>JAUIMM010001238.1:0-150000 GCA_031769625.1 Taudactylus pleione
GTTGGTACTCTTTGCTATCCAAGTAATACTATTTACCATGAAGTCACTCTCTGGGAACATGAATCTACCCCTATTTATACTAAGTTTTAAAACAAATGAAGAAAAGTGTAAAAATTGGGCCAAACAAACTTCAGCTCCATTCACTCAATTTCCAACCACACTCACATTCACTCACATTCACTCACATTCACTCACATTCACTCAATTTCCAACCACACTCACATTCACTCACATTCACTCACATTCACTCACATTCACTCACATTCACTCAATTTCCAACCACACTCACATTCACTCACATTCACTCACATTCACTCACATTCACTCACATTCACTCAATTTCCAACCACACTCACATTCACTCACATTCACTCACATTCACTCACATTCACTCACATTCACTCAATTTCCAACCACACTCACATTCACTCACATTCACTCACATTCACTCACATTCACTCAAGGCCTCATCTGCTGTAGCCTCATCCAGGGTCCTATAAATGTCCATTCTACTGGGGGATATGATTTGGCAGTTTGTGTTTATTACATGGCAGATCAATGCGTTACAATTTTCAGATGCAGTTTTAAAGAGCTTTAATAACTACAATAACTATCTGGCAGATTAATGTACGACAGTTACACTTGTGCTTTAAAAAATATATATTTGTCTGCAAAACCTACTTACCAGCACTTAGAGCCAGAAAGTATCTGCAATTCTCAGAATAATCATTGGAGGCTGGATATGTACATCCAGCAGTGTTTAAAGTGTCTAAATAAATGACATTCCTGTGTCAGCCTTATTATATCTTGCTGCAAAGTAATATCCTTGAGAGGAGCAGGTATTATGTTCCATAAGGGCTTCTTCAAGCGTAATGGTGGGAATGACATCCACTGTCACAGACATAGTCTTCCAGTACTAGTGTAGTGTATTCATATCTTATACAGGTTGTGTCTCCCATATCCAAAATACTTGGCACCAGGGGTATTTTGGATATCGGAATATATGTATACCGTAATGAAATATATTGGGAATGAGACCCAAATCTAAACACATAATGCATATATGTATTATATACACATTATACACACAGCCTGTAGGTAATTTTATACAATATTTTCAATAATTTTGTGCCTTAAAGTTTGTGTACATTGAACCATCAAAAAGCAAATGCTTCACTATCTCAGTCATGCTAAAAAAAAATCCGTATTTCGGAACATTTGTATATGGGAGACTCAACCTGTAATATGCTGTAAATACCTCCATACTGGCTTCTGGTCACAGCCAGGGCACAGACCTACAATCATCACATAATATATCTGTATGCTATACCCACTTGCTGAGCACCATGAACTTCCCCTGTACTAAAGGTTGGCGAGTGACACTGCTGGCACCATGAACTTCCCCTGTACTAAAGGTTGGCGAGTGACACTGCTGGCACCAGACAAGCCTCGGGCTCCTGTCTTAGAGTTCACTCTTTTCTTGCACATTGGAAAAGACAAATTACTGTACTGCCCACTCTATAAGTAATTATTATATATCCCTGGCTGCAGCAAGATAGATCACTATATACAATGTTATTGAATAAAACTAGATGTACAGTACTGTGCAAAAGTTTTGTGCAGGTGAGGAAAAATGCTGCAAAGTCAGAATGCTTTCAAAAATAGAAGTGCTAATAGTTTATTTTTATCAATTAACAAAATGCAAATTGAATGAACAAAAGAGAAATCTAGATCAAATCAATATTTGGTGTGACCACCCTTTGTCTTCTAAACAGCATCAATTCTTCTAGGTACACTTGCACAAGGTCCCCTTTAAAATTATTTTTTGGGGCTAATTCAGCATTGCACGTACTGTAAGGGGCGGTGCGGGTATGGCGGCGTTCCCAAAAACAGGGGCGTGCCTGCCACATTTTCCGGAAGTGGCAAGGCCAGGGGCTGAATCCACGGACGCAGTTTTCTAGTCTCGCAAGCCGGTGTAGTTCATCGTTATCCCAGCCTGTGACCTCTCAGTGCTGGGATTGCAAATGCAACAGGGGTGCATTAAGGTGGAGTTACCCAATAGAAGCCTACGGGCTTCTTATCGGGACGCTCCCCCTTGGGAGGAATCCAATTGGATCCCTCCCATCAGCCCCCGCGGCCGGCGTCCTTCTGCGCATGCAGAAGTGCTAAACCCAGAAGACCCTCTGTCCGTCATCGCTCATATAGGGAGAGCTGTCCTTTGCAATATTCTTAGTATATACTGTGGTATGTACCCAAGGACAGGGTGGATGTACTGCTTGACGGAAGCGATGCTTAGTACAACCCGCCCAGAGAGAGATGTACCTGAATCTGTGCAGCCCAAGTTGATGTGTATCTGATGCTACATCGATGATGACGTGAACTACTACTACCAGCGGCTCTACTCACAGCGCAGGTATAGAAAATTTGGTGTAGCAGCATTTGCGCAGTCCGTTGCGCGCTAGTTCTGTCGGCAGATAATTGCATATTTTCGCACACACTCTGTGTCAGAAATCGCAGCTGCGAATGCAGTAGTGTACAAAGCTGAATGAGGCCCATTATTATTTATTGGATCCTTTGTAATACAAAGTTTCCTATGAATGCTCTATTGAGGCACAGCTTGGGGTGTCATATACATATTATTATTATGTTACGCAAATAAGCGTCCTCTGGTAGGGGGGGCGAGTTATTTGCTGGGGCACATGTGTCGTCTATCAGGTTGGGGGGGAATTATTTGCTGGGGCACATGTGTCGTCTATCAGGTTGGGGGGCGAGTTATTTGCTGGGGCACATGTGTTGTCTGTCAGGTTGGGGGGGGAATATTTGCTGGGGCACATGTGTTGTCTATCAGGTTGGGGGGGTTATTTTCTGGGGCACATGTGTCGTCTATCAGGTTGGGGGGGAATTATTTGCTGGGGCACATGTGTTGTCTGTCAGGTTGGGGGGCTTATTTGCTGGGGCACATGTGTTGTCTGTCAGGTTGGGGGGGTTATTTGCTTGGGCACATGTGTTGTCTATCAGGTTGGGGGGGTTATTTGCTGGGGCACATGTGTTGTCTATCAGGTTGGGGGGGGTAGTTTGCTGGGGCACATGTGTTGTCTATCAGGCTGGGGGGATTATTTGCTGGGGCACATGTGTTGTCTATCAGGTTGGGGGGAGTTATTTGCTGGGGCACATGTGTTGTCTATCAGGTTGGGGGGGGTTATTTGCTGGGGCACATGTGTTGTCTATCAGGTTGGGGGGGGTTATTTGCTGGGGCACATGTGTTGTCTATCAGGTTGGGGGGATTATTTGCTGGGGCACATGTGTTGTCTATCAGGTTGGGGGGATTATTTGCTGGGGCACATGTGTTGTCTATCAGGTTGGGGGGTTTATTTTCTGGGGCACATGTGTTGTCTATCAGGCTGGGGGGAGTTATTTGCTGGGGCACATGTGTTGTCTATCAGGTTGGCCACAGGTGCTCCTGGGAATGTCACACTCAATGTGCTCTCACGTTGCTGTATTTATATGTTGTAGCCCCCAGCAGTAATGTGACCAAGTAAAATTAACAAATGGGTTATTATATATCTCCAGCTTCTGCATTTAAGTCACAGATACTTATGTGATGACACGATAATCCCCGATGGTTAGGCTCTAAAAATACAAAGCACACAGGGAATGCCGTAAACATGCACAGGGCAGCAGTATGATCAGGCTAAGGGGTAAATTTACTAAGCTCCACTGACATCGAATGAGGCAAATGAGGCTGTTAAATGCATAATTGGAATTTACTAAAGGCTAAACTCAGCCGACTTTGCTCCATTCGATGTCTAAAACTCTGCCGACAATACCTGTAACACGGACAAGTTAAAACAAATACAAATCCTTAGTAAATTTCCAGGTTCTATTCAAGTCTATGACAAAAGGCTGCTGAGTTGGACCGATGGTCTATGTGTCCGAAACATGTACTGTATGTTTTATTACATTTGTACTGTCACGGTGTGTGTATTCTGTGTTTTTTTTAATATCTCTTTTGCTTTAGAACTACAGGTACCAGCGGACCTGTAATGCCCCGCATGCTGGTACTTGTGGTTCTCCAAGTACCAGCATGTGGGGGAGGCTTGCTGGGACCTGTACTTTGATAGCAATAGACAATATGTTTACTTCTATCAATTGCACCACACTACATAATGAACCCAACAATCACTGCTCCTGGGGTGCTGGGGATAGCCCCGGGCTATCAGCCTAAGCCTGAGGTGCCCTGCAGAAGAGGAACCCTTTATTGGGGGTCCACATCTTCCCAGGAATCCCCGGCCTGGGCTGACTAGCAGTCAGGGGTAATGCTTTGGCTGGGGACCCCAATAAAAGGGTTCCCCGTGGCTGTGGCATTACCCCTCCTGCTAGAAAAATTTTGGTGCTGCTTCTGGAGTTTGCAGTGGGACCCTATGCAGTTTTTCCCACTGTATTTCAAGAACCAGGACCGGCTCAGAGCCCAGTGCTGGTTGTTTTAAATATAGGGGACCCCTACGTCTTTTTCCCCCGGTATTTTGGCAACCAGGGCTGGTTCTGAATAGCTTGGTGTGGGTTGTGCTTAATACAGGGGACCCCTACGTCATTTGCCCCCTGTATTTAGCACAGCCAGAACTGGGTCCCCAAAGCCAGGGACTGGTTGTTGTTTTGGGGGGAGGGCACACAATTTTTTTTTATTGTTACACAGGTTTACATTTTTTTTAAACACAAAAGCACAGATGGATCTCCCTGATCCTGTCCGTGCTTCTGTGTTTATTTATTTACACGCAGATGCATGTATCACGGATCTCCCTGATCCGTGCATTTATCTGTTCGTTCCAGTTAGCCAAACTCAAACGCTAAATACAAAAGAATAATACAAATTATATCAAATGATTACACCATCGTTCCCGGCGAAAAAGCTGGTTCGGGTCCACGGCGCGTACTGCATATGCCCAGCCCTCGGCTTTTTTGCCGTCGCACATTGAGGTCTGATTGTTATTGAGAGAGGGTGTGTTGTATATTTGGGGTATGATTTTTAATGAGAGAGAAAAGGTCGAATTTGGGGTCCAAAACTGGGTACACTTCAGACGACGTGGCGGGCGATGGGACCTAGCTTGTGGCAAGTGCATACACACTTGGTGATGCCAGGTCCGACAGGTGGCGGGATGCGCTGCATCATTAGCGACACCGCTCGTCGGCCCAGCAATGACCCGTGGGAGTGTGCATATCATGGGTACACACTAGACGATGTACCCGATATGTTGCTCCAATCCTCGGTATCAGACATATTGTCTATTGTGTACTCAGCGTTAGTCTTAATGAGATGGGGGTTTATATCTAGGGCGTATATTTTAATTAAGAAGGAATGTCAGATTTGTGTTATATTTCATGAATGAGTGGGGGTCTCAGATTTGCAACATGATTTTTGTGTAGGGGGATTTGAGGAATAATTTTTTTAATGACAGTGGGGGCCAGATATGGAATATGATCTTTGATGAGGGAGGGGGGGTTCAGATCTGGGTTATGTTTAATAAGGGAGTATGGTGGTCAGATTTTGGGTGTATTTTTTAAGATGGGGTCAGACACAAATGAGGTCAAAGCAAATGTCTTCATAATTCAGGATTTGGGAAATCGGTTCATTTCGGATGTTCCAAAACCAGAAATGCAAGAAATGAATTATAACTAACTGGCTTATGGGGTACATATATTAATTTATTATTCAGCATAATGTTGACATGGTCTGAATGTCGACACTGACATGTTGACATTATCAGAATGTTGACATTGTGAAGGCTGACAGCAGAGTGATGACCCATGACTTTAGGGTTAGAGTATGGTTAGTCTGCACTCATGGTTACAGAAAGGGATGACTTTAATCGGTATGCAGTCAGGAAGCCGACTGCCGACTTCCCGACTGTCTAATCCCGGCAGGGGTCTAAAGACAAGCGTCGAAATCCCGACGCCTGTCATTTTACCTACGCCTGGAGCCCGACGCCCAGCATACCGATGGAAGGTAAGCCGGGCGGTGGGAAAGGACAGCAAAGAGGTGCGGGAGGGTTAGGTTAGGGGCTTCCGGGGGGGGACCTAGGGTTAGGCACCCCCCTGGGAGACTTAGGCTAGGGGAAGGGGGGGTTAGGCACCCCCAGGGGGAGGTTAGATTTAGGAACCCGCCCTGGGAGGGTTAGGTTTAGGCTGCGGGGAAGAGAGGGTTAGGTTTAGGCACCCCTAAGGGAGGGTTAGGGAGGGTACGTTAGTAAATAGTTTAAATACTTACCTGTTGGGATCTTCACTGACGGTCCTCCAGCGTCAGGATTTGAACATGCCCCCCGGCGGTATTTCATACCGATCCCTTTTAATCACCATTGGTTTACAGCAGTGGAAGATAGATAGAAATGGGGGATATTTAATTTATATTTATATATACTTTCCCTGATGCCGATACTTAATACTTTGTCGCAGCGCTTTCAGCCTCATATTCTAAACCATTCTGACGTTTTAATAATTTACTCCAGACTTTATACTTCTCAGGATTGCATTTTGTTTTATTTAAGTGGCCCTTGCTCACACAAATACAGCCTCTCAGCTTTCAGGAACTTTATCAGTATATGAACCTAAAATTATATCTCATAAAAAATAACTTGTCTGCCCCACATGGAAGAATAATACACGATCTCTGCGCTCCATTTAGCAATACCGGCAAGAAAGTGGCTGTTTGCTTCCATTCTCCGTGCTCCTAATTGTGCTCGGAGCTTTCAGGAGTCGCTGAAGGAGTAATGACACAGACCTAGGCGATCATACTGGAAAAAAAAGAAATCAGAGGACACTTATCCACCCAGCTGCTTTGTGTTGTTACACTGCTGACGGCTCCTCCAGGTGTCAGAAGGCAGCTTTCCACAGGGATGAGCCTCTAACATGTTAACTCCAATATACAGGCATGCCGGGGAAGGAGCGGATTTCTTTACAAGTAGGGGAAGTTGTAACAGTGGCGAGTCATTGACTATAACTGTGCATCGCTTTTTTCTTGTTTTTTTTCCCGCTATTTCTGAAAATCACAGGAACTACCCAGTCTAGCAGGGCTGTAATCACGCAGCGGGTCGCTGGCATATGCACAATACAAGCCACCAGCCAGGCAGGGGGAGAATGAAGGAAATCTCTTTCTTTTCCCACCATGCTGTTTAAAGGGCCTCGGCGTGAATGAACGCTTCTGGTAGCTACCAGCAATTTCTTATTTTTCCCGAGCAATCATCAATTTCGGCATCAAGTGGTTCAGTGCATCCACAACGGCTAACGGCAGCGGAGGTAGCTCAGCATGGAAACGTTTTGACTAATTTAGAGCCCTTGTGCTGCCGAATCAAACATGACAAGACAGAGGCAAGAAAAAAAGAAGCTATTATCCAAAATGAGAGCCGGCGGACGGCTGAAATTGGGTTGAGTGGCAGAGACAGAGTAGGTGGCAAGGAGGGAGCCCGTGGAGAGCGATAATCCTGCATCACAACAATCCCCCATCTAACACAAAAGATGGCTCAGGACAGATATTACTGCGGAGACATAAAACGCATCTACATACAGTATGTGGCTATAAATATGGAGAGTGCACAACACACCCCATCTCCTACAAGGAAACATCAGTATACAAATAATACACTGATTGTTTGTGACTGAGCCCCTCTTATAATAATCAGTGTGACAATTTAGTGTTGGAGGGAATGTCAGAGACAAGATTTTAGACATGGGGCAGGTTCACTTAGCTGTGAGGTCCTGACGGAACCTCGCGCTCTAATACCACGCAGGATATCCGGCGCTGGTTATTGCTCTCATCCAATCAAAGTGCAGTTTTTCTATCCTAGAATTCCACTTTGTGCATCTGCCCCCTGGTGTTCCAAATTACGAGAAAAATATATAATGATTAATATAAGCAGATTTGTATTCCATAGTACCGGTCTTCCTTCTGTAGCCACTGTATATGCACTTATCTCTTTATTATGCGTATCACACAGTTCATTCGCTCAGCATCAAAAGGAAATCACAAACTTGACCAGAATTAAAAATAGGGATCATTCATCTTCATTGGACCTGCTAGGACTACTGAAGGTGTGTGTATGTGTGTAAGATACGGATATACTGTAATAACGGAAATTGGGACAAAACTGGCCACATGCCTCATCCACCCAATTACCTGGTCCATATTCCCAAATCTGCAAATCATAGACTGTCCTGTTTGGCCACCAAAAAAAATAAAAAAACATCCCTACAAAAAGCTCCACTCTCCATCCTTCTTATACATTGTTGGCTACTCCTAAGAGAACGGTGCCGATTACCCAATGTAGGACGCAACCTAGGACAGAGGAATACAAATGTTTAGAAGCTCCTGGGCACAGAAACATGGCAACATGGCATTTATTTGGGAGGTAGTTGAGATACCGGCTGTCCGGATGCTGGTGCTCAGAATGCAAACGCTGGAATTCCAACACCATTCAGAATCCCTGCGCCGATATCCTGACGGTAAGTATTGGGGTTTGGGGGAGGGTTAGGCACTAGTGTGGGAGGGTTAGGCACTAGGGAGAGAGTTAGGCACTAGTGTGGGAGGGTTACGCACTAGGGGGGAGGGTTAGGCACTAGTGTGGGAGGGTTAGGCACTAGGGGGGAGGGTTAGGCACTAGGGAGAGTTAGGCACTAGTGTGGGAGGGTTATGCACTGGGGGGGAGGGTTAGGCACTAGGGAGAGAGTTAGGCACTAGTGTGGGAGGGGTACGCACTAGGGGGGAGGGTTAGGCACTAGTGTGGGAGGGTTAGGCACTAGTGTGGGAGGGTTACACACTAGGGGGGAGGGTTAGGCACTAGTGTGGGAGGGTTAGGCACTAGGGGGAGGGTTAGGCACTAGGGAGAGAGTTAGGCACTAGTGTGGGAGGGTTACGCACTAGGGGGGAGGGTTAGGCACTAGCGTGGGAGGGTTAGGCACTAGGGGGGAGGGTTAGGCACTAGGGAGAGAGTTAGGCACTATGGGGGAAGGTTAGGCACTAGTGTGGGAGGGTTAGGCACTAGGGAGGGTTAGGCACTAGGGGGAGGGTTAGGCACTAGGGAGAGAGTTAGGCACTAGGGGGGAGGGTTAGGTACTAGGGAGAGAGTTAGGCACTATGGGGGAGGGTTAGGCACTAGGGGGAGTTAGGCACTAAGGGGGAGGGTTAGGCACTAGTGTGGGAGGGTTAGGCACTAGGGGGAGGGTTAGGCACTAGAGGGGAGGGTTAAGCACTAGGGAGAGAGTTAGACACTAGGGGGGAGGGTAGGCACTAGGGAGAGAGTTAGGCACTAGGAGGAGGGTTAGGCACTAGCGTGGGAGGGTTAGGCACTAGGGGGGAGGGTTAGGCACTAGCGAGAGAGTTAGGCACTAGTGTGGGAGGGTTAGGCACTAGGGGGGAGGGTTAGGCACTAGGGAGAGAGTTCGGCACTAGTGTGGGAGGGTTACGCACTAGGGGGGAGGGTTAGGCACTAGGGAGAGAGTTAGGCACTAGTGTGGGAGGGTTAGGCACTAGGGGGGAGGGTTAGGCACTAGTGGGGGAGGGTTAGGCACTAGTGTGGGAGGGTTAGGCACTAGGGGGAGGGTTAGGCACTAGGGGGGAGAGTTAGGCAATAGGGGGGAGGGTTAGGGTTAGGCACTAGTGATGGAGGATTATTCACTAAGGAGGAGGTTAGGGAGTTAGGGTTAGGGGTAAGGTTAGAATACTTACCGACAGGTGTCGGTATCCTAACACTGTTGGGTTTCCGGTGTCGGAATTCTGACCACAGAGATCGCAAACGCTAGCATACCGTACCGAACCATTTATTATACAGTGCAGGAAATGAAGGACAGTCCAGTTCTCCCATTTATACAAAAAGTGTCTTCAGGTTAAGATCTACTCTTAAATTGGCCTTATATCTATGTCATGGGGGAAATAAAGTATATATACAGAATATTGTTGGGCACTGGGTGTGTTTTTCCTTTTATAGTTAGTAATAATTGGAAATGTAATGTAACCTTGGACCTGCCACGAGCTGTATCACTATTTATTTTCAGTATAAAATACAGACCTGCAGACATGAGAGAATATTGTACTATTTGAAAAACTACTGTGACTGCTGCAAAAAAACCTGTATTCTATAAACAGTAGATTATTTCAATTACCAAGTCAACAATAGGCACCCAACTGGCTCGTTCTGACGGTGGAGTTTGCTGGTCAGTTAAATATTAAATGGCACATTGATAATGTATCAGTAATACAGGCGATATTCCAGAACACGAGATAGGCGTTCAGAGAATTCCAGCAGTTATCTCGCCTTCTTTTCATTTCCAATTGCATTAAAGAGATAGCGATTCTTTATACAACAAGACACACAGGAAGAACGCAGACTATAAACCACTCACATAGCCTTGGACATACATAAAACAACAGATTCCATACACACTTCCAATGGGAGCTACTGTGTCACAAAGTATCCAAACTGCCCTCTGCAAGTGACCTTGATAGAAATAAAGATGTGTCCTGATACACTGCGCCATATGTCACAAAATGAACGGGGCAACATAGAAACGCCAATGTGGGAAGCGTTTATCGGACTTTCGTACTTATTTCTGAATTTAGCGCCTGCGTCACGTTGTAGCCACACTGTTCTGCCCGGGGCATTTAGGATTAGTCATTTTGTGGATATGGAACTGGTATAGAGTCACAGACTAAGCACAACGCCGCGTGCTGTGATGTATGGCGCGGCTCATTCGTATCGGCCCCCAGTCTTTTGCCATTTAACTGAGGTTACCAACCGAGCCGCATGCAATGCTAGCGCCATTGTCCAAGGTACAGTGCATTGTCATTGTGTCGCACTAGTGATTGGAACACATGGCAGAACACATTGCGCGGCTAAGCTGCAAAGTCCATTAGGCCCCAAACCCGGCTAATTTGGCGCAATCTGAGGATAAGTGTAAGTGGGCACATCGGTGAACTGAAGTGTCGTAAAATTGTTCCAGTGAAAGTAACATAGATCATAACGGGACAAAGGTAGTTCCACCGCCATGAACACCAGAATCTCCAATATATTATTTTACAACTTGTAGCCTCGATTAGGGGCCTATTAACTACAACCCCCCCCTGAAAAAAATACATAATGAGGAAATGTCAGATTTTAGTATCACATGCAGGAGATAACAAAGACATCTGACGCAACTTACCAATCTTTAGTTGCTGTCAGCCCATTGTAACCTATGCTTTAACACATCCGCAATGCTTTTCAGAGAGGGAGCCAGTGTAATAGGGAACGAGTTTGGCAAATTTGTGAATATAGCACAATACCTGCACATTATTAGAACTCATCCTTTGTAAGAGGGTGCGAGAACATGCAAACTACACCCCCGCAACTCGCATCCAGATGTTCTGCCATTGTGAGGATACACATTATTATGTACCTAAAACCCGCTTAATAATAGACCTGCCTCAGGCTAGCGCGCCTGAGCAGGTGAGAGTTACACAGAGGCATGCACAGATCAGTGAGATCCGTGTATGCTTCTGTGTGTAAAATCCCGGAAAAGTGTAAGTATTCAAAAATGTAAAATGACTTGGGGTCCCCCTAGAAGCACAACCAACTCTGGGTTTTTCTGAGCCCATTCTGACTGTGAAAACACAGGGGAAAAAAGATATAGGCTCGTATTCAATTTGGGAGCGAAAAGTCCGTGCTTGACTTTTCGCTCCACATCGGAGCTTTACCTGGGATAAAGTATCGGGCGCGTGCCCGCTTTATCCCCGTATTCAATTTAAAATCAGCGAAAACGGGACCCGGTGAATTGGAATCTCCGAACAAAAATGGCAATTTTCAGGAAATTGTAGGACCCCCCTAAAGATGTCCAGACATGGGGGATCACTATGGGTACCCCCGTTTTTGCCTGCAAAAGAAAGTCGGGTTTTAAAAGAGCCGCAGCAGGTGTTTTTTCCTGACATTGAAGAAGTGATGCAGAAGAGCACTTAGCTTTTTTTTTTCGTTTTTTTGAGTGGTCCCATCAAATTTGGGGTACATGAAAATGGGTACTCGCATATTTTGGTGTCCCTAAAGTAATTTTTTTAAAATTCTGCATTTGTGCACCTGCCGCTATAATTCTATTCTAGAAAACACGTGCCGCATACATGCAGAATAGCCCTGAACCTATTTCCCTATTGTTTAACAATTTTTTTCCCATTTTTTTTTTTGCACCTCAATTTTTAAATTAATTTTTTGGGGTGTCCCTATTTTTTTTTAAAACTTTTTTCGACACAGTTCTTTTTTAAATGTCAATCTCAGGGGTGCAGGCTATTTTTTTTAAGCCTGCACCCCTAAACCCCAATTCTGCACTTTTTTTCGACACCTATTCAATGGTGAGAAGTTATCACCGTTTTTTATCAAAGACTTTTCAAAACTGCGATAAGTCTTTGAAATTGAATACGGTGTAAAAGTAAAACAAGTGATATTAACGCAAAAACTTTAAAAAGTGCGATATTAACGCAAAAAACGATGTTATCGCACCCATATTGAATACCCCTATATATGTAAAATAACCAAACCAAGAAGTGGTCAGTTAAATGCAGGGGGAACCCGGATATAGGAGGTCCAAGGCTCCCAAACCTTGAGAAATTTCTGAGAGGAACCCATCAGTATGCTAGTAATGAATTCCCCTAAATGTCGGAAAAAAAACACCTGCTGCGGCTATTTAAATCCCCGACTTTCAATTAAAGGCTAAACCGGGGGTACCCATAGTGTTCCCCCATGTTTTTACAACTTTAGGGGGGTCTTACAATTATTTTAAGGAAAAATTTGTAACTTTACGCAAATCGAACTTCGGAGTTTCCCGTTTTCGTTCATCTTATTTTGAATACGGGGATAAGCGGGAGCGCACACCATACCTTTACGCAGAAAAAAACTCTGATATGAAACGTTAACTTCGCCAGGGAAGTTAACCTTTCATATTGAATACCCCTCTTAGTCCTTGTCTCCAGACCGCAGAGCCGCTCTAATGTGGCTCTGTCCAGTTGGGTTTCTCCAGCCCCCCCACCCACCCTCTTTCTCTTTTCTCTCTCGCTTTTCCTTGCTCCTTTTCTTTTTCTGTTTTTCTTTTCTATTTTACCTTTTTTTTATTATTATTATTATAAAGGTAAAATAGATGAGACTTTTTTGCTGTCTATTTGAGGTGTTTTTACCATCGTGTATTGATTTTTCTTTTTTTATAGTATAGACGTTTTATATATTTACTTATGTGAAAACACCTTTCCTCCTGTCCGGCATGGTTTCGGGTTTTTGCGTTTTTTTTTTTAACCCCCTGGGTGCCTACAGGGACCGAAGAGGACATGAACATCGCATAGGAGAGGTGAGTATGGATTTTTTATTACAGTTACCCCTATGGAATCCTACTGGACAAGGGGACATGATGTCATCATGGATACGAGGTGAGTATGTGTGATAGTGCATATATGTTATAATAATCTTATACTGACACGGTGTGTGTGTTGTGGTTTTTTTAAGTATTTCTTTGGTTGTGGGACTACAGGTACCAGCGGGCCCGTAATGCCCCACATGTTGGTACTTGTGGTTCTCCAAGTACCAGCATGTGGGGGAGGTTTGCTGGGGCGTGTAGTACCACAGCTAAAGACAATATTTTAACTTCTAATTTTTACACAACATTACACTATCAACCTGGCACCCAACGGCCAGGGGTGACGGGGATAGCCTGGGGCTATCAACCTAGGCCTGGGGAGCCCTAGAGAGGGAATGCCCTTTATTGGGGGGGGTCCCCACCTCTCCAGGGATCCCCGGCCTGGGCTGACTAGCCGTAAGGGGTAATGCTTTGGCCACGTTACCCGGTGAAAGGGTTTCCATGGCTGTGACATTACTCCCCCCCGCAAGAAAGAGTCTAGTGCTGGTTATGGAAATTACAGGGGACCCCTACTCGTTTTGTCGCCTGTTTTTCCACAACCAGGACCGGCTCAGAAAAGCCATGTGCTGGTATTTAATATATAGGAGCCCCCTACACATTTTGGCCCCTGTAATTTTAGAACCAGGACAGGCTTTATATAGCCTGGTGCTAGTTATGCTTCTGGGGAGGGGGTGCACATCTTTTTTTTTCATTTTTAAAAGTGTTTTTATATGTACACACAGAAACATGCACGTATCTCATGGATATGTCCATGTTTCTGTGTTACTCTGACCTGCTCAGGATAAACTCGCTATCCTGAAGCTGCTCTGTTGTTTTTGCGAGTTCTCTATTACATTGCCCGAGTTCTATCTAGAGAATGGGGAAACATCTGGATGCGAGATGTTTTTTGCGAGTTATAGTAAAGCCAGAAAAAATTGAGTTTTCCTATAGTCGCTCCCTATTACATTTGCGAAAGAGTAAAAAATGCAAGTTTAGCGCTAAACTCACATTTTTAACAAATTTGCAACCTATTACATTTACCCCAAAATCTTATAACTTGTCCCCCTCACCTGATTAGCAGAACGGTGGGAATGTGATGCCTGATGCTTGATCACAGGTAAATGAACTTGAAATAAATCTTTGCATATTATTATTCTTCTTCCATCACGGCAAAAAGGATTGTAATGAGCAGACATCTTCACACAGTTAATTATGGCTTTTACACAGAGTAACATTTGCAAATCGCAGTCTCGGAGGAGGGGCAGCCGGTGACAAATGTCCGGGCCAGTCTATGGCTCTTTGATTTATTTGAAAAGTTCCCAAGCGCATGCATGAATGTATTCTAGACATTAGAACTTTTTTATATTTCATCATTGCCATGCCAGCCTCATCGGGTATGATGGATGATTTTGGCAGTCCTCTCTCTGACCCATTAACTTTTCCTGACCCCTATCTGAAAACCACCTTATTTCAAATTAATGATTCAAATACGCTGATTGAGTTTTTCCTTCCCACGTACGTTCTGTTTCCAAGTTGAATTAGAAAGAAAAAAAAAAGAAACTGCAGAAAAAAATAAAATGCTGAAGTTACTGTGTGTCAGGCTTTCGTCAGCCGTCGTTTTACAGAGACAGCTACTGAAAAATACTGAGCTATTAGGTCACTTACTTATCGATGGCGCAGCACAAAAGACCAGCAACAGACGTTACGCCATAGGATTACGATCAGCTTATAGGTTAGTAGATGGCGTCCTTAGCAAGGCTATTTTGGCGTATTAGGTGGTCTCGACTACAACAGGATAGCGGAACAAATACTACTAGTACATTTCCTCACATTTATGAGAATGAGAGCATTAAAATGACACAGAGAACAAGGCAGTATGTGGTCCCATCACTGATAAATGAGGGTTTTGGATATCGAGGAGCTGAGCAAACTATCGCACTACAGGGATTTAGTGGTGAACCACAGGTATGTCAGCAGTTGTCGCAAGTCTGCAAGACACATTATTAAACTAAGATATGTTAATACGTTGTCAGGTTAGTGTTACTATGTATCATTCGGGTTTATGCATGCACATGAGTTACGCATCCTTTACAGAACGTAATGACCCACAGTGTGTATTCCAGGGGAAGGATCAAATTGTTCCTCCATACGTGGTGAGCTCTGGAAAGCTACAAAAAAAAAGAGCCAATTGCAGCCTGCAGATCAAAAAGACAAACTCTGTGGGCGATGAATACCCCAGAAGGACGTGTGCATTAAGTGACACCAATTTTATATCTGACACCAATTTAGTGTGAGAAAAATAATGTGGGATAAAAACTTGGACAATACACCATTATTACCAGACGGGTTACATGTGCACATGCATGTACAGTATGTGCTACAGCAGCTGTATACTGTATATTCAGATATAGACAATGGAACCATCACAGGTTTATTCAGTTGTTGTGGTCACAGACAGTATGACAAAATAAATGTGAACTTATATATAAAATTCATTGGTCCCTTTGTTTGTTTGTCTGTCTGGTTATGCATTCAGACAATCCCTGCACTGATTGGGATGAAACCAACGCGAGGTGGTCCAGTTGAATCCTGGTCCCAGTTGGACCTCCCAAATCTGTTCTCAAAACAGCCCGGAAATGAGGGTTCTTACATGTTTTGGATTGCATATAAGTCACTCCCTCGTGACTTCAGGAACTATTTTACACAGGAGAGTGCATGGAGGGGGATGTAGATGGCTGGAGTGGGTGGAAAGAGTGGAAAAGAAGGCTTTAATCTGTGTGTCTATAAGGGGCAGCCACTATAGGAAGCAATCTGCAATATAGGCTCCTGTGTATGTTTCAAAGTGAGCTGCACTTTGAATTGTTTTTACCATCTCCAGGCTCCCCCTGCATCACTCCAGGTCTCCTCTCTATCTCTCCAGGCTCCCCCCTGCATCACACATGGCCTCCTCTGTGTTTTTGCAGGCCCCCCCTGTATCACTCAAGGCTCCACCTGCATTGCTCCTGGTCTCCTATGTGTCTCTCCAGGCTCTCCCTGCATCACTCCTGGTCTCCTATGTGTCTCTCCAGGCTCTCCCTGCATCACTCCTGGTCTCCTATGTGTCTCTCCAGGCTCCCCCTGCATCACTCCTGGCCTCCTCTGTCTCTCTCCAGGCTCCTCTGCATCACTCCTGGCCTCCTCTGTCTCTCTCCAGGCTCCTCTGCATCACTCCTGGCCTCCTCTGTCTCTCTCCAGGCTCCTCTGCATCACTCCTGGCCTCCTCTGTCTCTCTCCAGGCTCCTCTGCATCACTCCTGGCCTCCTCTGTCTCTCCAGATAATGATAGAAATTGAGGATGCTACTTTGTTATAACTGGGCAAAGAGATGAGTGGAATTATTGTATATTTAACAATAATGAGGATGATGATGATTAATGTGTTGGACAAAAATAATATAATAAACCTTGGGAAGATGATTTTTGTGTCAAAATAAGTCAGCCACCAGTGGAATCAGTTCATGCCAGTGATAAGAAGCGCATTATAATGCCTGGGCAAGAGACCAAAAAGCCGCCTCTTCCATGTACATTTTTTTTTACCCAAATCCTGACATTTGCCAAGGCATCTGTGGCATTTGTAGTGCCAAAGTAAGTAGAGGTAGGGACATTAACCATCTCGTCGACTCCTCCATGTTATGTCATTGGCAGCAAGTTCATTCAAGTTGTTTTTCAAAATCTGGAAAACAATATACAAGCAGTTCAGCATCAGATACCAGCACATGGAATCTATCTCCACCGCCAAAAATTAACATCACTCTTCCCATTAGCGATCAGAGGTAGCCCTCCTGCATCCAATCTGCAAAGGAAAACTGAGTCCCCTAATGCAATCCAAGACGAATCCCTGTGCACTAGGACTGCTGCTGCTGGGGGTGAATCTTCATCACAGAAGGAGACCAAGAACAATAGTAGCGGTACTGGTCAAACTAAAGATTAATGAGTGTGACAGCCCACTGGGTGGGTATATCGCCCAGCAGCAGCAACAGTATCTAACCCACAATGTCAGCTCATTCACAGGCAGGGTACTCTCTGCATTACTGGCATCACTAAGAGGCATACTAGTGTCACTAAGAGGCATACTGGTGTCACTAAGAGGCGTACCGGTGTCAATAAAAGGCATACTGGTGCCACTAAGAGGCATACTGGTGTCAATAAAAGGCATACTGGTGTCACTAAGAGGCGTACCGGTGCCACTAAAAGGCATACTAGTGTCACTAAGAGGCATACTGGTGTCACTAAAAGGCATACTGGTGCCACTAAGAGGCATACTGGTGTCAATAAAAGGCATACTGGTGTCACTAAGAGGCATACTAGTGTCACTAAGAGGCGTACTGGTGTCAATAAAAGGCATACTGGTGCCACTAAGAGGCATACTGGTGTCAATAAAAGGCATACTGGTGCCACTAAGAGGCATACTGGTGTCAATAAAAGGCATACTGGTGTCACTAAGAGGCGTACCGGTGTCACTAAGATGCATACCGGTGTCAATCTGTTGAAAAAACTCAGGGATGTGAAAGCAAGATGGCTTACCATGCTAAGACTCTCCCCAGGATTTGTAATTCTGTTAATTGAACTAACATTGTACAAGCATTACGACTGTTTGATATTCAACATGTACCATGTTTTGTGCACATAATAAACTTCAGAATTTCTTGAAAAATTACAGAGGTGTGCAGGAGATGCTGACTGTGGCCTGTAAAATTTCTGGGTATTTTTGGAATTCATCAACCACATGTACTGTAAGAAATTGCAGCAGCTGCAAGAAAAGTTAAATTTGCCACAACTGAAGCAATAGTAGTAACCTGGTGAAATTCCATCCTTTATAAGTTTCAGCTACATGAGGAACAGCAGCAAGCCATACAAATGTACATATCAAGCCATGAGTAAGATGGGGTGGGGGTAGGTTATCTTAGTCCAGTACAGTGGTCAATATTTTTGGTTTTATGTAGGCTACTAAAACCATTTAAAATGGTACCCAATGAAGTGTGTTTAAACACTGTCAGCCTGAGCCAGGTCATACCCTTATTTAGCAGTTAGAGAAGCTGTAGGAAGAGATGAAACAATGTGATTCTTCTAAGTATGTTGCAATTGCAGATCATGTTCATTTATTGCTTAATCATCTTACAATCGGATCAGTAAATTTTGGCAAACATGCTTGATCCTAGGTTTAGGTCATAAGTTATGTCTGTCACGTCTGAGACTGGAATATGAGACGTGGTGGGCCTAGGTTGTGGGAGGAAGCGGAGACGAGGGGCCTGGATATATGTTCTCCTCATCCACAGGTCTTGAGTGTTGCCGAGACCTGGGCAAAGGTGCGGAATCTAACCCACAGGATGGTGTTCGCCAGTGACCCCTCCAAGCGGGATTTCGGCTTCGCTGCACCCCGTGAGCAGGTCGCAGTCCTTTGACCAGGTACCCAAGCCCTGAGGGAATAGAGACACAATACCCGTGGCCCAGAGAGGTTATGCCTGGGTAGGCACATAACAATAACCTAACAGTACAGTAACAACCCCTAGACACGTAGATCAATATCAAGAAGGAATTCAAGAGGAGAAGGACTCACGGTTACTTGAGAAATCACCAAAGACGGAAGGCACACAATTAGAGATGGCGTACACTGCTGCACGGGTATTCGCCAGAGACGGGAGGCACACAGGTAGAGATGGTATACACTGCTGCTGTAAAGAAGGTTAGGAACCTGGACCGGGAATTCAACTTAGGCACACTAGGAGACAACCGTTGTTCAGGCAACTTCCTGTAACCTGTGGAACAGTTATATACACAGGGGAACCCTTTGATAGATGCACAGCATCAGCTGATCACTCACCTATCCTGGAAAGGAGATACTGTCACATGGGCCGACTGTCATGGCGGTGCCCATGACCGGAATTGCGATGCCAGACACCAGCCCACCCGGAAGTCATTGCATGTGGGGAGAATGCTCAGCTTCTTCCCCGCCGCCGCGCCAGCTGCCCGACCACCCGGGATGTCAGGGAAAGCCGGCGGAGCGGTAAGCGGGAGCCGATCCCAGGCTGAGCCCTGACAATGTCTTTTTTTCCAACTGACACAGATCTTAAGAGATGCAAAGAGCTCCAGGCAAGCACATTGTCAGCTATAGTGGCACATGACACGTCTTCTGCTTTAGTATCTCCTGCAAATGCTGCTGCCAGGAAAAAAACTGACCCATTGGTGATAATGATGAGTAAACTCAGCACACCAAAGTGAAACATTATGACATCTGGTCATGCTTAAAATAAATACCCACATGTATTGACACCTCTAATGGATACAGTAAGCATCAATTGAATGATGGAGGATCACTCTAATGATAATGTACAAATTAGTATCTCACACAGGGCCTGATTCAGACCTGCTTGCGAGCGCTGAGCGCTCGCAAGCGGGTCGATGTTGGCCTAGTGCGCGTGCGCACAAGGGAGCTGGCTCCGTCGTGCACATGCGCGAGACCCGGATAGCAATGGCCAAGCCATCGCTTCGGGTCTCGCCACAAAGGGGGCGTGCTGTTGATGGTGAGTGACAGCATGTGCCCTTTGGTGGGCGCACCGGGGGCGTGGCTGGCCAGACGGAGGCATGCCCATGGGAACACCTACCGTCTGGGGCCGGCCCCACTGCCCCACTGCCATCACAAGTGATATCAGTGGGAGTGCTCTCGGCTCTGATAGAGCCAAAAGCACTCCAGGGCTTGCGGCAGACGAGACCCTACCACAAGGGTCTCGTCGCAAGCACCGTAGGTCGCGATGGTCTTGACCATCGCGACCATCTTTTTGGCCGCTCGCTATAGCTGTGGGTGGTCACCCACAGCTATGCGAGCGGCCAGGAGGCCGCTCAAAAGAAACAGAGGAACGGCCCTGATTCAGAGCGAGCGCTCTGTCAGAGCGTCCAGCTCTGAATCAGGGCCTCAGTCCCTTTGAATAGTGGGAGGAAAAAAAGGCAATCTGGAGCCCCTTGTATGAACTAGCTATGGTGTATTTAAGATGACCACCCTCCAATGTGTAGTCAGAAAGAGTGTTTAGCACAGCCGGGAACCTTGTGAGCTGTCGGCATAGGAGGCTACTTCAGAAATATGTGAAAAAAACTGATGTTTATCAAAATGATCTACAAATTCTATATGGAATACCTTTGCCGCCAATTACAAACAGAGATACTGTGTAATGATGATATTAACAACAGTGATGATGATGACATAATACTGCTAGCTTTAAACCACGCATTTACTCAAACCACCAAAATGTTTTCTTTTGTGGGGGCCCAAACAAACCAAGCTCTTCAGCCACAAAAGTGACAGTTCCTGTCGGTGAAGTGCTTGGTTTGTTAAACTGTGCATGTCCTTTTAAATTTACAACAAAAGGGCAGGCCCAAGGACCATTCCATTGTACACCACTTTTCATTATGGTCCACCTTGCTGTATTGGTGTAAAGACTACTAGCCTGTTACCCCATCTCTATTTACCTGTACTGGCCTGAGGCCTGTGATTTGCTGGTTGGAGACGTTTGTTATTATTATCTCTTCCACTAGGCTGTTACTCTGGCTTGAATCACCTGTATTGGCATGACGCCTGTGATCTGCCTTCTGGATTCAAATTGCATTTGAAAATTCACATTTGACAGCTAGGTTTTTAATAAGTTGTATAATGCTTCAGATTTCCTTTTCCTTCTAGTAATATATGCTTTACCTTCCACTAATACTCCAGTTCCAATAACCTGTACTGTCCTCGGGTATGTGATTTTGTTGTTTGGAGTAGTTTTAAAGATTTAGGCCCTGATTCAGACCCACTCGCGAGTGGCTGTCCGCTCGCAAGTGGGTCGATGTTCTGCACTGAGCATGCGCACGACGGAGGGAGCACCGTCGTGCGCATGCGCCAGACGCGACGAGCGAAGGAAAGTCCTTCGCTCGTTGTGTCTGATCAAAGGGGGCGTGCTGTCGATGTTGATTGACAGCACGCCCCCTTTGGTGGGCGTGCCGGGGGCGTGCCTCCCTGACGGGGGCGTTCCCACGGGAACGCCTCCCGTCAGAAGCCGGCCCACTGACATCACTAGTGATGTCAGTGGGAGTGATTTTGGCTCTGATAGAGCCAAAATCACTCCGGGGCTTGCGGTTGAAAACCTCAACCGCAGGCTCCGGCTCGCAGTTTCGATGGTCGCGATGGTCACGACCATCAAACTGCACGCTCGTATAGGCTGTGGGTGGTGACCCACAGCTATACGAGCGTCCAGGAGGACGCTCCATTTTTATGGAGGGCGGCCCTCATTCAGAGCGTGCGCTCTGCTCAGAGCGTACGGCTCTGAATGAGGGCCTTAGTTTCCTACTAGATGTTACTCTGCCGACAATCACATGTAATGTCTGTTATTGATGTTAATAATACTGTAGAACAGAAACAGGCCCAAATTACAGTACGTTATTTTAGCTGTTTTTATAAATTTTTACAAAATCCAAAACCAAAAACATGATAAATATTTAAAATCAAAATCAAAACATGAGGGTCACATATACATACATATGAGATAGATAGATAGATAGGGATGTAGTTAGCATCCCGGGATGCAGACAGTCTAAATACCGACACCGGAATCCCGACAGTGTTGGGATCCTGGCTTCAGTATCCTGACTGCCAGCATCCTAAAGGTAAGTATCGTGGGTTAGGGTTTGGTTAGACTAGGGGGAGGTTTACGGTTAGGCACTAAGGGGGAGGGATATGTTTAGGGTGCGGGGAGGTGGAGGTTAGGTTTAGGCACCAGGGAGGGAGGGTTAGGGTGCGGGGAGGTGGAGGTTAGGCACCAGTGAGGGTTAGGGTGTGGGGAGGTGGAGGTTAGGTTTAGGCACCATGGAGGGGGGATTAGGGTGCGGGGGAGTGGAGGTTAGGTTTAGGCACCAGGGAGGGGTAGGGTGTGGGGAGGTTAGGTTTAGGCACTAGCGGGGATTAGGGTAGGGGTTAGTAGTACTATACTTACCTACAGATATCAGGATTCTGTCTGTCAGGATGCTGCTGTCGATATTCTGACCGGCGGTGTCCCGACCCATGGAAACCCATACCCAACCCATTTAGATATATGTAAAACAATTGTAGGATATGTTAATGTTTATTTCGCCTTTATGTTGAGAAATATGTATTTGATGTTTGCGATGAACTCCTACATATTGCCTCTGTCATTATTGACCTGCTGCGTTCTATTTTCTACAGTATGATCCCTATACATCAGTAAAACATTATCGTCTACGTGCGCCTCTGGCGCTTTAGTGATTTTCCATTCAGAGCAGATATTTCTCTGCACTGTTCTTCTATCTCCCACCTCTCATTGACTGCTGCGTGTTTTGCATATCTAAACATTTGCCGGACATAAAAGGTTAAAAGTAACCATCTCTATCTTATAATCCATATGTTACAATGAAATTAGGCCACATGGTGTCTTTGTAACGCATTGCTAGACCCATTTGATATCAAAGGACTCCAGCAGTGCAGGCTGAGCTGGAGGTAGCTGCCTTAGAAGACCTCAGCATCAAACAGCCACTCCACTTAACGTGCCCACAAGGGAGTAGGATAGAGAGGGAGTTGTACGCCCCAACTACACTGTGAGAGCAGTCGGTTAAATACTCTACCGGCAAACCGTAACTTAGAATGTACGGCAGAAGCTGTAGTGAGGACACATAAAGGCATTGCGGTTCTATAAATATAGCGTATGATGGACACAGGACATTAAGATGCCAGACAACGCCATCGAGACCGTCCATCAGCAGAAGTGTTAGCTGGGTCGTGCAGGGAGTAACTTTTCCAAGGTATTAAATTAAAAGATGTTGAATTACCTTAAACACCCCACATTGAACTGACATTTCCCTTTTTTTAATGCAAGCTAAGATTGATGAAAAATACCACTTATCTACATTAAGGGTCAGAATATCCTGAGGAAGAAGACGTTGGTTGAACGCACCAGAGCAAAGACAGTCTTATATAATCCGAGAACTTGAACGAGGATCACACTCTGATGATCCAATTAGGGTTGGGAGACTTTACAATCCGCCAGGAAGCAAGGCCCCTAACAGATTGTGGGGCTGTAACATCAATTTCTTAAGTGCATTTAAAGGATTACAAATGTTATTCCTGGCGTGAGACTGAAACACCTATTGAGGTGCTCTGAACCACATTACAGTAATTGGGTACCTGCAAAACAGCTATTTCTCACTTGTGTCCCAGTTGAATACATCAAAATGGACTTTTATTTTGGAGGCTATTTTGTGCGCTTTTTCCCCCGTCTTGCTCTTGGAACCAGAACAGAATATTTAGTTTAATTACAGGCTCTATGCATAGAGTAATGGGCACTTTTCAGCCTATATTATTGTTCTTTAAAATTTCTCTTGTGCACCTTACTGCTCACATGAAACCCATGGGGAGGACGTAACTGTTTGTGAGCTGGTCGGTGGTGAATGTTTTTCAACCACAGAAAAAAAAATGTGAAGATGATTTGAGTCTTTGAAAATGGTTCCTAAAAGGAACGAGGAGAGCTGCAGAAATATAAGAAATAATTACCATAATGGAGCTCTTCTAAGCCCCTCCTACAACGCATGAGAATGTAAGTGTCAACAGGACAAAGCAAACAACATTATACCCCACAGGTTCTGCCTATGTGCCCACAAGATAACATGCCGTGCACCCTGAAATGCAGAGCTGGATCATCCATTACTAAACCTAGGCTGCTGCCTAAAGCCCAGTGGGCACTGAAAGCCCAGGTGGTGTTTTTTGTAGTGTAATGTAGCGGAATTCAGTTTCCAGCCTAGGGCCCCTTTGGGTCTTAGTCATGAGCCGCTTTGTGTTGCATTTACCATATTGCTGAATGAGATCTGTAGTGAAAGTAGCTCTGCGTTACTTAGGCTCAATTTGCTAGGTGTGTACGGCAGACTTGCCTACTCTACCGAAAATCGGATGGCCCTCCCAGTCGCCCAGAAAAGAAGCCAAGTCTTCCACTGCCAGATTCTTCCCCGGCCGTGGCCACCTATTTCCATGTTAAGTGGGCGGTACAGGAGGCCGATGATGCAATTCGTAGTGAATCACGTTATCCATGGAACGCAGGTGCTAATAAGCACAAAAATTGGCAATTGTTGTGTTACGCGCAAGCATATGGATCGCATTGCGCATATGCGAACCGCCCGCTGCGATCGGGACTGAGTGACTATGCAGACCAATCGCAGAGTGATCACAGGAAGTGCTATTTGTGGGTGGTGATGAGGGGGTTGTCGGCGAAACGCAGGTGTGCCAGTGAGTATCAACGCCATTGCAGGGGCGTGGAAAAATTATACACTGCGATAGCCTACGCAGCCTGAGGCCTCATAGCGAGCGCTGAAGTTAGCAATTCCTGAGTAAGGTCAGAGCCTGTGTAAGTGTGTGTGAGGCTGTGATGGTACTCCATGTTACTGATGGTGTCTCAGTCTTGTGTAATCACGGCGTGTGATGAGGTTAGTAATTCCTGAGTAAGGTCAGAGCCGGTGTAAGTGTGTGTGAGGCTGTGATGGTACTCCATGTTACTGATGGTTTCTCAGTCTTGTGTAATCACTGTGTGTGATGAGGTTAGTAATTCCTGAGTAAGGTAAGAGCCGGTGTAAGTGTGTGTGAGGCTGTGATGGTACTCCATGTTACTGATGGTTTCTCAGTCTTGTGTAGTCACTGCGTGTGATGAGGTTAGTAATTCCTGAGTAAGGTCAGAGTCTGTGTAAGTGTGTGTGAGGCTGTGATGGTACTCCATGTTACTGATGGTATCTCAGTCTTGTGTAATCACTGCGTGTGATGAGGTTAGTAATTCCTGAGTAAGGTCAGAGTCTGTGTAAGTGTGTGTGAGGCTGTGATGGTACTCCATGTTACTGATGGTATCTCAGTCTTGTGTAATCACTGCGTGTGATGAGGTTAGTAATTCCTGAGTAAGGTCAGAGCCGGTGTAAGTGTGTGTGAGGCTGTGATGGTACTCCATGTTACTGATGGTTTCTCAGTCTTGTGTAGTCACTGCGTGTGATGAGGTTAGTAATTCCTGAGTAAGGTCAGAGCCTGATTAAGTGTGTGTGAGGCTGTGATGGTACTCCATGTTACTGATGGTATCTCAGTCTTGTGTAGTCACTGCGTGTGATGAGGTTAGTAATTCCTGAGTAAGGTCAGAGCCTGTGTAAGTGTGTGTGAGGCTGTGATGGTAATCCATGTTACTGATGGTCTCTCAGTCTTGTGTAGTCACTGTGTGTGATGAGGTTAGTAATTCCTGAGTAAGGTCAGAGCCTTTGTAAGTGTGTGTGAGGCTGTGATGGTAATCCATGTTACTGATGGTCTCTCAGTCTTGTGTAATCACTGTGTGTGATGAGGTTAGTAATTCCTGAGTAAGGTCAGAGCCTGTGTAAGTGTGTGTGAGGCTGTGATGGTACTCCATGTTACTGATGGTATCTCAGTCTTGTGTAATCACTGTGAGTGATGAGGTTAGTAATTCCTGAGTAAGGTCAGAGCCTGTGTAAGTGTGTGTGAGGATGTGATGGTACTCCATGTTACTGATGGTTTCTCAGTGTTGTGTAGTCACTGTGTGTGATGAGGTTAGTAATTCCTGAGTAAGGTCAGACCCTGTGTAAGTGTGTTTGAGGCTGTGATGGTACTCCATGTTACTGATGGTATCTCAGTCTTGTGTAGTCACTATGTGTGATGAGGTTAGTAATTCCTGAGTAAGGTCAGAGCCTGTGTAAGTGTGTGTGAGGCTGTGATGGTAATCCATGTTACTGATGGTCTCTCAGTCTTGTGTAGTCACTGAGTGTGATGAGGTTAGTAATTCCTGAGTAAGGAAAGAGCCTTTGTAAGTGTGTGTGAGGCTGTGATGGTACTCCATGTTACTGATGGTATCTCAGTCTTGTGTAATCACTGCGTGTGATGAGGTTAGTAATTCCTGAGTAAGGTCAGAGGCTGTGTAAGTGTGTGTGAGGCTGCGATGGCACTCCTTGTTACTGATGGTGTCTCAGTCTTGTGTAATCACTGCGTGTGATGAGGTTAGTAATTCCTGAGTAAGGTCAGAGCCTGTGTAAGTGTGTGTGAGGCTGCGATGGTACTCCATGTTACTGATGGTGTCTCAGTCTTGAGCAGTCACTGTGTGTGATGAGGTTAGTAATTCCTGAGTAAGGTCAGAGCTGTGTAAGCGTGTGTGAGGATGTGATGGTACTCCTTGTTACTGATGGTGTCTCAGTCTTGTGTAATCACTGTGTGTGATGAGGTTAGTAATTCCTGAGTAAGGTCAGAGCCTGTGTGTGTGTGAGGCTGTGATGTCACTCCATGTTACTGATGGTGTCTCAGTCTTGTGTAGTCACTGTGTGTGATGAGGTTAGTAATTCCTGAGTAAGGTCAGAGCCTGTGTAAGTGTGTGTGAGGATGTGATGGTACTCCATGTTACTGATGGTCTCTCAGTCTTGTGTAGTCACTGTGTGTGATGAGGTTAGTAATTCCAGAGTAATCTCAGAGCCTGTGTAAGCGTGTATGAGGCTGTGATGGTACTCCATGTTACTGATGGTCTCTCAGTCTTGTGTAATCACTGCGTGTGATGAGGTTAGTAATTCCTGAGTAAGGTCAGAGGCTGTGTAAGTGTGTGTGAGGCTGCGATGGCACTCCTTGTTACTGATGGTGTCTCAGTCTTGTGTAATCACTGCGTGTGATGAGGTTAGTAATTCCTGAGTAAGGTCAGAGCCTGTGTAAGTGTGTGTGAGGCTGCGATGGTACTCCATGTTACTGATGGTGTCTCAGTCTTGAGCAGTCACTGTGTGTGATGAGGTTAGTAATTCCTGAGTAAGGTCAGAGCTGTGTAAGCGTGTGTGAGGATGTGATGGTACTCCTTGTTACTGATGGTGTCTCAGTCTTGTGTAATCACTGTGTGTGATGAGGTTAGTAATTCCTGAGTAAGGTCAGAGCCTGTGTGTGTGTGTGAGGCTGTGATGTCACTCCATGTTACTGATGGTCTCTCAGTCTTGTGTAGTCACTGTGTGTGATGAGGTTAGTAATTCCAGAGTAATCTCAGAGCCTGTGTAAGCGTGTATGAGGCTGTGATGGTACTCCATGTTACTGATGGTCTCTCAGTATTTTGTAATCACTGTGTGTGATGAGGTTAGTAATTCCTGAGTAAGGTCAGAGCCTGTGTAAGTGTACGTGAGGCTGCGATGGCACTCCTTGTTACTGATGGTGTCTCAGTATTGTGTAATCACTGCGTGTGATGAGGTTAGTAATTCCTGAGTAAGGTCAGAGCCTGTGTAAGTGTGTGTGAGACTGTGATGGTACTCCATGTTACTGATGGTATCTCAGTCTTGTGTAATCACTGTGTGTGATGAGGTTAGTAATTCCTGAGTAAGGTCAGAGCCTGTGTAAGTGTGTGTGAGGGTACGATGGTACTCCATGTTACTGATGGTGTCTCAGTCTTGTATAGTCACTGTGTGTGATGAGGTTAGTAATTCCTGAGTAAGGTCAGAGCCTGTGTGTGTGTGAGGCTGTGATGGCACTCCTTGTTACTGATGGTGTCTCAGTCTTGTGTAATCACTGCGTATGATGAGGTTAGTAATTCCTGAGTAAGGTCAGAGCCTGTGTAAGTGTGTGTGACGATGTGATGGTACTCCATGTTACTGATGGTTTCTCAGTCTTGTGTAATCACTGTGTGTGATGAGGTTAGTAATTCCTGAGTAAGGTAAGAGCCTGTGTAAGTGTGTGTAAGGCTGTGATGGTACTCCATGTTACTGATGGTATATCAGTCTTGTGTAATCAATGTGTGTAATGAGGTTAGTAATTCCTGAGTAAGGTCAGAGCCTGTGTAAGTGTGTGTGAGGCTGTGATGGTACTCCATGTTATTGATGGTATCTCAGTCTTGTGTAATCACTGCGTGTGATGAGGTTAGTAATTCCTGAGTAAGGTCAGAGCCTGTGTAAGTGTGTGTGAGGCTGCGATGGCACTCCTTGTTACTGATGGTGTCTCAGTCTTGTGTAATCACTGCGTGTGATGAGGTTAGTAATTCCTGAGTAAGGTCAGAGTCTGTGTAAGTGTGTGTGAGGCTGTGATGGTACTCCATGTTACTGATGGTTTCTCAGTCTTGTGTAATCACTGCGTGTGATGAGGTTAGTAATTCCTGAGTAAGGTCAGAGCCTGTGTAAGTGTGTGTGAGGCTGTGATGGTACTCCATGTTACTGATGGTTTCTCAGTCTTGTGTAATCACTGTGTGTGATGAGGTTAGTAATTCCTGAGTAAGGTCAGAGCCTGTGTAAGTGTACGTGAGGCTGCGATGGCACTCCTTGTTACTGATGGTGTCTCAGTCTTGTGTAATCACTGCGTGTGATGAGGTTAGTAATTCCTGAGTAAGGTCAGAGCCTGTGTAAGTGTGTGTGAGGGTACGATGGTACTCCATGTTACTGATGGTGTCTCAGTCTTGTATAGTCACTGTGTGTGATGAGGTTAGTAATTCCTGAGTAAGGTCAGAGCCTGTGTGTGTGTGAGGCTGTGATGGCACTCCTTGTTACTGATGGTGTCTCAGTCTTGTGTAATCACTGCGTATGATGAGGTTAGTAATTCCTGAGTAAGGTCAGAGCCTGTGTAAGTGTGTGTGACGATGTGATGGTACTCCATGTTACTGATGGTTTCTCAGTCTTGTGTAATCACTGTGTGTGATGAGGTTAGTAATTCCTGAGTAAGGTAAGAGCCTGTGTAAGTGTGTGTGAGGCTGTGATGGTACTCCATGTTACTGATGGTATCTCAGTCTTGTGTAATCAATGTGTGTAATGAGGTTAGTAATTCCTGAGTAAGGTCAGAGCCTGTGTAAGTGTGTGTGAGGCTGTGATGGTACTCCATGTTATTGATGGTATCTCAGTCTTGTGTAATCACTGCGTGTGATGAGGTTAGTAATTCCTGAGTAAGGTCAGAGCCTGTGTAAGTGTGTGTGAGGCTGCGATGGCACTCCTTGTTACTGATGGTGTCTCAGTCTTGTGTAATCACTGCGTGTGATGAGGTTAGTAATTCCTGAGTAAGGTCAGAGCCTGTGTAAGTGTGTGTGAGGCTGTGATGGTACTCCATGTTACTGATGGTTTCTCAGTCTTGTGTAATCACTGTGTGTGATGAGGTTAGTAATTCCTGAGTAAGGTCAGAGCCTGTGTAAGTGTACGTGAGGCTGCGATGGCACTCCTTGTTACTGATGGTGTCTCAGTCTTGTGTAATCACTGCGTGTGATGAGGTTAGTAATTCCTGAGTAAGGTCAGAGCCTGTGTAAGTGTGTGTGAGGCTGTGATGGTACTCCATGTTACTGATGGTTTCTCAGTCTTGTGTAATCACTGTGTGTGATGAGGTTAGTAATTCCTGAGTAAGGTCAGAGCCTGTGTAAGTGTACGTGAGGCTGCGATGGCACTCCTTGTTACTGATGGTGTCTCAGTCTTGTGTAATCACTGTGTGTGATGAGGTTAGTAATTCCTGAGTAAGGTCAGAGCCTGTGTGTGTGTGAGGCTGTGATGGCACTCCATGTTACTGATGGTGTCTCAGTCTTGTGTAGTCACTGTGTGTGATGAGGTTAGTAATTCCTGAGTAAGGTCAGAGCCTGTGTAAGTGTGTGTGAGGGTACGATGGTACTCCATGTTACTGATGGTATCTCAGTCTTGTGTAATCACTGCGTGTGATGAGGTTAGTAATTCCTGAGTAAGGTCAGAGCTGTGTAAGTGTGTGTGAGGCTGTGATGGTACTCCATGTTACTGATGGTGTCTCAGTCTTGTGTAATCATTGCGTGTGATGAGGTTAGTAATACCTGAGTAAGGTCAGAGCCTGTGTAAGTGTGTGTGAGGCTGTGATGGTACTCCATGTTACTGATGGTTTCTCAGTCTTGTGTAATCACTGCGTGTGATGAGGTTAGTAATACCTGAGTAAGGTCAGAGCCTGTGTAAGTGTGTGTGAGGCTGTGATGGTACTCCATGTTACTGATGGTATCTCAGTCTTGTGTAGTCACTATGTGTGATGAGGTTAGTAATTCCTGAGTAAGGTCAGAGCCTGTGTAAGTGTGTGTGAGGCTGTGATGGTAATCCATGTTACTGATGGTCTCTCAGTCTTGTGTAGTCACTGAGTGTGATGAGGTTAGTAATTCCTGAGTAAGGAAAGAGCCTTTGTAAGTGTGTGTGAGGCTGTGATGGTACTCCATGTTACTGATGGTATCTCAGTCTTGTGTAATCACTGCGTGTGATGAGGTTAGTAATTCCTGAGTAAGGTCAGAGGCTGTGTAAGTGTGTGTGAGGCTGCGATGGCACTCCTTGTTACTGATGGTGTCTCAGTCTTGTGTAATCACTGCGTGTGATGAGGTTAGTAATTCCTGAGTAAGGTCAGAGCCTGTGTAAGTGTGTGTGAGGCTGCGATGGTACTCCATGTTACTGATGGTGTCTCAGTTTTGAGCAGTCACTGTGTGTGATGAGGTTAGTAATTCCTGAGTAAGGTCAGAGCTGTGTAAGCGTGTGTGAGGATGTGATGGTACTCCTTGTTACTGATGGTGTCTCAGTCTTGTGTAATCACTGTGTGTGATGAGGTTAGTAATTCCTGAGTAAGGTCAGAGCCTGTGTGTGTGTGAGGCTGTGATGTCACTCCATGTTACTGATGGTGTCTCAGTCTTGTGTAGTCACTGTGTGTGATGAGGTTAGTAATTCCTGAGTAAGGTCAGAGCCTGTGTAAGTGTGTGTGAGGATGTGATGGTACTCCATGTTACTGATGGTCTCTCAGTCTTGTGTAGTCACTGTGTGTGATGAGGTTAGTAATTCCAGAGTAATCTCAGAGCCTGTGTAAGCGTGTATGAGGCTGTGATGGTACTCCATGTTACTGATGGTCTCTCAGTATTTTGTAATCACTGTGTGTGATGAGGTTAGTAATTCCTGAGTAAGGTCAGAGCCTGTGTAAGTGTACGTGAGGCTGCGATGGCACTCCTTGTTACTGATGGTGTCTCAGTATTGTGTAATCACTGCGTGTGATGAGGTTAGTAATTCCTGAGTAAGGTCAGAGCCTGTGTAAGTGTGTGTGAGACTGTGATGGTACTCCATGTTACTGATGGTATCTCAGTCTTGTGTAATCACTGTGTGTGATGAGGTTAGTAATTCCTGAGTAAGGTCAGAGCCTGTGTAAGTGTGTGTGAGGGTACGATGGTACTCCATGTTACTGATGGTGTCTCAGTCTTGTATAGTCACTGTGTGTGATGAGGTTAGTAATTCCTGAGTAAGGTCAGAGCCTGTGTGTGTGTGAGGCTGTGATGGCACTCCTTGTTACTGATGGTGTCTCAGTCTTGTGTAATCACTGCGTATGATGAGGTTAGTAATTCCTGAGTAAGGTCAGAGCCTGTGTAAGTGTGTGTGACGATGTGATGGTACTCCATGTTACTGATGGTTTCTCAGTCTTGTGTAATCACTGTGTGTGATGAGGTTAGTAATTCCTGAGTAAGGTAAGAGCCTGTGTAAGTGTGTGTGAGGCTGTGATGGTACTCCATGTTACTGATGGTATCTCAGTCTTGTGTAATCAATGTGTGTAATGAGGTTAGTAATTCCTGAGTAAGGTCAGAGCCTGTGTAAGTGTGTGTGAGGCTGTGATGGTACTCCATGTTACTGATGGTATCTCAGTCTTGTGTAATCACTGCGTGTGATGAGGTTAGTAATTCCTGAGTAAGGTCAGAGCCTGTGTAAGTGTGTGTGAGGCTGCGATGGCACTCCTTGTTACTGATGGTGTCTCAGTCTTGTGTAATCACTGCGTGTGATGAGGTTAGTAATTCCTGAGTAAGGTCAGAGCCTGTGTAAGTGTGTGTGAGGCTGTGATGGTACTCCATGTTACTGATGGTTTCTCAGTCTTGTGTAATCACTGTGTGTGATGAGGTTAGTAATTCCTGAGTAAGGTCAGAGCCTGTGTAAGTGTACGTGAGGCTGCGATGGCACTCCTTGTTACTGATGGTGTCTCAGTCTTGTGTAATCACTGCGTGTGATGAGGTTAGTAATTCCTGAGTAAGGTCAGAGCCTGTGTAAGTGTGTGTGAGGCTGTGATGGTACTCCATGTTACTGATGGTTTCTCAGTCTTGTGTAATCACTGTGTGTGATGAGGTTAGTAATTCCTGAGTAAGGTCAGAGCCTGTGTAAGTGTACGTGAGGCTGCGATGGCACTCCTTGTTACTGATGGTGTCTCAGTCTTGTGTAATCACTGTGTGTGATGAGGTTAGTAATTCCTGAGTAAGGTCAGAGCCTGTGTGTGTGTGAGGCTGTGATGGCACTCCATGTTACTGATGGTGTCTCAGTCTTGTGTAGTCACTGTGTGTGATGAGGTTAGTAATTCCTGAGTAAGGTCAGAGCCTGTGTAAGTGTGTGTGAGGGTACGATGGTACTCCATGTTACTGATGGTATCTCAGTCTTGTGTAATCACTGCGTGTGATGAGGTTAGTAATTCCTGAGTAAGGTCAGAGCCTGTGTAAGTGTGTGTGAGGCTGTGATGGTACTCCATGTTACTGATGGTGTCTCAGTCTTGTGTAATCACTGCGTGTGATGAGGTTAGTAATACCTGAGTAAGGTCAGAGCCTGTGTAAGTGTGTGTGAGGCTGTGATGGTACTCCATGTTACTGATGGTTTCTCAGTCTTGTGTAATCACTGTGTGTGATGAGGTTAGTAATTCCTGAGTAAGGTCAGAGCCTGTGTGTGTGTGTGAGGCTGTGATGGCACTCCATGTTACTGATGGTGTCAGTCTTGTGTAGTCACTGTGTGTGATGAGGTTAGTAATTCCTGAGTAAGGTCAGAGCCTGTGTAAGTGTGTGTGAGGGTACGATGGTACTCCATGTTACTGATGGTATCTCAGTCTTGTGTAATCACTGTGTGTGATGAGGTTAGTAATTCCTGAGTAAGGTCAGAGCTGTGTAAGTGTATGTGAGGCTGTGATGGTACTCCATGTTACTGATGGTGTCTCAGTCTTGTGTAATCACTGCGTGTGATGAGGTTAGTAATTCCTGAGTAAGGTCAGAGCCTGTGTAAGTGTGTGTGAGGCTGTGATGGTACTCCATGTTACTGATGGTTTCTCAGTCTTGTGTAATCACTGTGTGTGATGAGCTTAGTAATTCCTGAGTAAGGTCAGAGCCTGTGTAAGTGTGTGTGAGGCTGTGATGGTACTCCATGTTACTGATGGTATCTCAGTCTTGTGTAATCACTGTGTGTGATGAGGTTAGTAATTCCTGAGTAAGGTCAGAGCCTGTGTAAGTGTGTGTGAGGCTGTGATGGTACTCCATGTTACCGATGCTTTCGCAGTCTTGCTATACATTACGGATGTGTGTATGGTAAAGTGGGCGTCATTATGTAGTGCAGCGGTGGCATGGCGACTGCAATGAATTAGCATACTATCGCAGTGAGACTGAGTGCGTAATCTCGCTTGCATTCGCAGTTGCGTTCCGTAGTGATTCAGGACCTTACTGCTTATAGCAATATGTCTATAAACAAAGAGTACCAATGTGATCTAATATCATTAGGAAAACGTGTGGGTTATACAGAATACTACACCTACTACTGTAAATTATTATTGATGATAAAAGCAGTCATCTCAGGATTCTGTGAAGTGTATAAAATACCTCGTGCTATAGTGTAATGATTTTATGTGGTCAAAGAACTACCCTGTGACTTCTTATGTTAATATCATTTACAGTAGATATAAGTAACCCATATATAATAACTCTAGCAAACAATATGCATATACAGATGTGTGTACATACACTGTGCCTCAAGTTGCACCAAATAACTGCTCGCCATATGACATCACCCCAGACCTCAGCTTTGCTCATGCTGAACACTTCAGGTATCACAGTCAGCTACATGCTCACATGTCCAGATACTACCCAAACGGGTGCGGGAGGATGCCACAGTGCCAGAGCTGCCAACATCCACCAACTGTGAGGGGCACAGCCGAGTAAGAGATTTATCCCTAGACGCATATTCACTGGGACGTATTTTTCTTCCTATTGATCTTGTGCCTCTTAGATGAAATCTTGATTCTCTGGGAATTAAAGGATTTATATTTATGGAAGGTTTGGTAATATATACTGGCGCGGACATTGCAGAGCTCCAGATTAGGTGCATTACCTCAGTAATAAAATGTCCCCACAGACTATTCAAAAATATCAGCAACTATGAATTATCCATATACACTATACTGATTTCATCATTATTATTATCCTTTATTTATATGGTGCCACAAGTATCCCGCAGCGCCCTACATAGTACATAAACAGATAAATGAACAAGAAACCAGGGACTTACAGTACAATACAATGCAGGACAAGGACATGTATAATATACATTACTGCATAAGCGATCATAACACTGAACATGCAGCCGGGCGTAAGTAAGAAAGTGTTAGGTGCCCTTGAGGGGAGTAAGGAGTAGATGAAATTATAAGTAAGGAGAAGCACAAGAGGGTACAGGGCCCTGCTCGTGAGAGCTAACATTCTAAAGGGGAGGGGCAGACAGACAGGGGAGACACAGATGAGGTAGACAGGGAGGAAGGAGCAGCAAGTTAGGATGAGAGCTGGAAGGCTATGATGAAGTAATGGGTCTTTAGAGCCCGTTTGAAGGATTGTAGATAGGTGGAGAGTCTGATGGGCAGAGGGAGAGAGTTCCAGAGGTAGGGCGCAGCATGGCTAATCTTGCAGGTGGGAGGAAGTAATCAGTTGGCATGAGAGGCAGTGTGTATTTGTGAAGCAAAGTGGGCGGGCGGGAGAGGGAAAGGAAATTAGATCAGTGATGTATATGGGAGAAGATTGGGTGAGGGCTTTGTAAGTGAGTGTGAGAACCTAGAATTGGGTTCTAAAAGGGAAGGGGAGCCAGCGGAGGGCTTGTAGGAGGGAGGCAGATGGAGAGCATTTGGGGAGGAAGATGAGCCGAGCAGCAGCACTGAGGACAGACTGGAGAGGAGAGAGGTGGGAGTTGGGGAGGCCAGATAGGAGGAGGTTTCAGTAGTCCAATCTGGAGATGAGCAGTGAGTGGATGAGGGTTTTAGTAGTATCCTGGGTAAGAAAGTGAAATCGTTGTATCGAAGCAATTATGACAGCTGCGATTATTTGTATGAAGGCAACATAAGAGTTTGGCTGAAAGCAGCGCATTAAGGGAGTTACGGTAAATAATTAACTGACTAATAGCGGATTTTGGGGCAGAGAAACCTTTCTCATCGTTTCTGTGAATGAAGCTTGAGGTGTTTTATGTAATACCTAAGATGTAATCTTAACCTGGACAAAGAAAACATGTAACAAATATTTACATGCGCGCCTTCCGTGTGATGCCAGGCGGAGCCCATTCTGTGCCGACAATCCCTATCACACATGGCAACTTCCCAGAAGTATATAATACATAGCGTCTTTTATTTTCCTTTAATTGCTAATCTCTGACTTCATAACCTGCCAGACAAGTGACTCCAAAGTCTAAGGCTTATCAATGGCGTTTGGTCACACGCACAAAAGAGGAGACAAGAAATGCATTAAATAATAATGCATTATTATCTTTTATTATTTAAAAGTACTTTCCAAGGCGCTGATATGCAATCGCTTCTTGTGTCTGAGCACTTCAGCTGCTCTCGAGCTTGATAGGAAGTGGTAATAACGCACGTGTTGTGTTACCCTGCCGAGATCAAACATGTTTAACAACAGCACAATGAAAGCCATGTAAGCTTTGTAGGAAAATGATAATGAGGGAATACTTTGTGCTGCGGGTAAAGGAAGACTAGTGCCCCCTATAGACAGCTTGTAACACAGCTTAGGAAGAACTGGATAGCCAGCAGTATATTAGATATACATTTATATACGTTATATATATATATATATATATATATATATATGTTTATTATATACATATATATTGTATTTATAACAGAAAGCACTCAAAATAGACTTTAAAATAAAACTTATCTTATGGAAAATACATTTTGGTCCAACACATTACATCATATTTAATAAGAGGTTCAGCCTGCCGATGTTTGCAAAGTGCGCACGCGTATAAGACACACTAGTCCATTCGATTGGGTAGCGTTCGTACCCTGTACATAGACGCCTCGCAAGAATAAATGACAGGACGAGCAGTTTGTGCGGGATCGGTATGAAAGACCGCCGGACCTATGTCCGACGGTGCAAATCCCGACAGCGGAAGACCGGCAGCCCTGAAAATCCCGAAGGTAAGTATTTTAACTATTGCTAACCCTCTCCCCCACCCAAACCCTCCGTTAGGGGTGCCTAACCCTAACCTCCCCCCTAGTGCCTAAACCTAATGCCCCCTTCCCCGCACCCTAAACCTAAGACTCCCGAGGGGGTGCCTAATTCTAACCTTCCCCCAGGGGAGCCTAACGCTAACCCCCCCTTCCCCTACCCTAACCCTCTCAGGGGGGGTGCCTAACCCTAAGTCCCCCCCCGGGAGCCCTGAAAGTAACCCACCCCCCGACCGCGGCTGTCCACGCCCGGCATCTGGCTTATCTTCGTTCGCTATGCCAGGTGTCGAGCTCCCGGCTTAGGTCTAATGACAGGCGTTGGGATTTCGATGCCTGTCATTAGTACCCTGCCGGGATTTGACCGTCGGCATCCGGCCTGCATACTGTTTGCGGGTGGTGAAGGGGTGGTCGATGGAAATGGAAGTGTGTTGTTGAGAACGCAGGCATGTCTTTGCGTCTTAACTCCTTTTTCGGGGCGTGCATAATTAAGACGCAGCGTCAGCGTACACGTCACATGTCTGAATTACACACAGCAGCACTCGCAGTGCTTGCGGTAGGGTCTGGTCAGCCACAAGTGCTGCGTATGGGTCCGATGTTACTCGATGTTACCGATTGTTGAATACACTTCCTGAGATGACGTCTGTTACTAAGGGAAAGTGGGCGTCTTGTGTCAGGCTGGTGGGCGTCTAAATACATACTGCGATCGCACGGCAAGACATAGTAGGCGTACTAATATCTTGCTGTGCGATCGCGGGATTTGCATAATCAGGCTACTGACGGCTGCTTGTGAACGCATCCTAGCGAGTGGGTCTGAATCAGGCCCTGAGTTCCTGCTTGCCCCTAGCAATATATATATATATAGTATCTACAGTAGCTATTGCTGGTCCTTTCGCAGTTAGGGGAGGTACATATGTCATTTTCTGTATCTGCTCTAATTTCAATAAAATTTGAGAAGAATCATAGTCAGTGACTCTTTTTGTCCAGTTTTCTCTAAATAATCACCAGAAAATATACTGAAACACATTTATTCTGCTGTGGTACCAAAAGAGATCATTAACTTGTCTGTTAAACAAATATATAAGATAAAGTAGCAGGTTATATACAATTGAGTTACTTACAAGCTACTTTCTCTTGCAAAAATAAACCCTAAAAAAATGTTGATGGCTAAAAATTGCATGAAACAATTCATATGAAATTCACTGGCGTTACCGATAACCTTGCGCGGTGAGCGAGTGAATATATCAGCTGATATAAGAGACTTTATGGTTGTTATAATGAGCACCATTATTTTTCCCTGCAACTTCCAAGTCATTTGCAATGTGTAATAGGTGAGTTTACCCATCACAGGCTGCAATAAAACAGATCAGCACAGGCTGGAACGTGTGAGTAGTGGTCTGATTACTAACCACTATCTGGAGAGTTTGTGATGTAGTGCAGTCAATACAATATGTCGTTCTTGATGTGTAATATACAGTATGTCGTTCTTGATGTGTAATATACAGTATGCTGTTCTTCCTGTGTAATATATAGTATGCCGTTCTTCCTGCGTAATATTCAGTATGCCGTTCTTCCTGCGTAATATACAGTATGCTGTTCTTCCTGCGTAATATAGAGTATGCCGTTCTTCCTGCGTAATATACAGTATGCCATTCTTCCCGCGTAATATACAGTATGCCGTTCTTCCTGCCCCATATACAGTATGCCGTTCTTCCTGCGTAATATACAGTATGCTGTTCTTCCTGCGTAATATAGAGTATGCCGTTCTTCCTGCGTAATATACAGTATGCCGTTCTTCCCGCGTAATATACAGTATGCTGTTCTTCCTGCTCCATATACAGTATGCCGTCCTTCCTGCGTAATATACAGTATGCCATTCTTCCTGCGTAATATACAGTATGCCGTTCTTCCTGCGTAATATACAGTATGCCGTTCTTCCCACGTAATATACAGTATGCCGTTCTTCCTGCCCCATATATAGTATGCCGTCCTTCCTGCGTAATATACAGTATGCCATTCTTCCTGCGTAATATACAGTATGCCGTTCTTCCCGCCCCATATACAGTATGCCGTTCTTCCTGCGTAATATACAGTATGCCTTTCTTCCTGCCCCATATACAGTATGCCGTCCTTCCTGCGTAATATACAGTATGCCGTTCTTCCTGCTCCATATACAGTATGCCGTCCTTCCTGCTCCATATACAGTATGCCGTCCTTCCTGCGTAATATACAGTATGCCATTCTTCCTGTGTAATATACAGTATGCCGTCCTTCCTGCGTAATATACAGTATGCCATTCTTCCTGCGTAATATACAGTATGCCGTTCTTCCTGCATAATATACAGTATGCCGTTCTTCCCGCGTAATATACAGTATGCCTTTCTTCCTGCGTAATATACAGTATGCCGTTCTTCCCGCGTAATATACAGTATGCCTTTCTTCCTGCATAATATACAGTATGCCGTTCTTCCTGCATAATATACAGTATGCCGTTCTTCCTGCGCCATATAAATTCCCCCACAGTCACTTTCTGTAATTTCCTTATCAGGCAAACAAAAAAAACATTAAAATTCACTTGGAGGGGTAAATTACTAAAGTGAGAGTTTTAGAAGTGAGTTTTAGAAGTGGAGATGTTGCCCATAGCAACCAATCAGATTCTAGCTATTATCTTCTAGAAGGTGTTAGTTAAATGTTAAGTAGAATCTGATTGGTTGCTATGGGCAACATCTCTTCTAAACCTCACTTCTAAAAACTCTTACTTTAGTAAATTTACCCCCTAGTGTCTACAAATATTCCATTACCAAATCTTGTGTCCCGTGTAGGAAATTAAAACAGATAAAGCCAGAAAACATGTTCTGCAAAGAGCATGAAATACCAGTAAATGATGAGACAATTGTTCAGCAACACGGTAGAAATGCCTCATCTCCCACAAAAGAACTGAAACCTGAAATTTCATTCCAACCTGAGATAGTTGAACCCTAAAGAGCCACAATTTCACAAATATTTGAGATAAGCTAATCAATGTTTGTGCCAAAAATGTAGCCCAAAGTTTGCTGAGAACAATGTTTTTTTTTGTCCAAAAGCCACGGCCGGACTGTCCACCTGACAATCGGCATCCGCTAATTAACATAATGAATAGAGCACTTAGGGGTCTATTTACTAAGCAGTGTTAGGAGACAGAGTGAAAAGTGATAAGAAAGTGATAAGGTACCAGCCAATCAGCTCCCAACTGTCATCTCACAGGCTGTGTTTGAAAAATGACAGTTTGGAGCTGATTGGCTGGCACCTTATCACTTTCTTATCACTTTTCACTCTGTCTCCTAACACTGCTTAGTAAATAGACCCCTTAATCTGAGCTGGCCTATTTCGGGAACGCGTGTAAAGCCTAAATTTCCTGCCTATAGTGCAGTCATCTATAAAACTCGCTGTACAGGCTGCTCTAGGACCTAAGGGTTACATTAATCCCAGAGTATGTTAAGTGAAGCAATCTGATATTCATTCACTCATACAGCAAATGTACAGTACACACTTCAAACATCTCCGTTTTAGCACATTAGAAAATATTTTGGAGCCAACTGGAGTTTCCACCCCGGTAAAGCGATAGATCTCTTGGTAGAACAGATAAAACATCTTCTAGAATCTTTGCACATCAGACACCATCATGAAGAAGTTTATTGAAGAGATCACATATTTGTACCATTCATTAATATGTCCTTGAGTCAACCCATCGGTTGGACATCAAGATACTATAGAGGAAACCATCTTTATTACTAAGCTAAATAGGGCAAAATAAATAACGGAAGTATCATGTTCTGTTACATCACCGAGCCGGAAGCTGAGGTGTAATACTGTGTAATACTGTGACAATGTAATAATGTGACAATGTAATAATGTGTAATACTGTGACAATGTAATACTGTGTAATACTGTGATAAGATGACTGTGTAATACTGTGACATGATGACTGTGTAATACTGTGACAATGTGATACTGTGTAATACTGTGACATGATGACTGTGTAATACTGTGACAATGTAATATTGTGTAATACTGTGATATGATTACTGTGTAATACTGTGACAGTGTAATACTGTGTAATACTGTGACAATGTAATACTGTGTAATACTGTGACATGATGACTGTGTAATACTGTGATATGATGACTGTGTAATACTGTGACAATGTAATACTGTGTAATACTGTGATATGATGACTGAGTAATACTGTGACATGATGACTGTGTAATACTGTGATATGATGACTGTGTAATACTGTGACATGATGACTGTGTAATACTGTGATATGATGACTGTGTAATACTGTGACAATGTAATATTGTGTAATACTGTGACATGATGACTGTGTAATACTGTGACAATGTGATACTGTGTAATACTGTGACAATGTAATACTGTGTAATACTGTGACAATGTAATACTGTGTAATACTGTGACAATGTAATACTGTGTAATTCTGTGACATGATGACTGTGTAATACTGTGATATGATGACTGTGTAATACTGTGACAATGTAATATTGTGTAATACTGTGACATGATGACTGTGTAATACTGTGACAATGTGATACTGTGTAATACTGTGACAATGTAATACTGTGTAATACTGTGACATGATGACTGTGTAATACTGTGACAATGTAATACTGTGTAATACTGTGACAATGTAATACTGTGTAATACTGTGACATGATGACTGTGTAATACTGTGATATGATGACTGTGTAATACTGTGACAATGTAATACTGTGTAATACTGTGACAATGTAATACTGTGTAATACTGTGACATGATGACTGTGTAATACTGTGACAATGTAATACTGTGACAATGTAATACTGTGTAATACTGTGATATGATGACTGTGTAATACTGTGATATGATGACTGTGTAATACTGTGACAATGTAATACTGTGTAATACTGTGACATGATGACTGTGTAATACTGTGACAATGTAATACTGTGTAATACTGTGATAATGTAATACTGTGTAATACTGTGACATGATGACTGTGTAATACTGTGACAATGTAATACTGTGTAATACTGTGACATGATGACTGTGTAATACTGTGACATGATGACTGTGTAATACTGTGACAATGTAATAATGTGACAATGTAATAATGTGACAATGTAATAATGTGTAATACTGTGACAATGTAATACTGTGTAATACTGTGACATGATGACTGTGTAATACTGTGACAATGTAATACTGTGTAATACTGTGACATGATGACTGTGTAATACTGTGACAATGTAATACTGTGTAATACTGTGACATGAAGACTGTGTAATACTGTGACAATGTAATACTGTGTAATACGGTGACAATGTAATATTGTGTAATACTGTGATATGATGACTGTGTAATACTGAGACAATGTAATACTGTGTAATACTGTGATATGATGACTGTGTAATACTGTGATATGATGACTGTGTAATACTGTGACAATGTAATACTGTGTAATACTGTGACAATGTAATACTGTGTAATACTGTGATATGATGACTGTGTAATACTGTGATATGATGACTGTGTAATACTGTGACAATGTAATACTGTGTAATACTGTGACAATGTAATACTGTGTAATACTGTGACATGATGATTGTGTAATACTGTGACAATGTGATACTGTGTAATACTGTGACATGATGACTGTGTAATACTGTGACAATGTGATACTGTGTAATACTGTGACAATGTAATACTGTGTAATACTGTGACATGATGACTGTGTAATACTGTGATATGATGACTGTGTAATACTGTGACAATGTAATATTGTGTAATACTGTGACATGATGACTGTGTAATACTGTGACAATGTGATACTGTGTAATACTGTGACAATGTAATACTGTGTAATACTGTGACAATGTAATACTGTGTAATACTGTGACATGATGACTGTGTAATACTGTGATATGATGACTGTGTAATACTGTGACAATGTAATATTGTGTAATACTGTGACATGATGACTGTGTAATACTGTGACAATGTGATACTGTGTAATACTGTGACAATGTAATACTGTGTAATACTGTGACATGATGACTGTGTAATACTGTGACAATGTGATACTGTGTAATACTGTGACATGATGACTGTGTAATACTGTGATATGATGACTGTGTAATACTGTGACAATGTAATACTGTGTAATACTGTGACAATGTAATACTGTGTAATACTGTGACATGATGACTGTGTAATACTGTGACAATGTAATACTGTGACAATGTAATACTGTGACAATGTACTACTGTGTAATACTGTGATATGATGACTGTGTAATACTGTGACAATGTAATACTGTGACAATGTAATACTGTGTAATACTGTGACAATGTAATACTGTGTAATACTGTGACAATGTACTATTGTGTAATACTGTGACATGATGACTGTGTAATACTGTGACAATGTAATACTGTGACAATGTAATACTGTGTAATACTGTGACAATGTACTACTGTGTAATACTGTGATATGATGACTGTGTAATACTGTGATATGATGACTGTGTAATACTGTGACAATGTAATACTGTGTAATACTGTGACATGATGACTGTGTAATACTGTGACAATGTAATACTGTGCAATACTGTGACAATGTAATACTGTGTAATACTGTGACATGATGACTGTGTAATACTGTGACAATGTAATACTGTGTAATACTGTGACATGATGACTGTGTAATACTGTGACATGATGACTGTGTAATACTGTGACAATGTAATAATGTGACAATGTAATAATGTGTAATACTGTGACAATGTAATACTGTGTAATACTGTGACATGATGACTGTGTAATACTGTGACAATGTAATACTGTGTAATACTGTGACATGATGACTGTGTAATACTGTGACAATGTAATACTGTGTAATACTGTGACAATGTAATACTGTGTAATACTGTGACATGATGACTGTGTAATACTGTGACAATGTAATACTGTGTAATACTGTGACAATGTAATACTGTGTAATACTGTGACAATGTAATATTGTGTAATACTGTGATATGATGACTGTGTAATACTGTGACAATGTAATACTGTGTAATACTGTGATATGATGACTGTGTAATACTGTGATATGATGACTGTGTAATACTGTGACAATGTAATACTGTGTAATACTGTGACATGATGACTGTGTAATACTGTGACAATGTAATACTGTGTAATACTGTGACATGATGACTGTGTAATACTGTGACAATGTAATACTGTGTAATACTGTGACATGAAGACTGTGTAATACTGTGACAATGTAATACTGTGTAATACGGTGACAATGTAATATTGTGTAATACTGTGATATGATGACTGTGTAATACTGTGACAATGTAATACTGTGTAATACTGTGATATGATGACTGTGTAATACTGTGATATGATGACTGTGTAATACTGTGACAATGTAATACTGTGTAATACTGTGACAATGTAATACTGTGTAATACTGTGATATGATGACTGTGTAATACTGTGATATGATGACTGTGTAATACTGTGACAATGTAATACTGTGTAATACTGTGACAATGTAATACTGTGTAATACTGTGATATGATGACTGTGTAATACTGTGATATGATGACTGTGTAATACTGTGACAATGTAATACTGTGTAATACTGTGATATGATGACTGTGTAATACTGTGATATGATGACTGTGTAATACTGTGACAATGTAATACTGTGTAATACTGTGACAATGTAATACTGTGTAATACTGTGACATGATGACTGTGTAATACTGTGACAATGTGATACTGTGTAATACTGTGACATGATGACTGTGTAATACTGTGACAATGTGATACTGTGTAATACTGTGACAATGTAATACTGTGTAATACTGTGACATGATGACTGTGTAATACTGTGATATGATGACTGTGTAATACTGTGACAATGTAATATTGTGTAATACTGTGACATGATGACTGTGTAATACTGTGACAATGTGATACTGTGTAATACTGTGACAATGTAATACTGTGTAATACTGTGACAATGTAATACTGTGTAATACTGTGACATGATGACTGTGTAATACTGTGATATGATGACTGTGTAATACTGTGACAATGTAATATTGTGTAATACTGTGACATGATGACTGTGTAATACTGTGACAATGTGATACTGTGTAATACTGTGACAATGTAATACTGTGTAATACTGTGACATGATGACTGTGTAATACTGTGACAATGTGATACTGTGTAATACTGTGACATGATGACTGTGTAATACTGTGATATGATGACTGTGTAATACTGTGACAATGTAATACTGTGTAATACTGTGACAATGTAATACTGTGTAATACTGTGACATGATGACTGTGTAATACTGTGACAATGTAATACAGTGACAATGTAATACTGTGACAATGTACTACTGTGTAATACTGTGATATGATGACTGTGTAATACTGTGACAATGTAATACTGTGACAATGTAATACTGTGTAATACTGTGACAATGTAATACTGTGTAATACTGTGACAATGTACTATTGTGTAATACTGTGACATGATGACTGTGTAATACTGTGACAATGTAATACTGTGACAATGTAATACTGTGTAATACTGTGACAATGTACTACTGTGTAATACTGTGATATGATGACTGTGTAATACTGTGATATGATGACTGTGTAATACTGTGACAATGTAATACTGTGTAATACTGTGACATGATGACTGTGTAATACTGTGACAATGTAATACTGTGCAATACTGTGACAATGTAATACTGTGTAATACTGTGACATGATGACTGTGTAATACTGTGACAATGTAATACTGTGTAATACTGTGACATGATGACTGTGTAATACTGTGACAATGTAATACTGTGTAATACTGTGACATGATGACTGTGTAATACTGTGACATGATGACTGTGTAATACTGTGACAATGTAATAATGTGACAATGTAATAATGTGACAATGTAATAATGTGTAATACTGTGACAATGTAATACTGTGTAATACTGTGACATGATGACTGTGTAATACTGTGACAATGTAATACTGTGTAATACTGTGACAATGTAATACTGTGTAATACTGTGACATGATGACTGTGTAATACTGTGACAATGTAATACTGTGTAATACTGTGACAATGTAATACTGTGTAATACTGTGACAATGTAATATTGTGTAATACTGTGATATGATGACTGTGTAATACTGTGACAATGTAATACTGTGTAATACTGTGATATGATGACTGTGTAATACTGTGATATGATGACTGTGTAATACTGTGACAATGTAATACTGTGTAATACTGTGACAATGTAATACTGTGTAATACTATGATATGATGACTGTGTAATACTGTGACAATGTAATATTGTGTAATACTGTGACATGATGACTGTGTAATACTGTGACAATGTAATACTGTGTAATACTGTGACATGATGACTGTGTAATACTGTGACAATGTAATACTGTGTAATACTGTGACAATGTAATACTGTGTAATAATGTGACATGATGACTGTGTAATACTGTAACAATGTAATACTGTGTAATACTGTGACAATGTGATACTGTGTAATACTGTGACAATGTAATACTGTGTAATACTGTGACATGATGACTGTGTAATACTGTGACAACGTAATAATGTGTAATACTGTGACAATGTAATACTGTGTAATACTGTGACATGATGACTGTGTAATACTGTGACAATGTAATACTGTGTAATACTGTGACAACGTAATAAAGTGTAATACTGTGACAATGTAATACTGTGTAATACTGTGATATGATGACTGTGTAATACTGTGACATGATGACTGTGTAATACTGTGACAATGTAATACTGTGTAATACTGTGACATGATGACTGTGTAATACTGTGACAATGTAATACTGTGTAATACTGTGACAATGTAATACTGTGTAATAATGTGACATGATGACTGTGTAATACTGTAACAATGTAATACTGTGTAATACTGTGACATGATGACTGTGTAATACTGTGACAATGTAATACTGTGTAATACTGTGACATGATGACTGTGTAATACTGTGACAACGTAATAATGTGTAATACTGTGACAATGTAATACTGTGTAATACTGTGACATGATGACTGTGTAATACTGTGACAATGTAATACTGTGTAATACTGTGACAACGTAATAAAGTGTAATACTGTGACAATGTAATACTGTGTAATACTGTGATATGATGACTGTGTAATACTGTGACATGATGACTGTGTAATACTGTGACAATATAATATTGTGTAATACTGTGACATGATGTCATTTTATTCACTATATTACAGTACAAAGTAATTTTGCAGCATCTAATAAATATACATATTTTACTACTGTGATTAGTGTTATTTTAGTCCTTGCTGTTATATAGCCGTTTACAGCACTGCAGAACATTACATAGAGATGATGAGCTGCAGCGTGCAGACCACACTTCCTTACGTATCATACAGATGGGTCCTCAGACACCTTGTCACAGCATATAACGCGTTTCACCTGCTGCGATTCCCATGCTGCACACAGTTTCCTCAATGTTGATTTTCAGCTCACATATGGTGTATGAGGTACTGTACATAGGATTAGTTTTACTTTCTACAGAGGAATTGGTATATTGGGTAGGAGTAGGGAGAGGGGGAGGTTTAGGATACCCTAACCCTGTCAGAATGCCGGCATCTGGATTCTGTCTGCATCCCGTACCCAACCCATAAAGATGTGTCACCATACACCTTTCCTAAATCTAGTCATATTGCCATATGTGCCATGCCATGGACTCTGTGACTTTATACTAATTATTTGCAGCAAAAAAAAAAAAAAAAATTGGGAACTTATCCAATCACTACTCGTGGAGGACGTCTTAGCCGTGCTAAAAAGGAAAGGTGTAAGAGGATACATCTGTATCATGTGACTTGGTGTGTGTATATATCATGTGACTTGGTGTGTGTATATGTCATGTGACTTGGTGTGTGTATGTACCATGTGACTTGGTGTGTGTCTATGTCATGTGACTTGGTGTGTGTATATATCATGTGACTTGGTGTGTGTATATGTCATGTGACTTGGTGTGTGTATATGTCATGTGACTTGGTGTGTGTATGTACCATGTGACTTGGTGTGTGTCTGTATCATGTAACTTGGTGTGTGTATATGCCAAGTGACTTGGTGTGTGTATATGTCATGTGACTTGGTGTGTGTATATGTCATGTGACTTGGTGTGTGTCTGTATCATGTGACTTGGTGTGTGTATATATCATGTGACTTGGTGTGTGTATATATCATGTGACTTGGTGTGTGTATATGTCATGTGACTTGGTGTGTGTATATGTCATGTGACTTGATGTGTGTATATATCATGTGACTTGGTGTGTGTATGTCATGTGACTTGGTGTGTGTATATGTCATGTGACTTGGTGTGTGCATGTACCATGTGACTTGGTGTGTATGTATCATGTGACTTGGTGTGTGTATATGTCATGTGACTTGGTGTGTGCATATGTCATGTGACTTGGTGTGTGTATATGTTATGTGACTTGGTGTGTGCATGTCATGTGACTTGGTGTGTGTATATGTCATGTGACTTGGTGTGTGTATATGTCATGTGACTTGGTGTGTGTATATGTCATGTGACTTGGTGTGTGTATATATGTCATGTGACTTGGTGTGTGTATATGTCATGTGACTTGGTGTGTGTATATGTCATGTGACTTGGTGTGTGTATATGTCATGTGACTTGGCGTGTGTATATGTCATGTGACTTGGCGTGTGTATATGTCATGTGACTTGGCGTGTGTATATATCCCATGTGACTTGGCGTGTGTATACGTCATGTGACTTGGCGTGTGTATACGTCATGTGACTTGGTGTGTGTATACGTCATGTGACTTGGTGTGTGTATACGTCATGTGACTTGGTGTGTGTATACGTCATGTGACTTGGTGTGTGTATACGTCATGTGACTTGGTGTGTGTATACGTCATGTGACTTGGTGTGTATACGTCATGTGACTTGGTGTGTGTATACGTCATGTGACTTGGTGTGTGTATACATGTGACTTGGTGTGTGTATATGTCATGTGACTTGGTGTGTGTATATGTCATGTGACTTGGTGTGTGTATATGTCATGTGACTTGGTGTGTGTATATGTCATGTGACTTGGTGTGTGTATATAACATGTGACTTGGTGTGTGTATATGTCATGTGACTTGGTGTGTGTATATGTCATGTGACTTGGTGTGTGTATATGTCATGTGACTTGGTGTGTGTATATATCATGTGACTTGGTGTGTGTATATGTCATGTGACTTGGTGTGTGTGTATGTCATGTGACTTGGTGTGTGTGTATGTCATGTGACTTGGTGTGTGTGTATGTCATGTGACTTGGTGTGTGTGTATGTCATGTGACTTGGTGTGTGTGTATGTCATGTGACTTGGTGTGTGCGTATGTCATGTGACTTGGTGTGTGCGTATGTCATGTGACTTGGTGTGTGCGTATGTCATGTGACTTGGTGTGTGCATATGTCATGTGACTTGGTGTGTGTATATGTCATGTGACTTGGTGTGTGTATATATGTCATGTGACTTGGTGTGTGTATATATCATGTGACTTGGTGTGTGTATATGTCATGTGACTTGGTGTGTGTATATATCATGTGACTTGGTGTGTGTATATATCATGTGACTTGGTGTGTGTATATGTAATGTGACTTGGTGTGTGTATATATCATGTGACTTGGTGTGTGTATATGTCATGTGACTTGGTGTGTGTATATATCATGTGACTTGGTGTGTGTATATGTCATGTGACTTGGTGTGTGTATATGTCATGTGACTTGGTGTGTGTATATATCATGTGAATTGGTGTGTGTGTATGTCATGTGACTTGGTGTGTGTGTATATCATGTGACTTGGTGTGTGTATATGTCATTTGACTTGGTGTGTGTATATATCATGTGAATTGGAGGGTGGGGGCATGATGTTACTTGGAGGGCCACATAGTGTCTCTCTCACACCTTCCACAGAGGGCCACTTATATTATTATTGCTGAAGCGCAGGAGTTGCCAGACAATGTTGCAGCTACAAAATATTATTTTACAGTGAGCCTCTGCCGATCTTTGTAAGAGCTTTAGTATAACCAGTTACATATTACTCAAGAGGAGCCTCCATCCATACTCGCAGAAATGCATGAATTACTGAGGGCAGTATTCAATTAGAGGCGAAAAGGCAGTCATTTATCGCCGATGACGTAATTTTCGCCTATTTTAATTATCCCCATATTCAATTACAAAGGCTTTTCGCCGGTGCAAAAAGTCTTTGTAAAAAACGGGGATAACTTTTCACCACACAATAGGCGAATAAAAGTGCAGAATTGGGGTTTAGGGGTGCAGGCTTAAAAAAATAGCCTGCACCCCTGGGAATGGCCCCTAACATTAATGTGTGTCAGAAAAAAATGTTAAAAAAAAATCGGGACACCCAAAAACTTAACTTGAATTTTAGGGTAAAAATAAAGAAAGGGGAACAAAGTTTTAAACCTGCACAATTAATTCAGTTGGGGGTTCCTAAGTATGCGGCAGGTGTTTTGGAGAATGCGGGTTGTAGAGGCAGGTGCATTTTTGAAGAATTTTCAAAATGCACTTTAGGGACTTAAAAATATGCTTGCACCCATTTTCATGTACCCCAAATTTGATGAGCATAGTTTTTTTTCCAAAAGAAACCTAGGTGCTATCCTTTGCGGGGTTAAAGTGGACACACATCCGATACTTTATACCTGCAAAACCTCCAATGTGGAGCGAAAAGTCCAGCACGGACTTTTCGCTCCCAAATTGAATATGGCCCTAAATCTCAAATATATCTAGTTGACAGCAAGAACCTTATTAGGGACCATTGAAATGATAGAATAAGTAAAAGGCTATTAATATTGTGAGTGATTATTAATTTGCTGCAGCTGCTATTGTCTGGTTGCTCCGATCTGTAAAGATATCCTGCCAGAGCTACAATTAACGCTTATGGTACTTCCGCTAACGCCTGCTCATTTTTTACGCTAATCATAGAGAGAGGTAAGAAAAAAGCCACGGCGTGCAAGAATGGTCTCTGGGTATCACACCTGTACGGCACAGCGGAGGGATGCGTCTACTGTACACAAGAAAGACAATTAAATGAAGGAACATCAAACCCAAAGCTGACAATCTGCAACCCAGCACTGGGCATTTCTACGGCTCTCCCTCTACTCTCTGCTTTCATAAAAATAATTCTCCAAAGGAGATTTCCCCCTCAGTACATGAGGAAATAAAGTGTAACATTAAATGTATCAACTGTCTGTAAACAATTATCTTTTAAAGGAAAACAATTTCTTTATTCTGCAGGTGTCATGTTACAGCAGATTTTTACTTCTATCAACTAAAGCTGCAATTCCTCGTGGACTTATTAGTTTCTTAGACGGTAACGCGACTGATGCAGAATTGTTGGTGAATTGGGTGTAAATTGATCTGCATCGCAGCATACAGCAGACATGACACCTAGGGGTAAATTTACGAAGATTCGTTTTGGTCCAGATTTGTCCTGTTTTTCAACTCGGATAGGATCAATCAAAAATGGACGTTTTTTTTCCACTTAAAATATCGGGAGTTTTCCAAGCTCCTGGTTTTGGCAGGATAGTTTTGATTGATGGTGTATTTGGTCGATCCTGACTGTTTTGAAGCCCTGATTTGCCTGTCCGAAATTCTCTCCCGAACAAGCAGCCTGCACATATAAGTGTAATATGTGCAGATTGCTTGTTTATTATTTAATATTTTAAAGGTTAATTTTAAAGGAAAGTTTTACGTGGGGTCCTCCCCGCAAAATACTAACCAGCCCTGGACTGGTCAGCCAGTCCTGGTTCCTAAAATTACGGGGAACAAAATGAGTAGAGTTACACTGTAATTTAAGAACCAGAACCTAACTGCAGGGCCAGTGCTGGTTTTAAATATACTGTAGGGGGAAAAATGCGTAGGGGTCCCCCTATATTTAAAACCAGCATCGGACCCAAACCAACCGGTGTGTAATGCCACAGCCTGGAAACCCCTTTTTTGGGGGGTCCCCACATCCCCTGAGATCCCCAGCTTGGCCTGACCGACTTGGGGTGTGAATGCTTTGGCCCTGGAAACCCGGTAATAGGGTCTCCGGGCTGTGGCATTACACCCCGGTCGGTTTGGGTCTGGTCCTGGTTTTAAATATAGGTGGACCACTATGCATTTTTTCACACTATATTTAAAATCAGCACTGGCCCTGCAGCCTGGTGCTGGTTCTTAAATTATGGTGGAACCATACTCGTTTTGTATCCCTTTGTATATATAACACGCAGAACTTCCACCACTGAATTGTTTGTACTGGAAAGAAGTCTCTATCCCACTGAGAAAGGTACAAATTTATAACAGTATCAACACAGAATAGATACAAAAGTATCATGTTGTACAATACCCTTGGAACAGACAGTTCGTACTGAACGGAATATCCACCTTTTCCTTTTATTGTTTTATTTATTATTTTGTATTTTTGTTTTTATTGACCAATTGGTATATTTTACATGTTGTAAATTATATGTGATATGTGTACTATATGTGATTTATTCTAATATGGAAATAATAATTTTTTGGTAATAAATTATTGGACATTAGACAGCGCCTATCTACTTTTTCTCCTGGGCTGGTTAGCCTTTTGGCGGGGGACCTCACGTCAATTTTTGTAAAAGATTAACCCCAAAAACAAATGTATCATTAGTAAACATACACAAATCACACTGATTTGTGCATGTTGGATGGCAACTCGCAGCTCAGGAGGTGGGGTATTTGAAACTTCCAGTGACTCCCCGATTTGGCTGTGAAATGGCCGAATATAGCAAAATGAATAATGGTAAATTCTCTATTTAGGCAGAAATGAATGAAAAGTACTTCCCATTTGTGCCAATGGTGAATTAATTTCTATTGCCAGAACGACCGTATTTGCGGCATTAACTCACCCGATTTCAACCCCAAAAGATGAACACACCCACCAGACTTTAATGATAGTAAATTCCCGTTATATTTTTCCCAGAGATAGCAATCTAGGACCAAAACGAATCTAAGTAAATTTACCCCCTAGTGTAGACCAAGTCAACAGCAGCAGCAGCGGGAATATTCACACTTATTTGCCTTATAGTGGGTGATTGGTGTGGTATGCTTACCAAAATCGTTTGGTCATTGGTTCCGCCAGCAAGTGTGTACCCCACATTAGACTCATCCTTTTTTTTCAACATTAAAACTGACATTCTGCCACAAAGATATCTATATACCGTTAAGCAATTAACCACTTGCCTGGCATGGTCGTAGTTTTCTGACCACACCAGGCAGTTCTTTATCTGTACTGGACGTAAAATTTCTTCAAGTCAGATAAACATGAGGGCATCTGCTTGCCAGCACCCTCTCCCCATTTGTCTGCTGGGCTGCCAATCACTGCTGATCGGTCAGCAAAGCAGGACCCCCTACCCAGCACCTGCAGAACTGAGCAGCTGCTGGGGAAAAGTAAGTTATCCTTCCCCATCACGCCCCTGAATTACCTGGTTCCTGTATCCAGTCTGAAATTCAACGTCGAGATGTTTCCGATGGTGGTTCCGATGTTCAGTTATTTAAAAAAAACTATTTTGAATTTTTTACAAGTCTTGAAAAAAAATAAATAATTTTTTATGAAACAATTTTGGATAAGTTAAAATGGATATTCCTCACCTAATTCACTCATAAAAAATTTTAGACCTGTTTTTGGAAAAAAAAATCATAAGTGGTTAAGAAAACAAAATTTGCTCATATACCAGTCCCCATGTTGGTCATAATGGCAGCAATTTTCCTGAAACTTGTCCATAACCGCAGAAAGGTGAAGCCCTGAGAATAGACAATGTCATGATACTTCCTGTCTGCCAAATACCGATAATTTCTTCCAAGGGTCATATACCTGTAATGAGGTCTGTAGTAATGACAAGAGGCCTTCCAAGTGTCCTTCTTATCCCAGGTCTCTCCCATGTCATTTGTCAGTCTTATCACAGGTCTCTCCCATGTCACTTCTCCTTCTTATCCTAGGTCTCTCCCATGTCACTTGTCCATCTTATCACAAGTCTCTCCCATGTCACTTGTTCTTCTTATCCCAGGTCTCTCCCATGTCACTTGTCTTGTTTATCCCAGGTCTCTCCAATGTCACTTGTCCTTTTTATCCTATGTCTCTCCCATATCACGTCTGCCTTATCCCAGCCCATGTCACTTGTTCTTATCCCAGGTCTCTTCCATGTCACTTCTCCTTCTTGTCCCAGGTCTCTCCCATGTCACTTGTCCTTTCTGTCCCAGGTCTCTCCCATGTCACTTGTCCTTCTTATCCTACTGAATGTCTCTCCCAAGTCACTTGTCCTTCTTATCCTAGGTCTCTCCCATGTCACTTGTCGGTCTTATCACAGGTCTCTCCCATGTCACTTATTCTTCTTATCCTATGTCTCTCTCATGTCACTTGTTCTTCTTATCCCAGGTCTCTCCCATGTCACTTGTTTTTCTTATCCCAGGTCTCTCCCATGTCACTTGTCCTTCTTATCCTATGTCTCTCCCATGTCACTTGTTTTTCTTATCCCAGGTTTCTCTCATGTCACTTGTTCTTCTTATCCCAGGTCTCTCCCATGTCACCTGTCCTTCTTAACCTGTCTATCCCATGTCACTTGTCCTTCTTATCCCAGGTCTCTCCCATGTCACTTGTACTTCTTATCCTATTGTCTCTCCGATGTCACTTGTCCTTCTTAATCCAGGTCTCTCCCATGTCACTTGTCCTTCTTATCCCAGGTATCTCCCATGTCACTTTTCCTTCTTCTCCGATGTCTCTCCCATGTCACTTGTCCTTCTTATCCTATGTCTCTCCCATGTCACTTGTCCTTCTTATCCTGTCTCTCCCATGTCACTTGTCCTTCTTATCCTATGTCTCTCCCATGTCACTTGTTCTTCTTATCCTGTCTCTCTCCCATGTCACTTGTTCTTCTTATCCTGTTTCTCTCATGTCACTTGTCCTTCTTATCCTACAGTATGTCTCTCCCATGTCACTTGTCCTTCTTATCCCAGGTATCTCCCATGTCACTTTTCCTTCTTCTCCGATGTCTCTCCCATGTCACTTGTTCTTCTTATCCTATGTCTCTCCCATGTCACTTGTCCTTCTTATCCTATGTCTCTCATATGTCACTTGCTCCTTCTTAACCTATGTCTCTCATATGTCACTTGCTCCTTCTTCTCCTATGTCTCTCCCATGTCACTTGTCCTTCTTGTCTCAGGTCTCTCCCATGTCACTTGTCCTTCTTGTCCCAGGTCTCTCCCATGTCACTTGTCCTTCTTATCCTATTTCTCTCCCATGTCACTTGTACTTCTTATCCTATTGTCTCTCCGATGTCACTTGTCCTTCTTATACCAGGTCTCTCACATGTCACTTTACCTTCTTCTCTGATGTCTCCCATGTCACTTGTCCTTCTTATCCTATGTCTCTCCCATGTCACTTGTCCTTCTTATCCTATGTCTCTCCCATGTCATTTGTCCTTCTTATCCTATGTCTATCCCAAATCACTTGTCCTTCTCCTATGTCTCTCCCATGTCACTTGTCCTTCTTCTCATATGTCTCACCCATGTCACGTGTCTTTCTTATCCTATGTCTCTCCCATGTCACTTGTTCTTCTTATCCTGTGTCATTCCCGTGTCACTTGTTCTTCTTATCCTATGTCTCTCCCATGTCACTTGTTCTTCTTATCCTATGTCTCTCCCATGTCACTTGTCCTTCTTATCCTATGTCTCTCCCATATCACTTGATCTTCTTATCCTGTGTCTCTCCAATGTCAATTGTCCTTCTTATCCTATGTCTCTGTCATGTCACTTGTTCTTCTTCTCCTATGTCTCTCCCATGTCACTTGTCCTTCTTCTCATATGTCTCTCCCATGTCACTTCTCCTTCTTATCCTATGTCTCTCCCATGTCACTTCTCCTTCTTATCCTATGTCTCTCCCGTGTCACTTGTCCTTCCTACCCTATGTCTCTCCCATGTCACTTGTCCTTCTTATCCTATGTCTGTCCCATGTCACTTGTCCATCTTATCTTATGTATCTACCATGTCACTTGTCCTTCTTCTCCTATGTCTCTCCCATGTCACTTGTTCTTCTTCTCCTATGTCTGTCCCATGTCACTTGTCCTTCTTATCCTATGTCTGTCCCATGTCACTTGTCCTTCTTCTCCTATGTCTGTCCCATGTCACTTGTCCTTCTTATCCTATGTCTATCCCATGTCACTTGTTCTTCATCTCCTATCTCTCCCGTGTCACTTGTCCTTCCTACCCTATGTCTCTCCCATGTCACTTGTCCTTCTTATCCTATGTCTGTCCCATGTCACTTGTCCTTCTTATCTTATGTCTCTACCATGTCACTTGTCCTTCTTCTCCTATGTCTCTCCCATGTCACTTGTTCTTCTTCTCCTATGTCTGTCCCATGTCACTTGTCCTTCTTATCCTATGTCTGTCCCATGTCACTTGTCCTTCTTCTCCTATGTCTGTCCCATGTCACTTGTTCGTCTTATCCTGTGTCTCTCCCATGTAACTTGTTCTTCTTATCCTGTGTCTCTCCCATGTCACTTGTACTTCTTATCCTGTGTCTCTCCCATGTCACTTGTCCTTCTTATCCTATGTCTCTCCCATGTCACTTGTTCTTCTTATCCTGTGTCTCTCCCATGTCACTTGTCCTTCTTATCCTATGTCTCTCCCATGTCACTTGTTCTTCTTATCCTATGTCTGTCCCATGTCACTTGTCCTTCTTCTCCTATGTCTCTCCCATGTCACTTGTCCTTCTTATCCTATGTCTCTCCCATGTCACTTGTCCTTCTTATCCTATGTCTCTCCCATGTCACTTGTTCTTCTTATCCTGTGTCTCTCCCATGTCACTTGTTCTTCTTATCCTATGTCTCTCCCATGTCACTTGTTCTTCTTATCCTGTGTCTCTCCCATGTCACTTGTCCTTCTTATCCTATGTCTGTCCCATGTCACTTGTCCTTCTTATCCTATGTCTCTCCCATGTCACTTGTTCTTCTTATCCTGTGTCTCTCCCATGTCACTTGTTCTTCTTATCCTATGTCTCTTCCATGTCACGTCTTTCTTATCCTATCTCTCCCATGTCACTTGTCCTGTTTATCCCAGGTCTCTCCCATGTCACTTGTCCATCTTATCACAAGTCTCTCCCATGTCACTTGTCCTTCTTATCCTATGTCTCTCCCATGTCACTTGTCCTTCTTATCCTATGTCTCTCCCATGTCACTTGTCCTTCTTATCCTGTGTCTCTCCCATGTCACTTGTCCTTCTTCTACTATGTCTCTCCCATGTCACTTGTCCTTCTTCTCCTATGTCTGTCCCATGTCACTTGTTATTCTTATCCTATGTCTATCCCATGTCACTTGTCCTTCTTATCCTATGTCTATCCCATGTCACTTGTCCTTCTTATCCTACAGTATGTCTCTCACATGTCACTTGTCCTTCCAACCCTGTCTCTCCCATGTCACTTGTCCTTCTTCTCATATGTCTCTCCCATGTCACTTCTCCTTCTTATCCTATGTCTCTCCCATGTCACTTGTCCTTCTCCTATGTCTCTCCCGTGTCACTTGTCCTTCCTACCCTATGTCTCTCCCATGTCACTTGTCCTTCTTCTCCTATGTCTGTCCCATGTCACTTGTCCTTCTTCTCCTATGTCTGTCCCATGTCACTTGTCCTTCTTCTCCTATGTCTGTCCCATGTCACTTGTCCTTCTTCTCCTATGTCTGCCCATGTCACTTGTCCTTCTTATCCTATGTCTCTCCCATGTCACTTGTTCTTCTTATCCTGTGTCTCTCCCATGTCACTTGTCTTTCTTATCCTATGTCTCTCCCATGTCACGTGTCTTTCTTATCCTATGTCTCTCCCATGTCACGTGTCTTTCCTATCCTATGTCTCTCCCATGTCACGTGTCTTTCTTATCCTATGTCTCTCCCCTGTCACGTGTCTTTCTTATCCTATGTCTCTCCCATGTCACATTTCTTTCTTATCCTATGTCTCTCCCATGTCACGTGTCTTTCTTATCCTATGTCTCTCCCATGTCACGTGTCTTTCTTATCCTATGTCTCTCCCATGTCACGTGTCTTTCTTATCCTATGTCTCTCCCATGTCATGTGTCTTTCTTATCCTATGTCTCTCCCATGTCACGTGTCTTTCTTATCCTATGTCTCTCCCATGTCAGTTGTCCTTCTTATCCTATGTCTGTCCCATGTCACTTGTCCTTCTTATCCTATGTCTCTCCCATGTCACTTGTTCTTCTTATCCTGTGTCTCTCCCTTGTCACTTGTCCTTCTTCTACTATGTCTCTCCCATGCCACTTGTCCTTCTTCTCCTATGTCTGTCCCATGTCACTTGTTATTCTTATCTTATGTCTCTCCCATGTCACTTGTCCTTCTTATATTATGTCTCTCCCATGTCACTTGTTATTCTTATCCTATGTCTGTCCCATGTCACTTGTCCTTCTTCTCCTATGTCTCTCCCATGTCACTTGTCCTTCTTCTCCTATGTCTCTCCCATGTCACTTGTTCTTCTTCTCCTATGTCTTCCCCATGTCACTTGTCCTTCTTATCCTAGGTCTCTCCCATGTCACTTGTCCTTCTTCTCCTAGGTCTCTCCCATGTCACTTGTCCTTCTTATCCAATGTCTCTCCCATGTCACTTGTCCTTCTTCTCCTATGTCTTCCCCATGTCACTTGTCCTTCTTATCCTATGTCTCTCCCATGTCACTTGTCCTTCTTCTCCTATGTCTTCCCCATGTCACTTGTCCTTCTTATCCTAGGTCTCTCCCATGTCACTTGTCCTTCTTATCCCAGGTCTCTCCCATGTCACGTCCTTCATATCCCAGGGCTCTCCCATGTCACTTGTCAATCTTCCATGTATTCAGCTTGCTTTTTCAACATGGTTAAATTGTTTGTTAAATGTCACTTATTGTATGTATTGTATGTAGTTCTCTTGATTCTTCTTTTCTCATCTTTGCAGGCTGATACATAATAAACTATACTTGCCTATGGTTTGCACCGGTCTTCTGGATAGTAGAGGAAGGGAACACGAGTGTGTATTCCTGCCATCATGGCCCCAACCCCACTGCGTACTGACTGGCAAGGTCATTACACAATCAGCCAATTGTTACTATTGTTGCACCAGCCCTCCAGCACTCACAGGTAGAGCTCTTATCCGCAAATGTGTCCAGGTCTTACTGAATTCCAATTTTGTGCCTATGCCATTGAGCTTAGTTTGCGCCAGAGCGGCCCTTCCCGTACTTATTCTGCCTCACCAGAAGTAAGGGGATGCAAGCCAGCCATACGCCCACGTTTATGTGGACATACAGCATACATATGCATTTTTGGTGTGTGTGATTAGTAAACTCTAAATGAGCCTATATATGTTTCTTTAATTCCCCGACCCTGTACATTGTGCTTGTTGTCACCTGGTAGACACGGGTTCCTTGTTTATTCTTGTATTAGACTAGTTCATGTGCTGGGACTGTGAATACACTCCGCTGTGAATTAGCATTTCTATGGTATTGCACTCAGAATCATATGGTATTGCTAGAGAGAACCGGGGTAGCAGACAGCCTAAGGGAGGTGAAAGCCCCTCTGGCACATGCCTGTGGGCTAGGACAGATGGACAGCAGGAACAATATTTGAATACCTAAAAAAGACCAGAAAATGGCAGGAAAATACTTTATAGCTGCGCGATATTACCAGAAACACATTCAATGTAATCAGTGCAGGTAGCAGCAATTATTACTCAATATGTCACTATATGTCACACTGCATTACTGATACAACTACAATATAAGAATGATAAATAATGTCCATATACAAGATATTCATATCAAAACAGATTAATTTGATATTAACATTGAAACATTTTTAAAATAATATATTTGTATCAAATTTCACTTCTGTAAATGAATTATAAGTGATCGGTACAAACCATAGTAGTGAGATAAGTAATTATGTGCAAACAACATTTATCAACACCATTTTTCCTTAATTACCCTTTTTTCTAATCATTAACACACTGAGGGGCCTATTCATGATGTTAATTATCGTTTGGACCCTGATAATGAAAATTCTAACTCGCCATGGTTGCCAGGCAATTCATTTTTTCACTGCTCCTTTTGGAGCCGTGACGGGACTGTGCATGTGCAACCTACAGGTCACGCATGCGCGCAAGAGCCCTGAAGTCCGGCTGAAGGAGCCGGACGGGGGCGGAGGGATCCTAAAGTATCCCTCTTCGCAACCCGGGCCTCCTTCCTATAGGGAACGAGCGGGTTGCGAGCATAGAGCAGGAGCATTCGCCTTCTGAAGATGGCGAATGCTCCCGCAGTCAAGCTCCGAAAAACTTATATTTTCAGCGCTTGATGAATTCTGGCCCTGATTCAGAGCCGGACGCTCTGACAGAGCACTCGCTCTGAATCAGGGCCGTCTCTCCTCCTTTTTGGAGCGGCCTCCTGGCCGCTCACATAGCTGTTGGTGACTACCCACAGCTATAGCGAGCGACCAAAGTGATGGTCGCAGTGGTCAAGACCATCGCAGCCATCGGGCTTGCGACGAGACCCTTGCGGTAGAGTCTCGCTGCAGCAAGCCGTGGAGTGCTTTTGGCTCTATCAGAGCCAAAAGCACTCCCACTGACATCTCTAGTGATGTCAGTGGGGCCAGCCCCAGACGGTAGGCGTTCCGATGGGAACGCCTCCGTCTGGGCAGCCACGCCTCTGGCACGTCCACCGAAGGGGGCGTATTGTCACTCACCATCGACAGCATGCCCCCTTTGGTGCGAGACCCATAACGACGGCTTGGCCGTCGTTATTCGGGTCTCGCGCATGCGCATGATGGAGCCGGCTCCCTCGTGCGCATATGCACTTGGGCAACATCGACCCGCTTGCAAGCGCTCACGAGTGGGTCTGAATCAGGCCCTCTGTCCCCATACTAGTGTACTGTCCCCATACTAGTGTACTGTCCCCATACTAGTGTACTGTCCGCATACTATCCCCATTCTAGTGTACTGTCCCCATACTAGTGTACTGTCCCCATACTATCCCCATACTAGGGTACTGTCCCCATACTAGTGTACTGTCCCCATACTATCCCCATACTAGTGTACTGTCCCCATACTATCCCTATACTAGTGTACTGTCCCCATACTAGTGTAATGTTCCCATACTAGGGTACTATCCCCATACTAGTGTACTGTCCCCATACTAGTGTAATGTCCCCATACTAGGGTACTGTCCCCATACTAGTGTACTGTCCCCATACTATCCCCATACTAGGGTACTGTCCCCATACTATCCCCATACTAGGGTACTGTCCCCATACTAGTGTACTGTCCCCATACTATCCCCATACTAGTGTACTGTCCCCATACTATCCCTATACTAGTGTACTGTCCCCATACTAGTGTAATGTTCCCATACTAGTGTACTGTCCCCATACTAGTGTAATGTCCCCATACTAGTGTACTGTCCCCATACTAGTGTACTGTCCCCATACTATCCCTATACTAGTGTACTGTCCCCATACTAGTGTAATGTTCCCATACTATCCCCATACTAGTGTACTGTCCCCATACTAGTGTACTGTCCCCATACTATCCCCATACTAGGGTACTGTCCCCATACTATCCCTATACTAGTGTACTGTCCCCATACTATCCCCATACTAGGGTACTGTCCCCATACTATCCCTATACTAGTGTACTGTCCCCATACTATCCCCATACTAGGGTACTGTCCCCATACTATCCCTATACTAGTGTACTGTCCCCATACTATCCCCATACTAGTGTACTGTCCCCATACTATCCCCATACTAGGGTACTGTCCCCATACTAGTGTACTGTCCCCATACTATCCCCATACTAGTGTACTGTCCCCATACTATCCCCATACTAGTGTACTGTCCCCATACTATCCCCATACTAGTGTACTGTCCCCATACTATCCCCATACTAGTGTACTGTCCCCATACTATCCCCATACTAGGGTACTGTCCCCATACTATCCCCATACTAGGGTACTGTCCCCATACTAGTGTATGGGGACAGCGGCCATTCCACAAAAGGAAGGTAAGTAGGAGATATCTGTGATATCTCCTGTTTTACTTCTTGATGAATGACCGATAACTTAATTGTTACAACTGCTTTTGTAAAAATGAAGTGATGATGAACATGCCCCTTACCGCAGGAGATAACACTGATATCTTCTGGTTAAGACTGTCTGCGTTAATTTCCACACTCCCCATAATTTAGTATGGGGCTGTAGAAATTAAGATATTCATAAAATTCTGAAAATAATGTATATTCGGAATTTGATGGTGATACTGTACGCCTTTCTCAGATGGCGTACAGCCCCCGGTAATGTACACAAGCTGCCGTCTACACGACACTCCCATACTACGCCTATGAAACTCACTTACTACGCCCACGACACTCCCATAAAATGGCCCTTCCCAGAAAAAATGTTCCCCACCCCTGCTGTACAGGAAGCACAAAATAACTTGGCATGGAAAAAATACGTGGTCGAAATATCAGAGCACTTTGTATACAGAGTGAGTCTCAGGAGCACACAGATATACAGGTGTCACATATCACATTACTCAGCGCAGTCTCCATATACAGACTCAGGAGCACACAGATATACAGGTGTCACATATCACATTACTCAGCGCAGTCTCCTATATACAGACTCAGGTACACACAGATATACAGGTGTCACATATCACATTACTCAGCGCAGTCTCCATATACAGACTCAGGAGCACACAGATATACAGGTGTCACATATCACATTACTCAGCGCAGTCTCCATATACAGACTCAGGAGCACACAGATATACAGGTGTCACATATCACATTACTCAGTGCAGTCTCCTATGTACAGACTCAGGAGCACACAGATATACAGGTGTCACATATATCACATTACTCAGCACAGTCTCCCATATACAGACTCAGGAGCACACAGATATACAGGTGTCACATATCACATTACTCAGCACAGTCTCCATATACAGACTCAGGAGCACACAGATATACAGGTGTCACATATCACATTACTCAGTGCAGTCTCCTATGTACAGACTCAGGAGCACACAGATATACAGGTGTCACATATATCACATTACTCAGCACAGTCTCCTATATACAGACTCAGGAGCACACAGATATACAGGTGTCACCTATCACATTACTCAGCACAGTCTCCCATATACAGACTCAGGAGCACACAGATATACAGGTGTCACATATCACATTACTCAGCACAGTCTCCCATATACAGACTCAGGAGCACACAGATATACAGGTGTCACATATCACATTACTCAGCGCAGTCTCCCATATACAGACTCAGGAGCACACAGATATACAGGTGTCACATATCACATTACTCAGCGCAGTCTCCCATATACAGACTCAGGAGCACACAGATATACAGGTGTCACATATCACATTACTCAGCGCAGTCTCCCATATACAGACTCAGGAGCACACAGATATACAGGTGTCACATATCACATTACTCAGCGCAGTCTCCTATATACACACTCAGGAGCACACAGATATACAGGTGTCACATATCACATTACTCAGCGCAGTCTCCATATACAGACTCAGGAGCACACAGATATACAGGTGTCACATATCACATTACTCAGCGCAGTCTACATATACAGACTCAGGAGCACACAGATATACAGGTGTCACCTATCACATTACTCAGCACAGTCTCCCATATACAGACTCAGGAGCACACAGATATACAGGTGTCACATATCACATTACTCAGCACAGTCTCCATATACAGACTCAGGAGCACACAGATATACAGGTGTCACCTATCACATTACTCAGCACAGTCTCCCATATACAGACTCAGGAGCACACAGATATACAGGTGTCACATATCACATTACTCAGCACAGTCTCCCATATACAGACTCAGGAGCACACAGATATACAGGTGTCACATATCACATTACTCAGCGCAGTCTCCCATATACAGACTCAGGAGCACACAGATATACAGGTGTCACATAACACATTACTCAGCGCAGTCTCCCATATACAGACTCAGGAGCACACAGATATACAGGTGTCACATATCACATAACTCAGCGCAGTCTCCATATACAGACTCCGGAGCACACAGATATACAGGTGTCACATATCACATAACTCAGCACAGTCTCCCATATACAGACTCAGGAGCACACAGATATACAGGTGTCACATAACACATTACTCAGCGCAGTCTCCCATATACAGACTCAGGAGCACACAGATATACAGGTGTCACATATCACATTACTCAGCGCAGTCTCCATATACAGACTCAGGAGCACACAGATATACAGGTGTCACATATCACATTACTCAGCGCAGTCTACATATACAGACTCAGGAGCACACAGATATACAGGTGTCACCTATCACATTACTCAGCACAGTCTCCCATATACAGACTCAGGAGCACACAGATATACAGGTGTCACATATCACATTACTCAGCACAGTCTCCATATACAGACTCAGGAGCACACAGATATACAGGTGTCACCTATCACATTACTCAGCACAGTCTCCCATATACAGACTCAGGAGCACACAGATATACAGGTGTCACATATCACATTACTCAGCACAGTCTCCCATATACAGACTCAGGAGCACACAGATATACAGGTGTCACATATCACATTACTCAGCGCAGTCTCCCATATACAGACTCAGGAGCACACAGATATACAGGTGTCACATAACACATTACTCAGCGCAGTCTCCCATATACAGACTCAGGAGCACACAGATATACAGGTGTCACATATCACATAACTCAGCGCAGTCTCCATATACAGACTCCGGAGCACACAGATATACAGGTGTCACATATCACATAACTCAGCACAGTCTCCCATATACAGACTCAGGAGCACACAGATATACAGGTGTCACATATCACATTACTCAGCGCAGTCTCCCATATACAGACTCAGGAGCACACAGATATACAGGTGTCACATATCACATTACTCAGCGCAGTCTCTATATACAGACTCAGGAGCACACAGATATACAGGTGTCACATATCACATTACTCAGCGCAGTCTCCTATATACAGACTCAGGAGCAAACAGATATACAGGTGTCACATATCACATTACTCAGCGCAGTCTCCATATACAGACTCCGGAGCACACAGATATACAGGTGTCACATATCACATTACTCAGCGCAGTCTCCATATACAGACTCCGGAGCACACAGATATACAGGTGTCACATATCACATAACTCAGCACAGTCTCCCATATACAGACTCAGGAGCACACAGATATACAGGTGTCACATATCACATTACTCAGCGCAGTCTCCCATATACAGACTCAGGAGCACACAGATATACAGGTGTCACATATCACATTACTCAGCGCAGTCTCCATATACAGACTCCGGAGCACACAGATATACAGGTGTCACATATCACATTACTCAGCGCAGTCTCCATATACAGACTCAGGAGCACACAGATATACAGGTGTCACATATCACATTACTCAGCGCAGTCTCCCATATACATACTCAGGAGCACACAGATATACAGGTGTCACATATCACATTACTCAGCGCAGTCTCCCATATACAGACTCAGGAGCACACAGATATACAGGTGTCACATATCACATTACTCAGCGCAGTCTCCTATATACAGACTCAGGAGCACACAGATATACTGGTGTCACATATCACATTACTCAGCGCAGTCTCCTATATACAGACTCAGGAGCACACAGATATACAGGTGTCACATATCACATTACTCAGCGCAGTCTCCTATATACAGACTCAGGAGCACACAGATATACAGGTGTCACATATCACATTACTCAGCGCAGTCTCCTATATACAGACTCAGGAGCACACAGATATACAGGTGTCACATATCACATTACTCAGCGCAGTCTCCCATATACAGACTCAGGATCACACAGATATACAGGTGTCACATATCACATTACTCAGCACAGTCTCCCATATACAGACTCAGGAGCACACAGATATACAGGTGTCACATATCACATTACTCAGCGCAGTCTCTATATACAGACTCAGGAGCACACAGATATACAGGTGTCACATATCACATTACTCAGCGCAGTCTCCTATATACAGACTCAGGAGCACACAGATATACAGGTGTCACATATCACATTACTCAGCGCAGTCTCCCATATATATACTCAGGAGCACACAGATATACTGGTGTCAACTATCACATTACTCAGCACAGTCTCCTATATACAGACTCAGGAGCACACAGATATACAGGTGTCACATATCACATTACTCAGCGCAGTCTCCCATATACAGACTCAGGAGCACACAGATATACAGGTGTCACATATCACATTACTCAGCGCAGTCTCCCATATACAGACTCAGGAGCACACAGATATACAGGTGTCACATATCACATTACTCAGCGCAGTCTCCTATATACAGACTCAGGAGCACACAGATATACTGGTGTCACATATCACATTACTCAGCGCAGTCTCCTATATACAGACTCAGGAGCACACAGATATACAGGTGTCACATATCACATTACTCAGCGCAGTCTCCCATATACAGACTCAGGAGCACACAGATATACAGGTGTCACATATCACATTACTCATCACAGTCTCCTATATACAGACTCAGGAGCACACAGATATATAGGTGTCACATATCACATTACTCAGCACAGTCTCCTATATACAGACTCAGGTGCACACAGATATACAGGTGTCACATATCACATTACTCAGCGCAGTCTCCCATATACAGACTCAGGAGCACACAGATATACAGGTGTCACATATCACATTACTCAGCGCAGTCTCCATATACAGACTCAGGAGCACACAGATATACAGGTGTCACCTATCACATTACTCAGCACAGTCTCCCATATACAGACTCAGGAGCACACAGATATACAGGTGTCACATATCACATAACTCAGCACAGTCTCCCATATACAGACTCAGGAGCACACAGATATACAGGTGTCACATATCACATTACTCAGCGCAGTCTCCCATATACAGACTCAGGAGCACACAGATATACAGGTGTCACATATCACATTACTCAGCGGAGTCTCCATATACAGACTCCGGAGCACACAGATATACAGGTGTCACATATCACATTACTCAGCGCAGTCTCCATATACAGACTCCGGAGCACACAGATATACAGGTGTCACATATCACATAACTCAGCGCAGTCTCCCATATACAGACTCAGGAGCACACAGATATACAGGTGTCACATATCACATTACTCAGCGCAGTCTCCCATATACAGACTCAGGAGCACACAGATATACAGTTGTCACATATCACATTACTCAGCGCAGTCTCCTATATACAGACTCAGGAGCACACAGATATACAGGTGTCACATATCACATTACTCAGCGCAGTCTCCCATATACATACTCCGGAGCACACAGATATACTGGTGTCACCTATCACATTACTCAGCACAGTCTCCTATATACAGACTCAGGAGCACACAGATATACAGGTGTCACATATCACATTACTCAGCGCAGTCTCCCATATACAGACTCAGGAGCACACAGATATACAGGTGTCACATATCACATTACTCAGCGCAGTCTCCTATATACAGACTCAGGAGCACACAGATATACTGGTGTCACATATCACATTACTCAGCGCAGTCTCCTATATACAGACTCAGGAGCACACAGATATACAGGTGTCACATATCACATTACTCAGCGCAGTCTCCTATATACAGACTCAGGAGCACACAGATATACAGGTGTCACATATCACATTACTCAGCGAAGTCTCCTATATACAGACTCAGGAGCACACAGATATACAGGTGTCACATATCACATTACTCAGCGCAGTCTCCCATATACAGACTCAGGATCACACAGATATACAGGTGTCACATATCACATTACTCAGCACAGTCTCCCATATACAGACTCAGGAGCACACAGATATACAGGTGTCACATATCACATTACTCAGCGCAGTCTCTATATACAGACTCAGGAGCACACAGATATACAGGTGTCACATATCACATTACTCAGCGCAGTCTCCTATATACAGACTCAGGAGCACACAGATATACAGGTGTCACATATCACATTACTCAGCGCAGTCTCCCATATACATACTCAGGAGCACACAGATATACTGGTGTCACCTATCACATTACTCAGCACAGTCTCCTATATACAGACTCAGGAGCACACAGATATACAGGTGTCACATATCACATTACTCAGCGCAGTCTCCCATATACAGACTCAGGAGCACACAGATATACAGGTGTCACATATCACATTACTCAGCGCAGTCTCCTATATACAGACTCAGGAGCACACAGATATACTGGTGTCACATATCACATTACTCAGCGCAGTCTCCTATATACAGACTCAGGAGCACACAGATATACAGGTGTCACATATCACATTACTCAGCGCAGTCTCCCATATACAGACTCAGGAGCACACAGATATACAGGTGTCACATATCACATTACTCATCACAGTCTCCTATATACAGACTCAGGAGCACACAGATATATAGGTGTCACATATCACATTACTCAGCACAGTCTCCTATATACAGACTCAGGTGCACACAGATATACAGGTGTCACATATCACATTACTCAGCACAGTCTCCCATATACAGACTCAGGAGCACACAGATATACAGGTGTCACCTATCACATTACTCAGCGCAGTCTCCTATATACAGACTCATGAGCACACAGATATACAGGTGTCACATATCACATTACTCAGCGCAGTCTCCCATATACAGACTCAGGAGCACACAGATATACAGGTGTCACATATCACATTACTCAGCGCAGTCTCCTATTTACAGACTCAGGAGCACACAGATATACAGGTGTCACATATCACATTACTCAGCGCAGTCTCCTATATACAGACTGAGGAGCACACAGATATACAGGTGTCACATATCACATTACTCAGCGCAGTCTCTATATACAGACTCAGGAGCACACAGATATACTGGTGTCACATATCACATTACTCAGCGCAGTCTCCTATATACAGACTCAGGAGCACACAGATATACTGGTGTCACATATCACATTACTCAGCGCAGTCTCCTATATACAGACTCAGGAGCACACAGATATACAGGTGTCACATATCACATTACTCAGCGCAGTCTCCCATATACAGACTCAGGAGCACACAGATATACAGGTGTCACATATCACATTACTCATCACAGTCTCCTATATACAGACTCAGGAGCACACAGATATACAGGTGTCACATATCACATTACTCATCACAGTCTCCTATATACAGACTCAGGTGCACACAGATATACAGGTGTCACATATCACATTACTCAGCGCAGTCTCCCATATACAGACTCAGGAGCACACCGATATACAGGTGTCACATATCACATTACTCAGCGCAGTCTCCTATATACAGACTCAGGAGCACACCGATATACAGCTGTCACATATCACATTACTCAGCGCAGTCTCCCATATACAGAGTCAGGAGCACACAGATATACTGGTGTCACCTATCACATTACTCAGCGCAGTCTCCTATATACAGACTCAGGAGCACACAGATATACAGGTGTCCCATATCACATTACTCAGCGCAGTCTCCTATATACAGACTCAGGAGCACACAGATATACAGGTGTCACATATCACATTACTCAGCGCAGTCTCCTATATACAGACTCAGGAGCACACAGATATACAGGTGTCACACATCACATTACTCAGCGCAGTCTCCCATATACAGACTCAGGAGCACACAGATATACAGGTGTCACATATCACATTACTCAGCGCAGTCTCCCATATACAGACTCAGGAGCACACAGATATACAGGTGTCACATATCACATTACTCAGTGCAGTCTCCCATATACAGACTCAGGAGCACACAGATATACAGGTGTCACATATCACATTACTCAGCGCAGTCTCCCATATACAGACTCAGGAACACACAGATATACAGGGGTCACATATCACATTACTCAGCGCAGTCTCCTATATACAGACTCAGGAGCACACAGATATACAGGTGTCACATATCACATTACTCAGCGCAGTCTCCTATATACAGACTCAGGAGCACACAGATATACAGGTGTCACATATCACATTACTCAGCGCAGTCTCCTATATACAGACTCAGGAGCACACAGATATACAGGTGTCACATATCACATTACTCAGCGCAGTCTCCCATATACAGACTCAGGAGCACACAGATATACAGGTGTCACATATAACATTACTCAGCGCAGTCTCCCATATACAGACTCAGGAGCACACAGATATACAGGTGTCACATATCACATTACTCAGCGCAGTCTCCCATATACAGACTCAGGAACACACAGATATACAGGGGTCACATATCACATTACTCAGCGCAGTCTCCTATATACAGACTCAGGAGCACACAGATATACAGGTGTCACATATCACATTACTCAGCGCAGTCTCCCATATACAGACTCAGGAGCACACAGATATACAGGTGTCACATATCACATTACTCAGCACAGTCTCCCATATACAGACTCAGGAGCACACAGATATACAGGTGTCACATATCACATTACTCAGCGCAGTCTCCCATATACAGACTCAGCAGCACACAGATATACAGGTATCACATATCACATTACTCAGCACAGTCTCCCATATACAGACTCAGCAGCACACAGATATACAGGTATCACATATCACATTACTCAGCGCAGTCTCCCATATACAGACTCAGGAGCACATAGATATACAGGTGTCACATATCACATTACTCAGCGCAGTCTCCTATATACAGACTCAGGAGCACACAGATATACAGGGGTCACATATCACATTACTCAGCGCAGTCTCCCATATACAGACTCAGGTGTACACAGATATAGAGGTGTTACATATCCCATTACTCAGCGCAGTCTCCCATATATAGACTCAGGAGCACACAGATATACAGGTATCACATATCACATTACTCAGCGCAGTCTCCCATATACAGACTCAGGAGCACACAGATATACAGGGGTCACATATCACATTACTCAGCGCAGTCTCCCATATACAGACTCAGGTGTACACAGATATAGAGGTGTTACATATCCCATTACTCAGCGCAGTCTCCCATATACAGACTCAGGAGCACACAGATATACAGGTGTCACATATCACATTACTCAGCGCAGTCTCCCATATACAGACTCAGGAACACACAGATATACAGGGGTCACATATCACATTACTCAGCGCAGTCTCCTATATACAGACTCAGGAGCACACAGATATACAGGTGTCACATATCACATTACTCAGCGCAGTCTCCCATATACAGACTCAGGAGCACACAGATATACAGGTGTCACATATCACATTACTCAGCGCAGTCTCCTATATACAGACTCAGGAGCACACAGATATACAGGTGTCACATATCACATTACTCAGCGCAGTCTCCCATATACAGACTCAGGAGCACACAGATATACAGGTGTCACATATCACATTACTCAGCGCAGTCTCCCATATACAGACTCAGGAGCACACAGATATACAGGTGTCACATATCACATTACTCAGCGCAGTCTCCCATATACAGACTCAGGAACACACAGATATACAGGGGTCACATATCACATTACTCAGCGCAGTCTCCTATATACAGACTCAGGAGCACACAGATATACAGGTGTCACATATCACATTACTCAGCGCAGTCTCCCATATACAGACTCAGGAGCACACAGATATACAGGTGTCACATATCACATTACTCAGCGCAGTCTCCCATATACAGACTCAGGAGCACACAGATATACAGGTGTCACATATCACATTACTCAGCGCAGTCTCCCATATACAGACTCAGGAGCACACAGATATACAGGTGTCACATATCACATTACTCAGCGCAGTCTCCCATATACAGACTCAGGAGCACACAGATATACAGATGTCACATATCACATTACTCAGCACAGTCTCCCATATACAGACTCAGCAGCACACAGATATACAGGTATCACATATCACATTACTCAGCGCAGTCTCCCATATACAGACTCAGGAGCACATAGATATACAGGTGTCACATATCACATTACTCAGCGCAGTCTCCTATATACAGACTCAGGAGCACACAGATATACAGGGGTCACATATCACATTACTCAGCGCAGTCTCCCATATACAGACTCAGGTGTACACAGATATAGAGGTGTTACATATCCCATTACTCAGCGCAGTCTCCCATATACAGACTCAGGAGCACACAGATATACAGGTGTCACATATCACATTACTCAGCGCAGTATCCATATATACAGACTCAGGAGCACACAGATATACAGGTGTCACATATCACATTACTCAGCGCAGTCTCCATATACAGACTCAGGAGCACACAGATATACAGGTGTCACATATCACATTACTCAGCGCAGTCTCCATATACAGACTCAGGAGCACACAGATATACAGGTGTCACCTATCACATTACTCAGCACAGTCTCCCATATACAGACTCAGGAGCACACAGATATACAGGTGTCACATATCACATTACTCAGCACAGTCTCCATATACAGACTCAGGAGCACACAGATATACAGGTGTCACATATCACATTACTCAGTGCAGTCTCCTATGTACAGACTCAGGAGCACACAGATATACAGGTGTCACATATATCACATTACTCAGCACAGTCTCCTATATACAGACTCAGGAGCACACAGATATACAGGTGTCACCTATCACATTACTCAGCACAGTCTCCCATATACAGACTCAGGAGCACACAGATATACAGGTGTCACATATCACATTACTCAGCACAGTCTCCCATATACAGACTCAGGAGCACACAGATATACAGGTGTCACATATCACATTACTCAGCGCAGTCTCCCATATACAGACTCAGGAGCACACAGATATACAGGTGTCACATATCACATTACTCAGCGCAGTCTCCCATATACAGACTCAGGAGCACACAGATATACAGGTGTCACATATCACATTACTCAGCGCAGTCTCCCATATACAGACTCAGGAGCACACAGATATACAGGTGTCACATATCACATTACTCAGCGCAGTCTCCTATATACACACTCAGGAGCACACAGATATACAGGTGTCACATATCACATTACTCAGCGCAGTCTCCATATACAGACTCAGGAGCACGCAGATATACAGGTGTCACATATCACATTACTCAGCGCAGTCTACATATACAGACTCAGGAGCACACAGATATACAGGTGTCACCTATCACATTACTCAGCACAGTCTCCCATATACAGACTCAGGAGCACACAGATATACAGGTGTCACATATCACATTACTCAGCACAGTCTCCATATACAGACTCAGGAGCACACAGATATACAGGTGTCACCTATCACATTACTCAGCACAGTCTCCCATATACAGACTCAGGAGCACACAGATATACAGGTGTCACATATCACATTACTCAGCACAGTCTCCCATATACAGACTCAGGAGCACACAGATATACAGGTGTCACATATCACATTACTCAGCGCAGTCTCCCATATACAGACTCAGGAGCACACAGATATACAGGTGTCACATATCACATTACTCAGCGCAGTCTCCCATATACAGACTCAGGAGCACACAGATATACAGGTGTCACATATCACATAACTCAGCGCAGTCTCCATATACAGACTCCGGAGCACACAGATATACAGGTGTCACATATCACATAACTCAGCACAGTCTCCCATATACAGACTCAGGAGCACACAGATATACAGGTGTCACATATCACATTACTCAGCGCAGTCTCCCATATACAGACTCAGGAGCACACAGATATACAGGTGTCACATATCACATTACTCAGCGTAGTCTCTATATACAGACTCAGGAGCACACAGATATACAGGTGTCACATATCACATTACTCAGCGCAGTCTCCTATATACAGACTCAGGAGCACACAGATATACAGGTGTCACATATCACATTACTCAGCGCAGTCTCCATATACAGACTCCGGAGCACACAGATATACAGGTGTCACATATCACATTACTCAGCGCAGTCTCCATATACAGACTCCGGAGCACACAGATATACAGGTGTCACATATCACATAACTCAGCACAGTCTCCCATATACAGACTCAGGAGCACACAGATATACAGGTGTCACATATCACATTACTCAGCGCAGTCTCCCATATACAGACTCAGGAGCACACAGATATACAGGTGTCACATATCACATTACTCAGCGCAGTCTCCATATACAGACTCCGGAGCACACAGATATACAGGTGTCACATATCACATTACTCAGCGCAGTCTCCATATACAGACTCAGGAGCACACAGATATACAGGTGTCACATATCACATTACTCAGCGCAGTCTCCCATATACATACTCAGGAGCACACAGATATACAGGTGTCACATATCACATTACTCAGCGCAGTCTCCCATATACAGACTCAGGAGCACACAGATATACAGGTGTCACATATCACATTACTCAGCGCAGTCTCCTATATACAGACTCAGGAGCACACAGATATACTGGTGTCACATATCACATTACTCAGCGCAGTCTCCTATATACAGACTCAGGAGCACACAGATATACAGGTGTCACATATCACATTACTCAGCGCAGTCTCCTATATACAGACTCAGGAGCACACAGATATACAGGTGTCACATATCACATTACTCAGCGCAGTCTCCTATATACAGACTCAGGAGCACACAGATATACAGGTGTCACATATCACATTACTCAGCGCAGTCTCCCATATACAGACTCAGGATCACACAGATATACAGGTGTCACATATCACATTACTCAGCACAGTCTCCCATATACAGACTCAGGAGCACACAGATATACAGGTGTCACATATCACATTACTCAGCGCAGTCTCTATATACAGACTCAGGAGCACACAGATATACAGGTGTCACATATCACATTACTCAGCGCAGTCTCCTATATACAGACTCAGGAGCACACAGATATACAGGTGTCACATATCACATTACTCAGCGCAGTCTCCCATATATATACTCAGGAGCACACAGATATACTGGTGTCAACTATCACATTACTCAGCACAGTCTCCTATATACAGACTCAGGAGCACACAGATATACAGGTGTCACATATCACATTACTCAGCGCAGTCTCCCATATACAGACTCAGGAGCACACAGATATACAGGTGTCACATATCACATTACTCAGCGCAGTCTCCCATATACAGACTCAGGAGCACACAGATATACAGGTGTCACATATCACATTACTCAGCGCAGTCTCCTATATACAGACTCAGGAGCACACAGATATACTGGTGTCACATATCACATTACTCAGCGCAGTCTCCTATATACAGACTCAGGAGCACACAGATATACAGGTGTCACATATCACATTACTCAGCGCAGTCTCCCATATACAGACTCAGGAGCACACAGATATACAGGTGTCACATATCACATTACTCATCACAGTCTCCTATATACAGACTCAGGAGCACACAGATATATAGGTGTCACATATCACATTACTCAGCACAGTCTCCTATATACAGACTCAGGTGCACACAGATATACAGGTGTCACATATCACATTACTCAGCGCAGTCTCCCATATACAGACTCAGGAGCACACAGATATACAGGTGTCACATATCACATTACTCAGCGCAGTCTCCATATACAGACTCAGGAGCACACAGATATACAGGTGTCACCTATCACATTACTCAGCACAGTCTCCCATATACAGACTCAGGAGCACACAGATATACAGGTGTCACATATCACATAACTCAGCACAGTCTCCCATATACAGACTCAGGAGCACACAGATATACAGGTGTCACATATCACATTACTCAGCGCAGTCTCCCATATACAGACTCAGGAGCACACAGATATACAGGTGTCACATATCACATTACTCAGCGCAGTCTCCATATACAGACTCCGGAGCACACAGATATACAGGTGTCACATATCACATTACTCAGCGCAGTCTCCATATACAGACTCCGGAGCACACAGATATACAGGTGTCACATATCACATAACTCAGCGCAGTCTCCCATATACAGACTCAGGAGCACACAGATATACAGGTGTCACATATCACATTACTCAGCGCAGTCTCCCATATACAGACTCAGGAGCACACAGATATACAGGTGTCACATATCACATTACTCAGCGCAGTCTCCTATATACAGACTCAGGAGCACACAGATATACAGGTGTCACATATCACATTACTCAGCGCAGTCTCCCATATACATACTCAGGAGCACACAGATATACTGGTGTCACCTATCACATTACTCAGCACAGTCTCCTATATACAGACTCAGGAGCACACAGATATACAGGTGTCACATATCACATTACTCAGCGCAGTCTCCCATATACAGACTCAGGAGCACACAGATATACAGGTGTCACATATCACATTACTCAGCGCAGTCTCCTATATACAGACTCAGGAGCACACAGATATACTGGTGTCACATATCACATTACTCAGCGCAGTCTCCTATATACAGACTCAGGAGCACACAGATATACAGGTGTCACATATCACATTACTCAGCGCAGTCTCCTATATACAGACTCAGGAGCACACAGATATACAGGTGTCACATATCACATTACTCAGCGCAGTCTCCTATATACAGACTCAGGAGCACACAGATATACAGGTGTCACATATCACATTACTCAGCGCAATCTCCCATATACAGACTCAGGATCACACAGATATACAGGTGTCACATATCACATTACTCAGCACAGTCTCCCATATACAGACTCAGGAGCACACAGATATACAGGTGTCACATATCACATTACTCAGCGCAGTCTCTATATACAGACTCAGGAGCACACAGATATACAGGTGTCACATATCACATTACTCAGCGCAGTCTCCTATATACAGACTCAGGAGCACACAGATATACAGGTGTCACATATCACATTACTCAGCGCAGTCTCCCATATACATACTCAGGAGCACACAGATATACTGGTGTCACCTATCACATTACTCAGCACAGTCTCCTATATACAGACTCAGGAGCACACAGATATACAGGTGTCACATATCACATTACTCAGCGCAGTCTCCCATATACAGACTCAGGAGCACACAGATATACAGGTGTCACATATCACATTACTCAGCGCAGTCTCCTATATACAGACTCAGGAGCACACAGATATACTGGTGTCACATATCACATTACTCAGCGCAGTCTCCTATATACAGACTCAGGAGCACACAGATATACAGGTGTCACATATCACATTACTCAGCGCAGTCTCCCATATACAGACTCAGGAGCACACAGATATACAGGTGTCACATATCACATTACTCATCACAGTCTCCTATATACAGACTCAGGAGCACACAGATATATAGGTGTCACATATCACATTACTCAGCACAGTCTCCTATATACAGACTCAGGTGCACACAGATATACAGGTGTCACATATCACATTACTCAGCGCAGTCTCCCATATACAGACTCAGGAGCACACAGATATACAGGTGTCACCTATCACATTACTCAGCGCAGTCTCCTATATACAGACTCATGAGCACACAGATATACAGGTGTCACATATCACATTACTCAGCGCAGTCTCCCATATACAGACTCAGGAGCACACAGATATACAGGTGTCACATATCACATTACTCAGCGCAGTCTCCTATTTACAGACTCAGGAGCACACAGATATACAGGTGTCACATATCACATTACTCAGCGCAGTCTCCTATATACAGACTGAGGAGCACACAGATATACAGGTGTCACATATCACATTACTCAGCGCAGTCTCTATATACAGACTCAGGAGCACACAGATATACTGGTGTCACATATCACATTACTCAGCGCAGTCTCCTATATACAGACTCAGGAGCACACAGATATACTGGTGTCACATATCACATTACTCAGCGCAGTCTCCTATATACAGACTCAGGAGCACACAGATATACAGGTGTCACATATCACATTACTCAGCGCAGTCTCCCATATACAGACTCAGGAGCACACAGATATACAGGTGTCACATATCACATTACTCATCACAGTCTCCTATATACAGACTCAGGAGCACACAGATATACAGGTGTCACATATCACATTACTCATCACAGTCTCCTATATACAGACTCAGGTGCACACAGATATACAGGTGTCACATATCACATTACTCAGCGCAGTCTCCCATATACAGACTCAGGAGCACACCGATATACAGGTGTCACATATCACATTACTCAGCGCAGTCTCCTATATACAGACTCAGGAGCACACCGATATACAGGTGTCACATATCACATTACTCAGCGCAGTCTCCCATATACAGAGTCAGGAGCACACAGATATACTGGTGTCACCTATCACATTACTCAGCGCAGTCTCCTATATACAGACTCAGGAGCACACAGATATACAGGTGTCCCATATCACATTACTCAGCGCAGTCTCCTATATACAGACTCAGGAGCACACAGATATACAGGTGTCACATATCACATTACTCAGCGCAGTCTCCTATATACAGACTCAGGAGCACACAGATATACAGGTGTCACACATCACATTACTCAGCGCAGTCTCCCATATACAGACTCAGGAGCACACAGATATACAGGTGTCACATATCACATTACTCAGCGCAGTCTCCCATATACAGACTCAGGAGCACACAGATATACAGGTGTCACATATCACATTACTCAGTGCAGTCTCCCATATACAGACTCAGGAGCACACAGATATACAGGTGTCACATATCACATTACTCAGCGCAGTCTCCCATATACAGACTCAGGAACACACAGATATACAGGGGTCACATATCACATTACTCAGCGCAGTCTCCTATATACAGACTCAGGAGCACACAGATATACAGGTGTCACATATCACATTACTCAGCGCAGTCTCCTATATACAGACTCAGGAGCACACAGATATACAGGTGTCACATATCACATTACTCAGCGCAGTCTCCTATATACAGACTCAGGAGCACACAGATATACAGGTGTCACATATCACATTACTCAGCGCAGTCTCCCATATACAGACTCAGGAGCACACAGATATACAGGTGTCACATATAACATTACTCAGCGCAGTCTCCCATATACAGACTCAGGAGCACACAGATATACAGGTGTCACATATCACATTACTCAGCGCAGTCTCCCATATACAGACTCAGGAACACACAGATATACAGGGGTCACATATCACATTACTCAGCGCAGTCTCCTATATACAGACTCAGGAGCACACAGATATAGAGGTGTTACATATCCCATTACTCAGCGCAGTCTCCCATATACAGACTCAGGAGCACACAGATATACAGGTATCACATATCACATTACTCAGCGCAGTCTCCCATATACAGACTCAGGAGCACACAGATATACAGGGGTCACATATCACATTACTCAGCGCAGTCTCCCATATACAGACTCAGGTGTACACAGATATAGAGGTGTTACATATCCCATTACTCAGCGCAGTCTCCCATATACAGACTCAGGAGCACACAGATATACAGGTGTCACATATCACATTACTCAGCGCAGTCTCCCATATACAGACTCAGGAACACACAGATATACAGGGGTCACATATCACATTACTCAGCGCAGTCTCCTATATACAGACTCAGGAGCACACAGATATACAGGTGTCACATATCACATTACTCAGCGCAGTCTCCCATATACAGACTCAGGAGCACACAGATATACAGGTGTCACATATCACATTACTCAGCGCAGTCTCCTATATACAGACTCAGGAGCACACAGATATACAGGTGTCACATATCACATTACTCAGCGCAGTCTCCCATATACAGACTCAGGAGCACACAGATATACAGGTGTCACATATCACATTACTCAGCGCAGTCTCCCATATACAGACCCAGGAGCACACAGATATACAGGTGTCACATATCACATTACTCAGCGCAGTCTCCCATATACAGACTCAGGAACACACAGATATACAGGGGTCACATATCACATTACTCAGCGCAGTCTCCTATATACAGACTCAGGAGCACACAGATATACAGGTGTCACATATCACATTACTCAGCGCAGTCTCCCATATACAGACTCAGGAGCACACAGATATACAGGTGTCACATATCACATTACTCAGCGCAGTCTCCCATATACAGACTCAGGAGCACACAGATATACAGGTGTCACATATCACATTACTCAGCGCAGTCTCCCATATACAGACTCAGGAGCACACAGATATACAGGTGTCACATATCACATTACTCAGCGCAGTCTCCCATATACAGACTCAGGAGCACACAGATATACAGATGTCACATATCACATTACTCAGCACAGTCTCCCATATACAGACTCAGCAGCACACAGATATACAGGTATCACATATCACATTACTCAGCGCAGTCTCCCATATACAGACTCAGGAGCACATAGATATACAGGTGTCACATATCACATTACTCAGCGCAGTCTCCTATATACAGACTCAGGAGCACACAGATATACAGGTGTCACATATCACATTACTCAGCGCAGTCTCCCATATACAGACTCAGGAGCACACAGATATACAGGTGTCACATATCACATTACTCATCACAGTCTCCTATATACAGACTCAGGAGCACACAGATATACAGGTGTCACATATCACATTACTCATCACAGTCTCCTATATACAGACTCAGGTGCACACAGATATACAGGTGTCACATATCACATTACTCAGCGCAGTCTCCCATATACAGACTCAGGAGCACACCGATATACAGGTGTCACATATCACATTACTCAGCGCAGTCTCCTATATACAGACTCAGGAGCACACCGATATACAGGTGTCACATATCACATTACTCAGCGCAGTCTCCCATATACAGAGTCAGGAGCACACAGATATACTGGTGTCACCTATCACATTACTCAGCGCAGTCTCCTATATACAGACTCAGGAGCACACAGATATACAGGTGTCCCATATCACATTACTCAGCGCAGTCTCCTATATACAGACTCAGGAGCACACAGATATACAGGTGTCACATATCACATTACTCAGCGCAGTCTCCTATATACAGACTCAGGAGCACACAGATATACAGGTGTCACACATCACATTACTCAGCGCAGTCTCCCATATACAGACTCAGGAGCACACAGATATACAGGTGTCACATATCACATTACTCAGCGCAGTCTCCCATATACAGACTCAGGAGCACACAGATATACAGGTGTCACATATCACATTACTCAGTGCAGTCTCCCATATACAGACTCAGGAGCACACAGATATACAGGTGTCACATATCACATTACTCAGCGCAGTCTCCCATATACAGACTCAGGAACACACAGATATACAGGGGTCACATATCACATTACTCAGCGCAGTCTCCTATATACAGACTCAGGAGCACACAGATATACAGGTGTCACATATCACATTACTCAGCGCAGTCTCCTATATACAGACTCAGGAGCACACAGATATACAGGTGTCACATATCACATTACTCAGCGCAGTCTCCTATATACAGACTCAGGAGCACACAGATATACAGGTGTCACATATCACATTACTCAGCGCAGTCTCCCATATACAGACTCAGGAGCACACAGATATACAGGTGTCACATATAACATTACTCAGCGCAGTCTCCCATATACAGACTCAGGAGCACACAGATATACAGGTGTCACATATCACATTACTCAGCGCAGTCTCCCATATACAGACTCAGGAACACAGATATACAGGGGTCACATATCACATTACTCAGCGCAGTCTCCTATATACAGACTCAGGAGCACACAGATATAGAGGTGTTACATATCCCATTACTCAGCGCAGTCTCCCATATACAGACTCAGGAGCACACAGATATACAGGTATCACATATCACATTACTCAGCGCAGTCTCCCATATACAGACTCAGGAGCACACAGATATACAGGGGTCACATATCACATTACTCAGCGCAGTCTCCCATATACAGACTCAGGTGTACACAGATATAGAGGTGTTACATATCCCATTACTCAGCGCAGTCTCCCATATACAGACTCAGGAGCACACAGATATACAGGTGTCACATATCACATTACTCAGCGCAGTCTCCCATATACAGACTCAGGAACACACAGATATACAGGGGTCACATATCACATTACTCAGCGCAGTCTCCTATATACAGACTCAGGAGCACACAGATATACAGGTGTCACATATCACATTACTCAGCGCAGTCTCCCATATACAGACTCAGGAGCACACAGATATACAGGTGTCACATATCACATTACTCAGCGCAGTCTCCTATATACAGACTCAGGAGCACACAGATATACAGGTGTCACATATCACATTACTCAGCGCAGTCTCCCATATACAGACTCAGGAGCACACAGATATACAGGTGTCACATATCACATTACTCAGCGCAGTCTCCCATATACAGACTCAGGAGCACACAGATATACAGGTGTCACATATCACATTACTCAGCGCAGTCTCCCATATACAGACTCAGGAACACACAGATATACAGGGGTCACATATCACATTACTCAGCGCAGTCTCCTATATACAGACTCAGGAGCACACAGATATACAGGTGTCACATATCACATTACTCAGCGCAGTCTCCCATATACAGACTCAGGAGCACACAGATATACAGGTGTCACATATCACATTACTCAGCGCAGTCTCCCATATACAGACTCAGGAGCACACAGATATACAGGTGTCACATATCACATTACTCAGCGCAGTCTCCCATATACAGACTCAGGAGCACACAGATATACAGGTGTCACATATCACATTACTCAGCGCAGTCTCCCATATACAGACTCAGGAGCACACAGATATACAGATGTCACATATCACATTACTCAGCACAGTCTCCCATATACAGACTCAGCAGCACACAGATATACAGGTATCACATATCACATTACTCAGCGCAGTCTCCCATATACAGACTCAGGAGCACATAGATATACAGGTGTCACATATCACATTACTCAGCGCAGTCTCCTATATACAGACTCAGGAGCACACAGATATACAGGGGTCACATATCACATTACTCAGCGCAGTCTCCCATATACAGACTCAGGTGTACACAGATATAGAGGTGTTACATATCCCATTACTCAGCGCAGTCTCCCATATACAGACTCAGGAGCACACAGATATACAGGTATCACATATCACATTACTCAGCGCAGTCTCCCATATACAGACTCAGGAGCACACAGATATACAGGGGTCACATATCACATTACTCAGCGCAGTCTCCCATATACAGACTCAGGTGTACACAGATATAGAGGTGTTACATATCCCATTACTCAGCGCAGTCTCCCATATACAGACTCAGGAGCACACAGATATACAGGTATCACATATCACATTACTCAGCGCAGTCTCCCATATACAGACTCAGGAGCACACAGATATACAGGTGTCACATATCACATTACTCAGCACAGTCTCCCATATACAGACTCAGGAGCACACAGATATACAGGTGTCACATATCACATTACTCAGCGCAGTCTCCCATATACAGACTCAGGAGCACACAGATATACAGGTGTCACATATCACATTACTCAGCGCAGTCTCCCATATACAGACTCAGGAGCACACAGATATACAGGAGTCACATATCACATTACTCAGCGCAGTCTCCCATATACAGACTCAGGAGCACACAGATATACAGGTGTCACATATCACATTACTCAGCGCAGTCTCCCATATACAGACTCAGGAGCACACATATATACAGGTGTCACATATCACATTACTCAGCGCAGTCTCCCATATACAGACTCAGGAGCACACAGATATACAGGTGTCACATATCACATTACTCAGCGCAGTCTCCATATACAGACTCAGGAGCACACAGATATACAGGTGTCACATATCACATTACTCAGCGCAGTCTCCCATATACAGACTCAGGAGCACACAGATATACAGGTGTCACATATCACATTACTCCGCGCAGTCTCCTATATACAGACTCAGGAGCACACAGATATACAGGTGTCACATATCACATTACTCAGCGCAGTCTCCCATATACAGACTCAGGAGCACACAGATATACAGGTGTCACATATCACATTACTCAGCGCAGTCTCCCATATACAGACTCAGGAGCACACAGATATACAGGTGTCACATATCACATTACTCAGCGCAGTCTCCCATATACAGACTCAGGAGCACACAGATATACAGGTGTCACATATCACATTACTCAGCGCAGTCTCCCATATACAGACTCAGGAGCACACAGATATACAGGTGTCACATATCACATTACTCAGCGCAGTCTCCCATATACAGACTCAGGAGCACACATATATACAGGTGTCACATATCACATTACTCAGCGCAGTCTCCCATATACAGACTCAGGAGCACACAGATATACAGGTGTCACATATCACATTACTCAGCGCAGTCTCCATATACAGACTCAGGAGCACACAGATATACAGGTGTCACATATCACATTACTCAGCGCAGTCTCCCATATACAGACTCAGGAGCACACAGATATACAGGTGTCACATATCACATTACTCAGCACAGTCTCCATATACAGACTCAGGAGCACACAGATATACAGGTGTCACATATCACATTACTCAGCGCAGTCTCCCATATACAGACTCAGGAGCACACAGATATACAGGTGTCACATATCACATTACTCAGCGCAGTCTCCCATATACAGACTCAGGTGTACACAGATATAGAGGTGTTACATATCCCATTACTCAGCGCAGTCTCCCATATACAGACTCAGGAGCACACAGATATACAGGTATCACATATCACATTACTCAGCGCAGTCTCCCATATACAGACTCAGGAGCACACAGATATACAGGGGTCACATATCACATTACTCAGCGCAGTCTCCCATATACAGACTCAGGTGTACACAGATATAGAGGTGTTACATATCCCATTACTCAGCGCAGTCTCCCATATACAGACTCAGGAGCACACAGATATACAGGTATCACATATCACATTACTCAGCGCAGTCTCCCATTTACAGACTCAGGAGCACACAGATATACAGGTATCACATATCACATTACTCAGCGCAGTCTCCCATATACAGACTCAGGAGCACACAGATATACAGGTGTCACCTATCACATTACTCAGCGCAGTCTCCCATATACAGACTCAGGAGCACACAGATATACTGGTGTCACCTATCACATTACTCAGCACAGTCTCCTATATACAGACTCAGGAGCACACAGATATACAGGTGTCACATATCACATTACTCAGCACAGTCTCCTATATACAGACTCAGGAGCACACAGATATACAGGTGTCACATATCACATTACTCAGCGCAGTCTCCCATATACAGACTCAGGAGCACACAGATATACAGGTGTCACATATCACATTACTCAGCGCAGTCTCCTATATACAGACTCAGGAGCACACAGATATACTGGTGTCACATATCACATTACTCAGCGCAGTCTCCTATATACAGACTCAGGAGCACACAGATATACAGGTGTCACATATCACATTACTCAGCGCAGTCTCCCATATACAGACTCAGGAGCACACAGATATACAGGTGTCACATATCACATTACTCATCACAGTCTCCTATATACAGACTCAGGAGCACACAGATATATAGGTGTCACATATCACATTACTCAGCGCAGTCTCCTATATACAGACTCAGGTGCACACAGATATACAGGTGTCACATATCACATTACTCAGCGCAGTCTCCCATATACAGACTCAGGATCACACAGATATACAGGTGTCACCTATCACATTACTCAGCGCAGTCTCCTATATACAGACTCATGAGCACACAGATATACAGGTGTCACATATCACATTACTCAGCGCAGTCTCCCATATACAGACTCAGGAGCACACAGATATACAGGTGTCACATATCACATTACTCAGCGCAGTCTCCTATATACAGACTCAGGAGCACACAGATATACAGGTGTCACATATCACATTACTCAGCGCAGTCTCCTATATACAGACTCAGGAGCACACAGCTATACAGGTGTCACATATCACATTACTCAGCGCAGTCTCCCATATACAGACTCAGGAGCACACAGATATACAGGTGTCACATATCACATTACTCAGCGCAGTCTCTATATACAGACTCAGGAGCACACAGATATACAGGTGTCACATATCACATTACTCAGCGCAGTCTCCTATATACAGACTCAGGAGCACACAGATATACTGGTGTCACATATCACATTAATCAGCGCAGTCTCCTATATACAGACTCAGGAGCACACAGATATACAGGTGTCACATATCACATTACTCAGCGCAGTCTCCCATATACAGACTCAGGAGCACACAGATATACAGGTGTCACATATCACATTACTCATCACAGTCTCCTATATACAGACTCAGGAGCACACAGATATACAGGTGTCACATATCACATTACTCATCACAGTCTCCTATATACAGACTCAGGTGCACACAGATATACAGGTGTCACATATCACATTACTCAGCGCAGTCTCCCATATACAGACTCAGGAGCACACAGATATACAGGTGTCACATATCACATTACTCAGCGCAGTCTCCTATATACAGACTCAGGAGCACACAGATATACAGGTGTCACATATCACATTACTCAGCGCAGTCTCCCATATACAGAGTCAGGAGCACACAGATATACTGGTGTCACCTATCACATTACTCAGCGCAGTCTCCTATATACAGACTCAGGAGCACACAGATATACAGGTGTCCCATATCACATTACTCAGCGCAGTCTCCTATATACAGACTCAGGAGCACACAGATATACAGGTGTCACATATCACATTACTCAGCGCAGTCTCCTATATACAGACTCAGGAGCACACAGATATACAGGTGTCACACATCACATTACTCAGCGCAGTCTCCCATATACAGACTCAGGAGCACACAGATATACAGGTGTCACATATCACATTACTCAGCGCAGTCTCCCATATACAGACTCAGGAGCACACAGATATACAGGTGTCACATATCACATTACTCAGTGCAGTCTCTCATATACAGACTCAGGAGCACACAGATATACAGGTGTCACATATCACATTACTCAGCGCAGTCTCCCATATACAGACTCAGGAACACACAGATATACAGGGGTCACATATCACATTACTCAGCGCAGTCTCCTATATACAGACTCAGGAGCACACAGATATACAGGTGTCACATATCACATTACTCAGCGCAGTCTCCCATATACAGACTCAGGAGCACACAGATATACAGGTGTCACATATCACATTACTCAGCGCAGTCTCCTATATACAGACTCAGGAGCACACAGATATACAGGTGTCACATATCACATTACTCAGCGCAGTCTCCCATATACAGACTCAGGAGCACACAGATATACAGGTGTCACATATAACATTACTCAGCGCAGTCTCCCATATACAGACTCAGGAGCACACAGATATACAGGTGTCACATATCACATTACTCAGCGCAGTCTCCCATATACAGACTCAGGAACACACAGATATACAGGGGTCACATATCACATTACTCAGCGCAGTCTCCTATATACAGACTCAGGAGCACACAGATATACAGGTGTCACATATCACATTACTCAGCGCAGTCTCCCATATACAGACTCAGGAGCACACAGATATACAGGTGTCACATATCACATTACTCAGCACAGTCTCCCATATACAGACTCAGGAGCACACAGATATACAGGTGTCACATATCAAATTACTCAGCGCAGTCTCCCATATACAGACTCAGGAGCACACAGATATACAGGTGTCACATATCACATTACTCAGCGCAGTCTCCCATATACAGACTCAGGAGCACACAGATATACAGATGTCACATATCACATTACTCAGCACAGTCTCCCATATACAGACTCAGCAGCACACAGATATACAGGTATCACATATCACATTACTCAGCGCAGTCTCCCATATACAGACTCAGGAGCACATAGATATACAGGTGTCACATATCACATTACTCAGCGCAGTCTCCTATATACAGACTCAGGAGCACACAGATATACAGGGGTCTCATATCACATTACTCAGCGCAGTCTCCCATATACAGACTCAGGTGTACACAGATATAGAGGTGTTACATATCCCATTACTCAGCGCAGTCTCCCATATACAGACTCAGGATCACACAGATATACAGGTATCACATATCACATTACTCAGCGCAGTCTCCCATATACAGACTCAGGAGCACACAGATATACAGGGGTCACATATCACATTACTCAGCGCAGTCTCCCATATACAGACTCAGGTGTACACAGATATAGAGGTGTTACATATCCAATTACTCAGCGCAGTCTCCCATATACAGACTCAGGAGCACACAGATATCCAGGTATCACATATCACATTACTCAGCGCAGTCTCCCATATACAGACTCAGGAGCACACAGATATACAGGTATCACATATCACATTACTCAGCGCAGTCTCCCATATACAGACTCAGGAGCACACAGATATACAGGTGTCACCTATCACATTACACAGCGCAGTCTCCTATATACAGACTCATGAGCACACAGATATACAGGTGTCACATATCACATTACTCAGCGCAGTCTCCCATATACAGACTCAGGAGCACACAGATATACAGGTGTCACATATCACATTACTCAGCACAGTCTCCCATATACAGACTCAGGAGCACACAGATATACAGGTGTCACATATCACATTACTCAGCGCAGTCTCCGATATACAGACTCAGGAGCACACAGATATACAGGTGTCACATATCACATTACTCAGCGCAGTCTCCCATATACAGACTCAGGAGCACACAGATATACAGGTGTCACATATCACATTACTCAGCGCAGTCTCCCATATACAGACTCAGGAGCACACAGATATACAGGTGTCACATATCACATTACTCAGCGCAGTCTCCCATATACAGACTCAGGAGCACACATATATACAGGTGTCACATATCACATTACTCAGCGCAGTCTCCCATATACAGACTCAGGAGCACACAGATATACAGGTGTCACATATCACATTACTCAGCGCAGTCTCCATATACAGACTCAGGAGCACACAGATATACAGGTGTCACATATCACATTACTCAGCGCAGTCTCCCATATACAGACTCAGGAGCACACAGATATACAGGTGTCACATATCACATTACTCCGCGCAGTCTCCTATATACAGACTCAGGAGCACACAGATATACAGGTGTCACATATCACATTACTCCGCGCAGTCTCCCATATACAGACTCAGGAGCACACAGATATACAGGTGTCACATATCACATTACTCAGCGCAGTCTCCCATATACAGACTCAGGAGCACACAGATATACAGGTGTCACATATCACATTACTCAGCGCAGTCTCCCATATACAGACTCAGGAGCACACAGATATACAGGTGTCACATATCACATTACTCAGCGCAGTCTCCCATATACAGACTCAGGAGCACACAGATATACAGGTGTCACATATCACATTACTCAGCGCAGTCTCCCATATACAGACTCAGGAGCACACAGATATACAGGTGTCACATATCACATTACTCAGCGCAGTCTCCCATATACAGACTCAGGAGCACACAGATATACAGGTGTCACATATCACATTACTCAGCGCAGTCTCCATATACAGACTCAGGAGCACACAGATATACAGGTGTCACATATCACATTACTCAGCGCAGTCTCCCATATACAGACTCAGGAGCACACAGATATACAGGTGTCACATATCACATTACTCAGCGCAGTCTCCCATATACAGACTCAGGTGTACACAGATATAGAGGTGTTACATATCCCATTACTCAGCGCAGTCTCCCATATACAGACTCAGTAGCACACAGATATACAGGTATCACATATCACATTACTCAGCGCAGTCTCCCATATACAGACTCAGGAGCACACAGATATACAGGGGTCACATATCACATTACTCAGCGCAGTCTCCCATATACAGACTCAGGTGTACACAGATATAGAGGTGTTACATATCCCATTACTCAGCGCAGTCTCCCATATACAGACTCAGGAGCACACAGATATACAGGTATCACATATCCCATTACTCAGCGCAGTCTCCCATATACAGACTCAGGAGCACACAGATATACAGGTATCACATATCACATTACTCAGCGCAGTCTCCCATATACAGACTCAGGAGCACACAGATATACAGGTATCACATATCACATTACTCAGCGCAGTCTCCCATATACAGACTCAGGAGCACACAGATATACAGGTGTCACCTATCACATTACTCAGCGCAGTCTCCTATATACAGACTCATGAGCACACAGATATACAGGTGTCACATATCACATTACTCAGCACAGTCTCCCATATACAGACTCAGGAGCACACAGATATACAGGTGTCACATATCACATTACTCAGCGCAGTCTCCCATATACAGACTCAGGAGCACACAGATATACAGGTGTCACATATCACATTACTCAGCGCAGTCTCCCATATACAGACTCAGGAGCACACAGATATACAGGTGTCACATATCACATTACTCAGCGCAGTCTCCATATACAGACTCAGGAGCACACAGATATACAGGTGTCACATATCACATTACTCAGCGCAGTCTCCCATATACAGACTCAGGAGCACACAGATATACAGGTGTCACATATCACATTACTCCGCGCAGTCTCCTATATACAGACTCAGGAGCACACAGATATACAGGTGTCACATATCACATTACTCAGCGCAGTCTCCCATATACAGACTCAGGAGCACACAGATATACAGGTGTCACATATCACATTACTCAGCGCATTCTCCCATATACAGACTCAGGAGCACACAGATATACAGGTGTCACATATCACATTACTCAGCGCAGTCTCCCATATACAGACTCAGGAGCACACAGATATACAGGTGTCACATATCACATTACTCAGCGCAGTCTCCCATATACAGACTCAGGAGCACACAGATATACAGGTGTCACATATCACATTACTCAGCGCAGTCTCCCATATACAGACTCAGGAGCACACATATATACAGGTGTCACATATCACATTACTCAGCGCAGTCTCTCATATACAGACTCAGGAGCACACAGATATACAGGTGTCACATATCACATTACTCAGCGCAGTCTCCATATACAGACTCAGGAGCACACAGATATACAGGTGTCACATATCACATTACTCAGCGCAGTCTCCCATATACAGACTCAGGAGCACACAGATATACAGGTGTCACATATCACATTACTCCGCGCAGTCTCCTATATACAGACTCAGGAGCACACAGATATACAGGTGTCACATATCACATTACTCAGCGCAGTCTCCCATATACAGACTCAGGAGCACACAGATATACAGGTGTCACATATCACATTACTCAGTGCAGTCTCCTATATACAGACTCAGGAGCACACAGATATACAGGTGTCACATATCACATTACTCAGCGCAGTCTCCCATATACAGACTCAGGAGCACACAGATATACAGGTGTCACATATCACATTACTCCGCGCAGTCTCCTATATACAGACTCAGGAGCACACAGATATACAGGTGTCACATATCACATTACTCAGCGCAGTCTCCCATATAGAGACTCAGGTGCACACAGATATACAGGTGTCACATGTCACATTACTCAGCGCAGTCTCCTATATACAGACTCAGGAGCACACAGATATACAGGTGTCACATATCACATTACTCCGCGCAGTCTCCTATATACAGACTCAGGAGCACACATATATACAGGTGTCACATATCACATTACTCAGCGCAGTCTCCCATATACAGACTCAGGTGCACACAGATATACAGGTGTCACATATCACATTACTCAGCACAGTCTCCCATATACAGACTCAGGAGCACACAGATATACAGGTGTCACATCTCACATTACTCAGCACAGTCTCCTATATACAGACTCAGGAGCACACAGATATACAGGTGTCACATATCACATTACTCAGCACAGTCTCCATATACAGACTCAGGAGCACACAGATATACAGGTGTCACAAATCACATTACTCAGCGCAGTCTCCCATATACAGACTCAGGAGCACACAGATATACAGGTGTCACATATCACATTACTCAGCGCAGTCTCCCATATACAGACTCAGGAGCACACAGATATACAGGTGTCACATATCACATTACTCCGCGCAGTCTACTATATACAGACTCAGGAGCACACAGATATACAGGTGTCACATATCACATTACTCAGCGCAGTCTCCCATATACAGACTCAGGAGCACACAGATATACAGGTGTCACATATCACATTACTCAGCGCAGTCTCCCATATACAGACTCAGGTGCACACAGATATACAGGTGTCACATGTCACATTACTCAGCGCAGTCTCCTATATACAGACTCAGGAGCACACAGATATACAGGTGTCACATATCACATTACTCCGCGCAGTCTCCTATATACAGACTCAGGAGCACACAGATATACAGGTGTCACATATCACATTACTCAGCGCAGTCTCCCATATACAGACTCAGGTGCACACAGATATACAGGTGTCACATATCACATTACTCAGCACAGTCTCCCATATACAGACTCAGGAGCACACAGATATACAGGTGTCACATATCACATTACTCAGCACAGTCTCCTATATACAGACTCAGGAGCACACAGATATACAGGTGTCACATATCACATTACTCAGCACAGTCTCCATATACAGACTCAGGAGCACACAGATATACAGGTGTCACAAATCACATTACTCAGCGCAGTCTCCCATATACAGACTCAGGAGCACACAGATATACAGGTGTCACATATCACATTACTCAGCGCAGTCTCCTGTATACAGACTCAGGAGCACACATATATACAGGTGTCACATATTACATTACTCAGCGCAGTCTCCCATATACAGACTCAGGAGCACACAGATATACAGGTGTCACATATCACATTACTCAGCGCAGTCTCCCATATACAGACTCAGGAGCACACAGATATACAGGTGTCACATAACACATTACTCCGCGCAGTCTCCTATATACAGACTCAGGAGCACACAGATATACAGGTGTCACATATCACATTACTCAGCGCAGTCTCCCATATACAGACTCAGGTGCACACAGATATACAGGTGTCACATGTCACATTACTCAGCGCAGTCTCCTATATACAGACTCAGGAGCACACAGATATACAGGTGTCACATATCACATTACTCCGCGCAGTCTCCTATATACAGACTCAGGAGCACACAGATATACAGGTGTCAAATATCACATTACTCAGCGCAGTCTCCCATATACAGACTCAGGTGCACACAGATATACAGGTGTCACATATCACATTACTCAGCACAGTCTCCCATATACAGACTCAGGAGCACACAGATATACAGGTGTCACATCTCACATTACTCAGCACAGTCTCCTATATACAGACTCAGGAGCACACAGATATACAGGTGTCACATATCACATTACTCAGCACAGTCTCCATATACAGACTCAGGAGCACACAGATATACAGGTGTCACAAATCACATTACTCAGCGCAGTCTCCCATATACAGACTCAGGAGCACACAGATATACAGGTGTCACATATCACATTATTCAGCGCAGTCTCCAGTATACAGACTCAGGAGCACACAGATATACAGGTGTCACATATCACATAACTCAGCACAGTCTCCCATATACAGACTCAGGAGCACACAGATATACAGGTGTCCCATATCACATTACTCAGCGCAGTCTCCCATATACAGACTCAGGAGCACACAGATATACAGGTGTCACATATCACATTACTCAGCGCAGTCTCCCATATACAGACTCAGGAGCACACAGATATACAGGTGTCACATATCACATTACTCAGCGCAGTCTCCCATATACAGACTCAGGAGCAAACAGATATACAGGTGTCACATATCACATTACTCAGCGCAGTCTCCTATATACAGACTCAGGAGCACACAGATATACAGGTGTCACATATCACATTACTCAGCGCAGTCTCCTATATACAGACTCAGGAGCACACAGATATACAGGTGTCACATATCACATAACTCAGCACAGTCTCCCATATACAGACTCAGGAGCACACAGATATACAGGTGTCACATATCACATTACTCAGCGCAGTCTCCCATATACAGACTCAGGAGCACACAGATATACAGGTGTCACATATCACATTACTCAGCGCAGTCTCCCATATACAGACTCAGGAGCACACAGATATACAGGTGTCACATATCACATTACTCAGCGCAGTCTCCCATATACAGACACAGGAGCACACAGATATACAGGTGTCACATATCACATTACTCAGCGCAGTCTCCCATATACAGACTCAGGAGCACACAGATATACAGGTGTCACGTATCACATTTCTCAGCGCAGTCTCACATATACAGACTCAGGAGCACACAGATATACAGGTGTCACATATCACATTACTCAGCGCAGTCTCCCATATACAGACTCAGGAGCACACAGATATACAGGTGTCACATATCACATTACTCAGAGCAGTGTCCCATATACAGACTCAGGAGCACACAGATATACAGGTGTCACATATCACATTACTCAGCGCTGTCTCCTATATACAGACTCAGGAGTACACAGATATACAGGTGTCACATATCACATTGCTCAGTGCAGTCTCCTATATACAAACTCAGGAGCACACAGATATACAGGTGTCACATATCACATTACTCAGCGCAGTCTCCCATATACAGATTCAGGAGCACACAGATATACAGGTATCACATTACTCAGCACAGTCTTCTATATACAGACTAAGGAACACACAGATATACAGGTGTCACATATCACATTACTCACCTAGTCTCCCATATACAGACTCAGGAGCACACAGATATACAGGTGTCACATAACACATTACTCAGCGGAGTCTCCCATATACAGACTCAGGAGCACACAGATATACAGGTGTCACATATCACATTACTCAGCGCAGTCTCCCATATACAGACTCAGGAGCACACAGATATACAGGTGTCACATATCACATTACTCAGCGCAGTCTCCTATATAAAGACTCAGGAGCACACAGATATATAGGTGTCACATATCACATTGCTCAGTGCAGTCTCCTATATACAGACTCAGGAGCACACAGATATACAGGTGTCACATATCACATTAATCAGCGCAGTCTCCTATATACAGACTCAGGAGCACATAGATATATAGGTGTCACATATCACATTACTCAGCGCAGTCTCCTATATACAGACTCAGGAGCACATAGATATATAGGTGTCACATATCACATTACTCAGCGCAGTCTCCTATTTACAGACTCAGGTACACACAGATATACAGGTGTCACATATCACATTACTCAGCGCAGTCTCCTATATACAGACTCAGGAGCACACAGATATACAGGCGTCACATATCACATTACTCAGCGCAGTCTCCTATATACAGACTCAGGAGAACACAGATATACAGGCGTCACATATCACATTACTCAGCGCAGTCTACCATATACAGAGTCAGGTGCACACAGATATACAGGTGTCACATATAACATTACTCAGCACAGTCTCCCATATACAGACTCAGGAGCACACAGATATACAGGTGTCACATATCCCATTACTCAGCGCAGTCTCCCATATACAGACTCAGGAGCACACAGATATACAGGTGTCACATATCACATTACTCAGCGCAGTCTCCTGTATACAGACTCAGGAGCACACAGATATACAGGTGTCACATATCACATTACTCAGCGCAGTCTCCTATATACAGACTCAGGAGCACACAGATATACAGGTGTCACATATCACATAACTCAGCACAGTCTCCTATATACAGACTCAGGAGCACACAGATATACAGGTGTCACATATCACATTACTCAGCACAGTCTCCCATATACAGACTCAGGAGCACACAGATATACAGGTGTCACATATCACATTACTCAGCGCAGTCTCCTATATACAGACTCAGGAGCAAACAGATATACAGGTGTCCCATATCACATTACTCAGCGCAGTCTCCTATATACAGACTCAGGAGCACACAGATATACAGGTGTCACATATCACATTACTCAGCGCAGTCTCCCATATACAGACTCAGGAGCACACAGATATACAGGTGTCACATATCACATTACTCAGCGCAGTCTCCCATATACAGACTCAGGAGCACACAGATATACAGGTGTCACATATCACATTACTCAGCGCAGTCTCCCATATACAGACTCAGGAGCACACAGATATACAGGTGTCACATATCACATTACTCAGCGCAGTCTCCTATATACAGACTCAGGAGCACACAGATATACAGGTGTCACATATCACATTACTCAGCGCAGTCTCCTATATACAGACTCAGGAGCACACAGATATACAGGTGTCACATATCACATAACTCAGCACAGTCTCCCATATACAGACTCAGGAGCACACAGATATACAGGTGTCACATATCACATTACTCAGCGCAGTCTCCCATATACAGACTCAGGAGCACACAGATATACAGGTGTCACATATCACATTACTCAGCGCAGTCTCCCATATACAGAATCAGGAGCACACAGATATACAGGTGTCCCATATCACATTACTCAGCGCAGTCTCCCATATACAGACACAGGAGCACACAGATATACAGGTGTCACATATCACATTACTCAGCGCAGTCTCCCATATACAGACTCAGGAGCACACAGATATACAGGTGTCACGTATCACATTTCTCAGCGCAGTCTCCCATATACAGACTCAGGAGCACACAGATATACAGGTGTCACATATCACATTACTCAGCGCAGTCTCCCATATACAGACTCAGGAGCACACAGATATACAGGTGTCACATATCACATTACTCAGCGCAGTCTCCCATATACAGATTCAGGAGCACACAGATATACAGGTATCACATTACTCAGCGCAGTCTTCTATATACAGACTAAGGAACACACAGATATACAGGTGTCACATATCACATTACTCACCTAGTCTCCCATATACAGACTCAGGAGCACACAGATATACAGGTGTCACATAACACATTACTCAGCGGAGTCTCCCATATACAGACTCAGGAGCACACAGATATACAGGTGTCACATATCACATTACTCAGCGCAGTCTCCCATATACAGACTCAGGAGCACACAGATATACAGGTGTCACATATCACATTACTCAGCGCAGTCTCCTATATAAAGACTCAGGAGCACACAGATATATAGGTGTCACATATCACATTGCTCAGTGCAGTCTCCTATATACAGACTCAGGAGCACACAGATATACAGGTGTCACATATCACATTAATCAGCGCAGTCTCCTATATACAGACTCAGGAGCACATAGATATATAGGTGTCACATATCACATTACTCAGCGCAGTCTCCTATATACAGACTCAGGAGCACATAGATATATAGGTGTCACATATCACATTACTCAGCGCAGTCTCCTATTTACAGACTCAGGTACACACAGATATACAGGTGTCACATATCACATTACTCAGCGCAGTCTCCTATATACAGACTCAGGAGCACACAGATATACAGGCGTCACATATCACATTACTCAGCGCAGTCTCCTATATACAGACTCAGGAGCACACAGATATACAGGCGTCACATATCACATTACTCAGCGCAGTCTACCATATACAGAGTCAGGTGCACACAGATATACAGGTGTCACATATAACATTACTCAGCACAGTCTCCCATATACAGACTCAGGAGCACACAGATATACAGGTGTCACATATCCCATTACTCAGCGCAGTCTCCCATATACAGACTCAGGAGCACACAGATATACAGGTGTCACATATCACATTACTCAGCGCAGTCTCCTGTATACAGACTCAGGAGCACACAGATATACAGGTGTCACATATCACATTACTCAGCGCAGTCTCCTATATACAGACTCAGGAGCACACAGATATACAGGTGTCACATATCACATAACTCAGCACAGTCTCCCATATACAGACTCAGGAGCACACAGATATACAGGTGTCACATATCACATTACTCAGCACAGTCTCCCATATACAGACTCAGGAGCACACAGATATACAGGTGTCACATATCACATTACTCAGCGCAGTCTCCTATATACAGACTCAGGAGCAAACAGATATACAGGTGTCCCATATCACATTACTCAGCGCAGTCTCCTATATACAGACTCAGGAGCACACAGATATACAGGTGTCACATATCACATTACTCAGCGCAGTCTCCCATATACAGACTCAGGAGCACACAGATATACAGGTGTCACATATCACATTACTCAGCGCAGTCTCCCATATACAGACTCAGGAGCACACAGATATACAGGTGTCACATATCACATTACTCAGCGCAGTCTCCCATATACAGACTCAGGAGCACACAGATATACAGGTGTCACATATCACATTACTCAGCGCAGTCTCCTATATACAGACTCAGGAGCACACAGATATACAGGTGTCACATATCACATTACTCAGCGCAGTCTCCTATATACAGACTCAGGAGCACACAGATATACAGGTGTCACATATCACATAACTCAGCACAGTCTCCCATATACAGACTCAGGAGCACACAGATATACAGGTGTCACATATCACATTACTCAGCGCAGTCTCCCATATACAGACTCAGGAGCACACAGATATACAGGTGTCACATATCACATTACTCAGCGCAGTCTCCCATATACAGACTCAGGAGCACACAGATATACAGGTGTCACATATCACATTACTCAGCGCAGTCTCCCATATACAGACACAGGAGCACACAGATATACAGGTGTCACGTATCACATTACTCAGCGCAGTCTCCCATATACAGACTCAGGAGAACACAGATATACAGGTGTCACGTATCACATTACTCAGCGCAGTCTCACATATACAGACTCAGGAGCACACAGATATACAGGTGTCACATATCACATTACTCAGCGCAGTCTCCCATATACAGACTCAGGAGCACACAGATATACAGGTGTCACATATCACATTACTCAGCGCAGTGTCCCATATACAGACTCAGGAGTACACAGATATACAGGTGTCACATATCACATTGCTCAGTGCAGTCTCCTATATACAAACTCAGGAGCACACAGATATACAGGTGTCACATATCACATTGCTCAGTGCAGTCTCCTATATACAAACTCAGGAGCACACAGATATACAGGTGTCACATATCACATTAATCAGCGCAGTCTCCTATATACAGACTCAGGAGCACACAGATATATAGGTGTCACATATCACATTACTCAGCGCAGTCTCCTATATACAGACTCAGGAGCACACAGATATATAGGTGTCACATATCACATTACTCAGCGCAGTCTCCTATATACAGACTCAGGAGCACACAGATATACAGGTGTCACATATCACATTTCTCAGCGCAGTCTCCTATATACAGACTCAGGAGCACACAGATATACAGGCGTCACATATCACATTACTCAGCGCAGTCTACCATATACAGAGTCAGGTGCACACAGATATACAGGTGTCACATATCACATTACTCAGCGCAGCCTCCTATATACAGACTCAGGAGCACACAGATATACAGGTGTCACATATCACATTACTCAGCACAGTCTCCCATATACAGACTCAGCAGCACACAGATATACAGGTGTCACATATCACATTACTCAGCGCAATCTCCCATATACAGATTCAGGAGCACACAGATATACAGGTATCACATTACTCAGCGCAGTCTTCTATATACAGACTAAGGAACACACAGATATACAGGTGTCACATATCACATTACTCCGCGCAGTCTCCTATATACAGACTCAGGAGCACACAGATATACAGGTGTCACATATCACATTACTCAGCGCAGTCTTCCATATACAGACTCAGGTGCACACAAATATACAGGTGTCACATGTCACATTACTCAGCGCAGTCTCCTATATACAGACTCAGGAGCACACAGATATACAGGTGTCACATATCACATTACTCCGCGCAGTCTCCTATATACAGACTCAGGAGCACACAGATATACAGGTGTCACATATCACATTACTCAGCACAGTCTCCCATATACAGACTCAGGTGCACACAGATATACAGGTGTCACATATCACATTACTCAGCACAGTCTCCCATATACAGACTCAGGAGCACACAGATATACAGGTGTCACATCTCACATTACTCAGCACAGTCTCCTATATACAGACTCAGGAGCACACAGATATACAGGTGTCACATATCACATTACTCAGCACAGTCTCCATATACAGACTCAGGAGCACACAGATATACAGGTGTCACAAATCACATTACTCAGCGCAGTCTCCCATATACAGACTCAGGAGCACACAGATATACAGGTGTCACATATCACATTACTCAGCGCAGTCTCCCATATACAGACTCAGGAGCACACAGATATACAGGTGTCACATATCACATTACTCCGCGCAGTCTCCTATATACAGACTCAGGAGCACACAGATATACAGGTGTCACATATCACATTACTCAGCGCAGTCTCCCATATACAGACTCAGGTGCACACAGATATACAGGTGTCACATGTCACATTACTCAGCGCAGTCTCCTATATACAGACTCAGGAGCACACAGATATACAGGTGTCACATATCACATTACTCCGCGCAGTCTCCTATATACAGACTCAGGAGCACACAGATATACAGGTGTCACATATCACATTACTCAGCGCAGTCTCCCATATACAGACTCAGGTGCACACAGATATACAGGTGTCACATATCACATTACTCAGCGCAGTCTCCCATATACAGACTCAGGAGCACACAGATATACAGGTGTCACATCTCACATTACTCAGCACAGTCTCCTATATACAGACTCAGGAGCACACAGATATACAGGTGTCACATATCACATTACTCAGCACAGTCTCCATATACAGACTCAGGAGCACACAGATATACAGGTGTCACAAATCACATTACTCAGCGCAGTCTCCCATATACAGACTCAGGAGCACACAGATATACAGGTGTCACATATCACATTACTCAGCGCAGTCTCCTGTATACAGACTCAGGAGCACACATATATACAGGTGTCACATATCACATTACTCAGCGCAGTCTCCCATATACAGACTCAGGAGCACACAGATATACAGGTGTCACATATCACATTACTCAGCGCAGTCTCCCATATACAGACTCAGGAGCACACAGATATACAGGTGTCACATATCACATTACTCCGCGCAGTCTCCTATATACAGACTCAGGAGCACACAGATATACAGGTGTCACATGTCACATTACTCAGCGCAGTCTCCCATATACAGAGTCAGGTGCACACAGATATACAGGTGTCACATGTCACATTACTCAGCGCAGTCTCCTATATACAGACTCAGGAGCACACAGATATACAGGTGTCACATATCACATTACTCCGCGCAGTCTCCTATATACAGACTCAGGAGCACACAGATATACAGGTGTCACATATCACATTACTCAGCGCAGTCTCCCATATACAGACTCAGGTGCACACAGATATACAGGTGTCACATATCACATTACTCAGCACAGTCTCCCATATACAGACTCAGGAGCACACAGATATACAGGTGTCACATGTCACATTACTCAGCGCAGTCTCCTATATACAGACTCAGGAGCACACAGATATACAGGTGTCACATATCACATTACTCAGCACAGTCTCCATATACAGACTCAGGAGCACACAGATATACAGGTGTCACAAATCACATTACTCAGCGCAGTCTCCCATATACAGACTCAGGAGCACACAGATATACAGGTGTCACATATCACATTACTCAGCGCAGTCTCCTGTATACAGACTCAGGAGCACACAGATATACAGGTGTCACATATCACATAACTCAGCACAGTCTCCCATATACAGACTCAGGAGCACACAGATATACAGGTGTCACATATCACATTACTCAGCGCAGTCTCCTATATACAGACTCAGGAGCAAACAGATATACAGGTGTCCCATATCACATTACTCAGCGCAGTCTCCTATATACAGACTCAGGAGCACACAGATATACAGGTGTCACATATCACATTACTCAGCGCAGTCTCCCATATACAGACTCAGGAGCACACAGATATACAGGTGTCACATATCACATTACTCAGCGCAGTCTCCCATATACAGACTCAGGAGCACACAGATATACAGGTGTCACATATCACATTACTCACCTAGTCTCCCATATACAGACTCAGGAGCACACAGATATACAGGTGTCACATAACACATTACTCAGCGGAGTCTCCCATATACAGACTCAGGAGCACACAGATATACAGGTGTCACATATCACATTACTCAGCGCAGTTTCCCATATACAGACTCAGGAGCACACAGATATACAGGTGTCACATATCACATTACTCAGCGCAGTCTCCTATATAAAGACTCAGGAGCACACAGATATATAGGTGTCACATATCACATTGCTCAGTGCAGTCTCCTATATACAGACTCAGGAGCACACAGATATACAGGTGTCACATATCACATTAATCAGCGCAGTCTCCTATATACAGACTCAGGAGCACATAGATATATAGGTGTCACATATCACATTACTCAGCGCAGTCTCCTATATACAGACTCAGGAGCACATAGATATATAGGTGTCACATATCACATTACTCAGCGCAGTCTCCTATTTACAGACTCAGGTACACACAGATATACAGGTGTCACATATCACATTACTCCGCGCAGTCTCCTATATACAGACTCAGGAGCACACAGATATACAGGTGTCACATATCACATTACTCAGCACAGTCTCCCATATACAGACTCAGGTGCACACAGATATACAGGTGTCACATATCACATTACTCAGCACAGTCTCCCATATACAGACTCAGGAGCACACAGATATACAGGTGTCACATCTCACATTACTCAGCACAGTCTCCTATATACAGACTCAGGAGCACACAGATATACAGGTGTCACATATCACATTACTCAGCGCAGTCTCCCATATACAGAATCAGGAGCACACAGATATACAGGTGTCCCATATCACATTACTCAGCGCAGTCTCCCATATACAGACACAGGAGCACACAGATATACAGGTGTCACATATCACATTACTCAGCGCAGTCTCCCATATACAGACTCAGGAGCACACAGATATACAGGTGTCACGTATCACATTTCTCAGCGCAGTCTCCCATATACAGACTCAGGAGCACACAGATATACAGGTGTCACATATCACATTACTCAGCGCAGTCTCCCATATACAGACTCAGGAGCACACAGATATACAGGTGTCACATATCACATTACTCAGCGCAGTCTCCCATATACAGATTCAGGAGCACACAGATATACAGGTATCACATTACTCAGCGCAGTCTTCTATATACAGACTAAGGAACACACAGATATACAGGTGTCACATATCACATTACTCACCTAGTCTCCCATATACAGACTCAGGAGCACACAGATATACAGGTGTCACATAACACATTACTCAGCGGAGTCTCCCATATACAGACTCAGGAGCACACAGATATACAGGTGTCACATATCACATTACTCAGCGCAGTCTCCCATATACAGACTCAGGAGCACACAGATATACAGGTGTCACATATCACATTACTCAGCGCAGTCTCCTATATAAAGACTCAGGAGCACACAGATATATAGGTGTCACATATCACATTGCTCAGTGCAGTCTCCTATATACAGACTCAGGAGCACACAGATATACAGGTGTCACATATCACATTAATCAGCGCAGTCTCCTATATACAGACTCAGGAGCACATAGATATATAGGTGTCACATATCACATTACTCAGCGCAGTCTCCTATATACAGACTCAGGAGCACATAGATATATAGGTGTCACATATCACATTACTCAGCGCAGTCTCCTATTTACAGACTCAGGTACACACAGATATACAGGTGTCACATATCACATTACTCAGCGCAGTCTCCTATATACAGACTCAGGAGCACACAGATATACAGGCGTCACATATCACATTACTCAGCGCAGTCTCCTATATACAGACTCAGGAGCACACAGATATACAGGCGTCACATATCACATTACTCAGCGCAGTCTACCATATACAGAGTCAGGTGCACACAGATATACAGGTGTCACATATAACATTACTCAGCACAGTCTCCCATATACAGACTCAGGAGCACACAGATATACAGGTGTCACATATCCCATTACTCAGCGCAATCTCCCATATACAGACTCAGGAGCACACAGATATACAGGTGTCACATATCACATTACTCAGCGCAGTCTCCTGTATACAGACTCAGGAGCACACAGATATACAGGTGTCACATATCACATTACTCAGCGCAGTCTCCTATATACAGACTCAGGAGCACACAGATATACAGGTGTCACATATCACATAACTCAGCACAGTCTCCCATATACAGACTCAGGAGCACACAGATATACAGGTGTCACATATCACATTACTCAGCACAGTCTCCCATATACAGACTCAGGAGCACACAGATATACAGGTGTCACATATCACATTACTCAGCGCAGTCTCCTATATACAGACTCAGGAGCAAACAGATATACAGGTGTCCCATATCACATTACTCAGCGCAGTCTCCTATATACAGACTCAGGAGCACACAGATATACAGGTGTCACATATCACATTACTCAGCGCAGTCTCCCATATACAGACTCAGGAGCACACAGATATACAGGTGTCACATATCACATTACTCAGCGCAGTCTCCCATATACAGACTCAGGAGCACACAGATATACAGGTGTCACATATCACATTACTCAGCGCAGTCTCCCATATACAGACTCAGGAGCACACAGATATACAGGTGTCACATATCACATTACTCAGCGCAGTCTCCTATATACAGACTCAGGAGCACACAGATATACAGGTGTCACATATCACATTACTCAGCGCAGTCTCCTATATACAGACTCAGGAGCACACAGATATACAGGTGTCACATATCACATAACTCAGCACAGTCTCCCATATACAGACTCAGGAGCACACAGATATACAGGTGTCACATATCACATTACTCAGCGCAGTCTCCCATATACAGACTCAGGAGCACACAGATATACAGGTGTCACATATCACATTACTCAGCGCAGTCTCCCATATACAGACTCAGGAGCACACAGATATACAGGTGTCACATATCACATTACTCAGCGCAGTCTCCTATATACAGACTCAGGAGCACATAGATATATAGGTGTCACATATCACATTACTCAGCGCAGTCTCCTATTTACAGACTCAGGTACACACAGATATACAGGTGTCACATATCACATTACTCAGCGCAGTCTCCTATATACAGACTCAGGAGCACACAGATATACAGGCGTCACATATCACATTACTCAGCGCAGTCTCCTATATACAGACTCAGGAGCACACAGATATACAGGCGTCACATATCACATTACTCAGCGCAGTCTACCATATACAGAGTCAGGTGCACACAGATATACAGGTGTCACATATAACATTACTCAGCACAGTCTCCCATATACAGACTCAGGAGCACACAGATATACAGGTGTCACATATCCCATTACTCAGCGCAATCTCCCATATACAGACTCAGGAGCACACAGATATACAGGTGTCACATATCACATTACTCAGCGCAGTCTCCTGTATACAGACTCAGGAGCACACAGATATACAGGTGTCACATATCACATTACTCAGCGCAGTCTCCTATATACAGACTCAGGAGCACACAGATATACAGGTGTCACATATCACATAACTCAGCACAGTCTCCCATATACAGACTCAGGAGCACACAGATATACAGGTGTCACATATCACATTACTCAGCACAGTCTCCCATATACAGACTCAGGAGCACACAGATATACAGGTGTCACATATCACATTACTCAGCGCAGTCTCCTATATACAGACTCAGGAGCAAACAGATATACAGGTGTCCCATATCACATTACTCAGCGCAGTCTCCTATATACAGACTCAGGAGCACACAGATATACAGGTGTCACATATCACATTACTCAGCGCAGTCTCCCATATACAGACTCAGGAGCACACAGATATACAGGTGTCACATATCACATTACTCAGCGCAGTCTCCCATATACAGACTCAGGAGCACACAGATATACAGGTGTCACATATCACATTACTCAGCGCAGTCTCCCATATACAGACTCAGGAGCACACAGATATACAGGTGTCACATATCACATTACTCAGCGCAGTCTCCTATATACAGACTCAGGAGCACACAGATATACAGGTGTCACATATCACATTACTCAGCGCAGTCTCCTATATACAGACTCAGGAGCACACAGATATACAGGTGTCACATATCACATAACTCAGCACAGTCTCCCATATACAGACTCAGGAGCACACAGATATACAGGTGTCACATATCACATTACTCAGCGCAGTCTCCCATATACAGACTCAGGAGCACACAGATATACAGGTGTCACATATCACATTACTCAGCGCAGTCTCCCATATACAGACTCAGGAGCACACAGATATACAGGTGTCACATATCACATTACTCAGCGCAGTCTCCCATATACAGACACAGGAGCACACAGATATACAGGTGTCACGTATCACATTACTCAGCGCAGTCTCCCATATACAGACTCAGGAGCACACAGATATACAGGTGTCACGTATCACATTACTCAGCGCAGTCTCACATATACAGACTCAGGAGCACACAGATATACAGGTGTCACATATCACATTACTCAGCGCAGTCTCCCATATACAGACTCAGGAGCACACAGATATACAGGTGTCACATATCACATTACTCAGCGCAGTGTCCCATATACAGACTCAGGAGTACACAGATATACAGGTGTCACATATCACATTGCTCAGTGCAGTCTCCTATATACAAACTCAGGAGCACACAGATATACAGGTGTCACATATCACATTGCTCAGTGCAGTCTCCTATATACAAACTCAGGAGCACACAGATATACAGGTGTCACATATCACATTAATCAGCGCAGTCTCCTATATACAGACTCAGGAGCACACAGATATATAGGTGTCACATATCACATTACTCAGCGCAGTCTCCTATATACAGACTCAGGAGCACACAGATATATAGGTGTCACATATCACATTACTCAGCGCAGTCTCCTATATACAGACTCAGGAGCACACAGATATACAGGTGTCACATATCACATTTCTCAGCGCAGTCTCCTATATACAGACTCAGGAGCACACAGATATACAGGCGTCACATATCACATTACTCAGCGCAGTCTACCATATACAGAGTCAGGTGCACACAGATATACAGGTGTCACATATCACATTACTCAGCGCAGCCTCCTATATACAGACTCAGGAGCACACAGATATACAGGTGTCACATATCACATTACTCAGCACAGTCTCCCATATACAGACTCAGCAGCACACAGATATACAGGTGTCACATATCACATTACTCAGCGCAATCTCCCATATACAGATTCAGGAGCACACAGATATACAGGTATCACATTACTCAGCGCAGTCTTCTATATACAGACTAAGGAACACACAGATATACAGGTGTCACATATCACATTACTCCGCGCAGTCTCCTATATACAGACTCAGGAGCACACAGATATACAGGTGTCACATATCACATTACTCAGCGCAGTCTTCCATATACAGACTCAGGTGCACACAAATATACAGGTGTCACATGTCACATTACTCAGCGCAGTCTCCTATATACAGACTCAGGAGCACACAGATATACAGGTGTCACATATCACATTACTCCGCGCAGTCTCCTATATACAGACTCAGGAGCACACAGATATACAGGTGTCACATATCACATTACTCAGCACAGTCTCCCATATACAGACTCAGGTGCACACAGATATACAGGTGTCACATATCACATTACTCAGCACAGTCTCCCATATACAGACTCAGGAGCACACAGATATACAGGTGTCACATCTCACATTACTCAGCACAGTCTCCTATATACAGACTCAGGAGCACACAGATATACAGGTGTCACATATCACATTACTCAGCACAGTCTCCATATACAGACTCAGGAGCACACAGATATACAGGTGTCACAAATCACATTACTCAGCGCAGTCTCCCATATACAGACTCAGGAGCACACAGATATACAGGTGTCACATATCACATTACTCAGCGCAGTCTCCCATATACAGACTCAGGAGCACACAGATATACAGGTGTCACATATCACATTACTCCGCGCAGTCTCCTATATACAGACTCAGGAGCACACAGATATACAGGTGTCACATATCACATTACTCAGCGCAGTCTCCCATATACAGACTCAGGTGCACACAGATATACAGGTGTCACATGTCACATTACTCAGCGCAGTCTCCTATATACAGACTCAGGAGCACACAGATATACAGGTGTCACATATCACATTACTCCGCGCAGTCTCCTATATACAGACTCAGGAGCACACAGATATACAGGTGTCACATATCACATTACTCAGCGCAGTCTCCCATATACAGACTCAGGTGCACACAGATATACAGGTGTCACATATCACATTACTCAGCGCAGTCTCCCATATACAGACTCAGGAGCACACAGATATACAGGTGTCACATCTCACATTACTCAGCACAGTCTCCTATATACAGACTCAGGAGCACACAGATATACAGGTGTCACATATCACATTACTCAGCACAGTCTCCATATACAGACTCAGGAGCACACAGATATACAGGTGTCACAAATCACATTACTCAGCGCAGTCTCCCATATACAGACTCAGGAGCACACAGATATACAGGTGTCACATATCACATTACTCAGCGCAGTCTCCTGTATACAGACTCAGGAGCACACATATATACAGGTGTCACATATCACATTACTCAGCGCAGTCTCCCATATACAGACTCAGGAGCACACAGATATACAGGTGTCACATATCACATTACTCAGCGCAGTCTCCCATATACAGACTCAGGAGCACACAGATATACAGGTGTCACATATCACATTACTCCGCGCAGTCTCCTATATACAGACTCAGGAGCACACAGATATACAGGTGTCACATGTCACATTACTCAGCGCAGTCTCCCATATACAGAGTCAGGTGCACACAGATATACAGGTGTCACATGTCACATTACTCAGCGCAGTCTCCTATATACAGACTCAGGAGCACACAGATATACAGGTGTCACATATCACATTACTCCGCGCAGTCTCCTATATACAGACTCAGGAGCACACAGATATACAGGTGTCACATATCACATTACTCAGCGCAGTCTCCCATATACAGACTCAGGTGCACACAGATATACAGGTGTCACATATCACATTACTCAGCACAGTCTCCCATATACAGACTCAGGAGCACACAGATATACAGGTGTCACATGTCACATTACTCAGCGCAGTCTCCTATATACAGACTCAGGAGCACACAGATATACAGGTGTCACATATCACATTACTCAGCACAGTCTCCATATACAGACTCAGGAGCACACAGATATACAGGTGTCACAAATCACATTACTCAGCGCAGTCTCCCATATACAGACTCAGGAGCACACAGATATACAGGTGTCACATATCACATTACTCAGCGCAGTCTCCTGTATACAGACTCAGGAGCACACAGATATACAGGTGTCACATATCACATAACTCAGCACAGTCTCCCATATACAGACTCAGGAGCACACAGATATACAGGTGTCACATATCACATTACTCAGCGCAGTCTCCTATATACAGACTCAGGAGCAAACAGATATACAGGTGTCCCATATCACATTACTCAGCGCAGTCTCCTATATACAGACTCAGGAGCACACAGATATACAGGTGTCACATATCACATTACTCAGCGCAGTCTCCCATATACAGACTCAGGAGCACACAGATATACAGGTGTCACATATCACATTACTCAGCGCAGTCTCCCATATACAGACTCAGGAGCACACAGATATACAGGTGTCACATATCACATTACTCACCTAGTCTCCCATATACAGACTCAGGAGCACACAGATATACAGGTGTCACATAACACATTACTCAGCGGAGTCTCCCATATACAGACTCAGGAGCACACAGATATACAGGTGTCACATATCACATTACTCAGCGCAGTTTCCCATATACAGACTCAGGAGCACACAGATATACAGGTGTCACATATCACATTACTCAGCGCAGTCTCCTATATAAAGACTCAGGAGCACACAGATATATAGGTGTCACATATCACATTGCTCAGTGCAGTCTCCTATATACAGACTCAGGAGCACACAGATATACAGGTGTCACATATCACATTAATCAGCGCAGTCTCCTATATACAGACTCAGGAGCACATAGATATATAGGTGTCACATATCACATTACTCAGCGCAGTCTCCTATATACAGACTCAGGAGCACATAGATATATAGGTGTCACATATCACATTACTCAGCGCAGTCTCCTATTTACAGACTCAGGTACACACAGATATACAGGTGTCACATATCACATTACTCCGCGCAGTCTCCTATATACAGACTCAGGAGCACACAGATATACAGGTGTCACATATCACATTACTCAGCACAGTCTCCCATATACAGACTCAGGTGCACACAGATATACAGGTGTCACATATCACATTACTCAGCACAGTCTCCCATATACAGACTCAGGAGCACACAGATATACAGGTGTCACATCTCACATTACTCAGCACAGTCTCCTATATACAGACTCAGGAGCACACAGATATACAGGTGTCACATATCACATTACTCAGCACAGTCTCCATATACAGACTCAGGAGCACACAGATATACAGGTGTCACAAATCACATTACTCAGCGCAGTCTCCCATATACAGACTCAGGAGCACACAGATATACAGGTGTCACATATCACATTACTCAGCGCAGTCTCCCATATACAGACTCAGGAGCACACAGATATACAGGTGTCACATATCACATTACTCCGCGCAGTCTCCTATATACAGACTCAGGAGCACACAGATATACAGGTGTCACATATCACATTACTCAGCGCAGTCTCCCATATACAGACTCAGGTGCACACAGATATACAGGTGTCACATGTCACATTACTCAGCGCAGTCTCCTATATACAGACTCAGGAGCACACAGATATACAGGTGTCACATATCACATTACTCCGCGCAGTCTCCTATATACAGACTCAGGAGCACACAGATATACAGGTGTCACATATCACATTACTCAGCGCAGTCTCCCATATACAGACTCAGGTGCACACAGATATACAGGTGTCACATATCACATTACTCAGCGCAGTCTCCCATATACAGACTCAGGAGCACACAGATATACAGGTGTCACATCTCACATTACTCAGCACAGTCTCCTATATACAGACTCAGGAGCACACAGATATACAGGTGTCACATATCACATTACTCAGCACAGTCTCCATATACAGACTCAGGAGCACACAGATATACAGGTGTCACAAATCACATTACTCAGCGCAGTCTCCCATATACAGACTCAGGAGCACACAGATATACAGGTGTCACATATCACATTACTCAGCGCAGTCTCCTGTATACAGACTCAGGAGCACACATATATACAGGTGTCACATATCACATTACTCAGCGCAGTCTCCCATATACAGACTCAGGAGCACACAGATATACAGGTGTCACATATCACATTACTCAGCGCAGTCTCCCATATACAGACTCAGGAGCACACAGATATACAGGTGTCACATATCACATTACTCCGCGCAGTCTCCTATATACAGACTCAGGAGCACACAGATATACAGGTGTCACATGTCACATTACTCAGCGCAGTCTCCCATATACAGAGTCAGGTGCACACAGATATACAGGTGTCACATGTCACATTACTCAGCGCAGTCTCCTATATACAGACTCAGGAGCACACAGATATACAGGTGTCACATATCACATTACTCCGCGCAGTCTCCTATATACAGACTCAGGAGCACACAGATATACAGGTGTCACATATCACATTACTCAGCGCAGTCTCCCATATACAGACTCAGGTGCACACAGATATACAGGTGTCACATATCACATTACTCAGCACAGTCTCCCATATACAGACTCAGGAGCACACAGATATACAGGTGTCACATGTCACATTACTCAGCGCAGTCTCCTATATACAGACTCAGGAGCACACAGATATACAGGTGTCACATATCACATTACTCAGCACAGTCTCCATATACAGACTCAGGAGCACACAGATATACAGGTGTCACAAATCACATTACTCAGCGCAGTCTCCCATATACAGACTCAGGAGCACACAGATATACAGGTGTCACATATCACATTACTCAGCGCAGTCTCCTGTATACAGACTCAGGAGCACACAGATATACAGGTGTCACATATCACATAACTCAGCACAGTCTCCCATATACAGACTCAGGAGCACACAGATATACAGGTGTCACATATCACATTACTCAGCGCAGTCTCCTATATACAGACTCAGGAGCAACCAGATATACAGGTGTCCCATATCACATTACTCAGCGCAGTCTCCTATATACAGACTCAGGAGCACACAGATATACAGGTGTCACATATCACATTACTCAGCGCAGTCTCCCATATACAGACTCAGGAGCACACAGATATACAGGTGTCACATATCACATTACTCAGCGCAGTCTCCCATATACAGACTCAGGAGCACACAGATATACAGGTGTCACATATCACATTACTCACCTAGTCTCCCATATACAGACTCAGGAGCACACAGATATACAGGTGTCACATAACACATTACTCAGCGGAGTCTCCCATATACAGACTCAGGAGCACACAGATATACAGGTGTCACATATCACATTACTCAGCGCAGTTTCCCATATACAGACTCAGGAGCACACAGATATACAGGTGTCACATATCACATTACTCAGCGCAGTCTCCTATATAAAGACTCAGGAGCACACAGATATATAGGTGTCACATATCACATTGCTCAGTGCAGTCTCCTATATACAGACTCAGGAGCACACAGATATACAGGTGTCACATATCACATTAATCAGCGCAGTCTCCTATATACAGACTCAGGAGCACATAGATATATAGGTGTCACATATCACATTACTCAGCGCAGTCTCCTATATACAGACTCAGGAGCACATAGATATATAGGTGTCACATATCACATTACTCAGCGCAGTCTCCTATTTACAGACTCAGGTACACACAGATATACAGGTGTCACATATCACATTACTCAGCGCAGTCTCCTATATACAGACTCTGGAGCACACAGATATACAGGCGTCACATATCACATTACTCAGCGCAGTCTCCTATATACAGACTCAGGAGAACACAGATATACAGGCGTCACATATCACATTACTCAGCGCAGTCTACCATATACAGAGTCAGGTGCACACAGATATACAGGTGTCACATATAACATTACTCAGCACAGTCTCCCATATACAGACTCAGGAGCACACAGATATACAGGTGTCACGTATCACATTTCTCAGCGCAGTCTCACATATACAGACTCAGGAGCACACAGATATACAGGTGTCACATATCACATTACTCAGCGCAGTCTCCCATATACAGACTCAGGAGCACACAGATATACAGGTGTCACATATCACATTACTCAGCGCAGTGTCCCATATACAGACTCAGGAGCACACAGATATACAGGTGTCACATATCACATTACTCAGCGCTGTCTCCTATATACAGACTCAGGAGTACACAGATATACAGGTGTCACATATCACATTGCTCAGTGCAGTCTCCTATATACAAACTCAGGAGCACACAGATATACAGGTGTCACATATCACATTGCTCAGTGCAGTCTCCTATATACAAACTCAGGAGCACACAGATATACAGGTGTCACATATCACATTAATCAGCGCAGTCTCCTATATACAGACTCAGGAGCACACAGATATATAGGTGTCACATATCACATTACTCAGCGCAGTCTCCTATATACAGACTCAGGAGCACACAGATATATAGGTGTCACATATCACATTACTCAGCGCAGTCTCCTATATACAGACTCAGGAGCACACAGATATACAGGTGTCACATATCACATTTCTCAGCGCAGTCTCCTATATACAGACTCAGGAGCACACAGATATACAGGCGTCACATATCACATTACTCAGCGCAGTCTACCATATACAGAGTCAGGTGCACACAGATATACAGGTGTCACATATCACATTACTCAGCGCAGCCTCCTATATACAGACTCAGGAGCACACAGATATACAGGTGTCACATATCACATTACTCAGCACAGTCTCCCATATACAGACTCAGCAGCACACAGATATACAGGTGTCACATATCACATTACTCAGCGCAGTCTCCCATATACAGATTCAGGAGCACACAGATATACAGGTATCACATTACTCAGCGCAGTCTTCTATATACAGACTAAGGAACACACAGATATACAGGTGTCACATATCACATTACTCACCTAGTCTCCCATATACAGACTCAGGAGCACACAGATATACAGGTGTCACATAACACATTACTCAGCGGAGTCTCCCATATACAGACTCAGGAGCACACAGATATACAGGTGTCACATATCACATTACTCAGCGCAGTCTCCCATATACAGACTCAGGAGCACACAGATATACAGGTGTCACATATCACATTACTCAGCGCAGTCTCCTATATAAAGACTCAGGAGCACACAGATATATAGGTGTCACATATCACATTGCTCAGTGCAGTCTCCTATATACAGACTCAGGAGCACACAGATATACAGGTGTCACATATCACATTAATCAGCGCAGTCTCCTATATACAGACTCAGGAGCACATAGATATATAGGTGTCACATATCACATTACTCAGCGCAGTCTCCTATATACAGACTCAGGAGCACAAAGATATATAGGTGTCACATATCACATTACTCAGCGCAGTCTCCTATTTACAGACTCAGGTACACACAGATATACAGGTGTCACATATCGCATTACTCAGCGCAGTCTCCTATATACAGACTCAGGAGCACACAGATATACAGGCGTCACATATCACATTACTCAGCGCAGTCTCCTATATACAGACTCAGGAGAACACAGATATACAGGCGTCACATATCACATTACTCAGCGCAGTCTACCATATACAGAGTCAGGTGCACACAGATATACAGGTGTCACATATAACATTACTCAGCACAGTCTCCCATATACAGACTCAGGAGCACACAGATATACAGGTGTCACATATCCCATTACTCAGCGCAGTCTCCCATATACAGACTCAGGAGCACACAGATATACAGGTGTCACATATCACATTACTCAGCGCAGTCTCCTGTATACAGACTCAGGAGCACACAGATATACAGGTGTCACATATCACATTACTCAGCGCAGTCTCCTATATACAGACTCAGGAGCACACAGATATACAGGTGTCACATATCACATAACTCAGCACAGTCTCCTATATACAGCCTCAGGAGCACACAGATATACAGGTGTCACATATCACATTACTCAGCACAGTCTCCCATATACAGACTCAGGAGCACACAGATATACAGGTGTCACATATCACATTACTCAGCGCAGTCTCCTATATACAGACTCAGGAGCAAACAGATATACAGGTGTCCCATATCACATTACTCAGCGCAGTCTCCTATATACAGACTCAGGAGCACACAGATATACAGGTGTCACATATCACATTACTCAGCGCAGTCTCCCATATACAGACTCAGGAGCACACAGATATACAGGTGTCACATATCACATTACTCAGCGCAGTCTCCCATATACAGACTCAGGAGCACACAGATATACAGGTGTCACATATCACATTACTCAGCGCAGTCTCCCATATACAGACTCAGGAGCACACAGATATACAGGTGTCACATATCACATTACTCAGCGCAGTCTCCTATATACAGACTCAGGAGCACACAGATATACAGGTGTCACATATCACATTACTCAGCGCAGTCTCCTATATACAGACTCAGGAGCACACAGATATACAGGTGTCACATGTCACATTACTCAGCGCAGTCTCCCATATACAGACTCAGGTGCACACAGATATACAGGTGTCACATGTCACATTACTCAGCACAGTCTCCTATATACAGACTCAGGAGCACACAGATATACAGGTGTCACATATCACATTACTCCGCGCAGTCTCCTATATACAGACTCAGGAGCACACAGATATACAGGTGTCACATATCACATTACTCAGCGCAGTCTCCCATATACAGACTCAGGTGCACACAGATATACAGGTGTCACATATCACATTACTCAGCACAGTCTCCCATATACAGACTCAGGAGCACACAGATATACAGGTGTCACATGTCACATTACTCAGCGCAGTCTCCTATATACAGACTCAGGAGCACACAGATATACAGGTGTCACATATCACATTAATCAGCACAGTCTCCATATACAGACTCAGGAGCACACAGATATACAGGTGTCACAAATCACATTACTCAGCGCAGTCTCCCATATACAGACTCAGGAGCACACAGATATACAGGTGTCACATATCACATTACTCAGCGCAGTCTCCTGTATACAGACTCAGGAGCACACAGATATACAGGTGTCACATATCACATAACTCAGCACAGTCTCCCATATACAGACTCAGGAGCACACAGATATACAGGTGTCACATATCACATTACTCAGCGCAGTCTCCTATATACAGACTCAGGAGCAAACAGATATACAGGTGTCCCATATCACATTACTCAGCGCAGTCTCCTATATACAGACTCAGGAGCACACAGATATACAGGTGTCACATATCACATTACTCAGCGCAGTCTCCCATATACAGACTCAGGAGCACACAGATATACAGGTGTCACATATCACATTACTCAGCGCAGTCTCCCATATACAGACTCAGGAGCACACAGATATACAGGTGTCACATATCACATTACTCAGCGCAGTTTCCCATATACAGACTCAGGAGCACACAGATATACAGGTGTCACATATCACATTACTCAGCGCAGTCTCCTATATAAAGACTCAGGAGCACACAGATATATAGGTGTCACATATCACATTGCTCAGTGCAGTCTCCTATATACAGACTCAGGAGCACACAGATATACAGGTGTCACATATCACATTAATCAGCGCAGTCTCCTATATACAGACTCAGGAGCACATAGATATATAGGTGTCACATATCACATTACTCAGCGCAGTCTCCTATATACAGACTCAGGAGCACATAGATATATAGGTGTCACATATCACATTACTCAGCGCAGTCTCCTATTTACAGACTCAGGTACACACAGATATACAGGTGTCACATATCACATTACTCAGCGCAGTCTCCTATATACAGACTCTGGAGCACACAGATATACAGGCGTCACATATCACATTACTCAGCGCAGTCTCCTATATACAGACTCAGGAGAACACAGATATACAGGCGTCACATATCACATTACTCAGCGCAGTCTACCATATACAGAGTCAGGTGCACACAGATATACAGGTGTCACATATAACATTACTCAGCACAGTCTCCCATATACAGACTCAGGAGCACACAGATATACAGGTGTCACGTATCACATTTCTCAGCGCAGTCTCACATATACAGACTCAGGAGCACACAGATATACAGGTGTCACATATCACATTACTCAGCGCAGTCTCCCATATACAGACTCAGGAGCACACAGATATACAGGTGTCACATATCACATTACTCAGCGCAGTGTCCCATATACAGACTCAGGAGCACACAGATATACAGGTGTCACATATCACATTACTCAGCGCTGTCTCCTATATACAGACTCAGGAGTACACAGATATACAGGTGTCACATATCACATTGCTCAGTGCAGTCTCCTATATACAAACTCAGGAGCACACAGATATACAGGTGTCACATATCACATTGCTCAGTGCAGTCTCCTATATACAAACTCAGGAGCACACAGATATACAGGTGTCACATATCACATTAATCAGCGCAGTCTCCTATATACAGACTCAGGAGCACACAGATATATAGGTGTCACATATCACATTACTCAGCGCAGTCTCCTATATACAGACTCAGGAGCACACAGATATATAGGTGTCACATATCACATTACTCAGCGCAGTCTCCTATATACAGACTCAGGAGCACACAGATATACAGGTGTCACATATCACATTTCTCAGCGCAGTCTCCTATATACAGACTCAGGAGCACACAGATATACAGGCGTCACATATCACATTACTCAGCGCAGTCTACCATATACAGAGTCAGGTGCACACAGATATACAGGTGTCACATATCACATTACTCAGCGCAGCCTCCTATATACAGACTCAGGAGCACACAGATATACAGGTGTCACATATCACATTACTCAGCACAGTCTCCCATATACAGACTCAGCAGCACACAGATATACAGGTGTCACATATCACATTACTCAGCGCAGTCTCCCATATACAGATTCAGGAGCACACAGATATACAGGTATCACATTACTCAGCGCAGTCTTCTATATACAGACTAAGGAACACACAGATATACAGGTGTCACATATCACATTACTCACCTAGTCTCCCATATACAGACTCAGGAGCACACAGATATACAGGTGTCACATAACACATTACTCAGCGGAGTCTCCCATATACAGACTCAGGAGCACACAGATATACAGGTGTCACATATCACATTACTCAGCGCAGTCTCCCATATACAGACTCAGGAGCACACAGATATACAGGTGTCACATATCACATTACTCAGCGCAGTCTCCTATATAAAGACTCAGGAGCACACAGATATATAGGTGTCACATATCACATTGCTCAGTGCAGTCTCCTATATACAGACTCAGGAGCACACAGATATACAGGTGTCACATATCACATTAATCAGCGCAGTCTCCTATATACAGACTCAGGAGCACATAGATATATAGGTGTCACATATCACATTACTCAGCGCAGTCTCCTATATACAGACTCAGGAGCACAAAGATATATAGGTGTCACATATCACATTACTCAGCGCAGTCTCCTATTTACAGACTCAGGTACACACAGATATACAGGTGTCACATATCGCATTACTCAGCGCAGTCTCCTATATACAGACTCAGGAGCACACAGATATACAGGCGTCACATATCACATTACTCAGCGCAGTCTCCTATATACAGACTCAGGAGAACACAGATATACAGGCGTCACATATCACATTACTCAGCGCAGTCTACCATATACAGAGTCAGGTGCACACAGATATACAGGTGTCACATATAACATTACTCAGCACAGTCTCCCATATACAGACTCAGGAGCACACAGATATACAGGTGTCACATATCCCATTACTCAGCGCAGTCTCCCATATACAGACTCAGGAGCACACAGATATACAGGTGTCACATATCACATTACTCAGCGCAGTCTCCTGTATACAGACTCAGGAGCACACAGATATACAGGTGTCACATATCACATTACTCAGCGCAGTCTCCTATATACAGACTCAGGAGCACACAGATATACAGGTGTCACATATCACATAACTCAGCACAGTCTCCTATATACAGACTCAGGAGCACACAGATATACAGGTGTCACATATCACATTACTCAGCACAGTCTCCCATATACAGACTCAGGAGCACACAGATATACAGGTGTCACATATCACATTACTCAGCGCAGTCTCCTATATACAGACTCAGGAGCAAACAGATATACAGGTGTCCCATATCACATTACTCAGCGCAGTCTCCTATATACAGACTCAGGAGCACACAGATATACAGGTGTCACATATCACATTACTCAGCGCAGTCTCCCATATACAGACTCAGGAGCACACAGATATACAGGTGTCACATATCACATTACTCAGCGCAGTCTCCCATATACAGACTCAGGAGCACACAGATATACAGGTGTCACATATCACATTACTCAGCGCAGTCTCCCATATACAGACTCAGGAGCACACAGATATACAGGTGTCACATATCACATTACTCAGCGCAGTCTCCTATATACAGACTCAGGAGCACACAGATATACAGGTGTCACATATCACATTACTCAGCGCAGTCTCCTATATACAGACTCAGGAGCACACAGATATACAGGTGTCACATATCACATAACTCAGCACAGTCTCCCATATACAGACTCAGGAGCACACAGATATACAGGTGTCACATATCACATTACTCAGCGCAGTCTCCCATATACAGACTCAGGAGCACACAGATATACAGGTGTCACATATCACATTACTCAGCGCAGTCTCCCATATACAGACTCAGGAGCACACAGATATACAGGTGTCACATATCACATTACTCAGCGCAGTCTCCCATATACAGACACAGGAGCACACAGATATACAGGTGTCACATATCACATTACTCAGCGCAGTCTCCCATATACAGACTCAGGAGCACACAGATATACAGGTGTCACGTATCACATTTCTCAGCGCAGTCTCACATATACAGACTCAGGAGCACACAGATATACAGGTGTCACATATCACATTACTCAGCGCAGTCTCCCATATACAGACTCAGGAGCACACAGATATACAGGTGTCACATATCACATTACTCAGCGCAGTCTCCCATATACAGATTCAGGAGCACACAGATATACAGGTATCACATTACTCAACGCAGTCTTCTATATACAGACTAAGGAACACACAGATATACAGGTGTCACATATCACATTACTCACCTAGTCTCCCATATACAGACTCAGGAGCACACAGATATACAGGTGTCACATAACACATTACTCAGCGGAGTCTCCCATATACAGACTCAGGAGCACACAGATATACAGGTGTCACATATCACATTACTCAGCGCAGTCTCCCATATACAGACTCAGGAGCACACAGATATACAGGTGTCACATATCACATTACTCAGCGCAGTCTCCTATATAAAGACTCAGGAGCACACAGATATATAGGTGTCACATATCACATTGCTCAGTGCAGTCTCCTATATACAGACTCAGGAGCACACAGATATACAGGTGTCACATATCACATTAATCAGCGCAGTCTCCTATATACAGACTCAGGAGCACATAGATATATAGGTGTCACATATCACATTACTCAGCGCAGTCTCCTATATACAGACTCAGGAGCACATAGATATATAGGTGTCACATATCACATTACTCAGCGCAGTCTCCTATTTACAGACTCAGGTACACACAGATATACAGGTGTCACATATCACATTACTCAGCGCAGTCTCCTATATACAGACTCAGGAGCACACAGATATACAGGCGTCACATATCACATTACTCAGCACAGTCTCCTATATACAGACTCAGGAGCACACAGATATACAGGCGTCACATATCACATTACTCAGCGCAGTCTACCATATACAGAGTCAGGTGCACACAGATATACAGGTGTCACATATAACATTACTCAGCACAGTCTCCTATATACAGACTCAGGAGAACACAGATATACAGGCGTCACATATCACATTACTCAGCGCAGTCTACCATATACAGAGTCAGGTGCACACAGATATACAGGTGTCACATATAACATTACTCAGCACAGTCTCCCATATACAGACTCAGGAGCACACAGATATACAGGTGTCACATATCCCATTACTCAGCGCAGTCTCCCATATACAGACTCAGGAGCACACAGATATACAGGTGTCACATATCACATTACTCAGCGCAGTCTCCTGTATACAGACTCAGGAGCACACAGATATACAGGTGTCACATATCACATTACTCAGCGCAGTCTCCTATATACAGACTCAGGAGCACACAGATATACAGGTGTCACATATCACATAACTCAGCACAGTCTCCTATATACAGACTCAGGAGCACACAGATATACAGGTGTCACATATCACATTACTCAGCACAGTCTCCCATATACAGACTCAGGAGCACAGATATACAGGTGTCACATATCACATTACTCAGCGCAGTCTCCTATATACAGACTCAGGAGCAAACAGATATACAGGTGTCCCATATCACATTACTCAGCGCAGTCTCCTATATACAGACTCAGGAGCACACAGATATACAGGTGTCACATATCACATTACTCAGCGCAGTCTCCCATATACAGACTCAGGAGCACACAGATATACAGGTGTCACATATCACATTACTCAGCGCAGTCTCCCATATACAGACTCAGGAGCACACAGATATACAGGTGTCACATATCACATTACTCAGCGCAGTCTCCCATATACAGACTCAGGAGCACACAGATATACAGGTGTCACATATCACATTACTCAGCGCAGTCTCCTATATACAGACTCAGGAGCACACAGATATACAGGTGTCACATATCACATTACTCAGCGCAGTCTCCTATATACAGACTCAGGAGCACACAGATATACAGGTGTCACATATCACATAACTCAGCACAGTCTCCCATATACAGACTTAGGAGCACACAGATATACAGGTGTCACATATCACATTACTCAGCGCAGTCTCCCATATACAGACTCAGGAGCACACAGATATACAGGTGTCACATATCACATTACTCAGCGCAGTCTCCCATATACAGACTCAGGAGCACACAGATATACAGGTGTCACATATCACATTACTCAGCGCAGTCTCCCATATACAGACACAGGAGCACACAGATATACAGGTGTCACATATCACATTACTCAGCGCAGTCTCCCATATACAGACTCAGGAGCACACAGATATACAGGTGTCACGTATCACATTTCTCAGCGCAGTCTCACATATACAGACTCAGGAGCACACAGATATACAGGTGTCACATATCACATTACTCAGCGCAGTCTCCCATATACAGACTCAGGAGCACACAGATATACAGGTGTCACATATCACATTACTCAGCGCAGTCTCCCATATACAGATTCAGGAGCACACAGATATACAGGTATCACATTACTCAGCGCAGTCTTCTATATACAGACTAAGGAACACACAGATATACAGGTGTCACATATCACATTACTCACCTAGTCTCCCATATACAGACTCAGGAGCACACAGATATACAGGTGTCACATAACACATTACTCAGCGGAGTCTCCCATATACAGACTCAGGAGCACACAGATATACAGGTGTCACATATCACATTACTCAGCGCAGTCTCCCATATACAGACTCAGGAGCACACAGATATACAGGTGTCACATATCACATTACTCAGCGCAGTCTCCTATATAAAGACTCAGGAGCACACAGATATATAGGTGTCACATATCACATTGCTCAGTGCAGTCTCCTATATACAGACTCAGGAGCACACAGATATACAGGTGTCACATATCACATTAATCAGCGCAGTCTCCTATATACAGACTCAGGAGCACATAGATATATAGGTGTCACATATCACATTACTCAGCGCAGTCTCCTATATACAGACTCAGGAGCACATAGATATATAGGTGTCACATATCACATTACTCAGCGCAGTCTCCTATTTACAGACTCAGGTACACACAGATATACAGGTGTCACATATCACATTACTCAGCGCAGTCTCCTATATACAGACTCAGGAGCACACAGATATACAGGCGTCACATATCACATTACTCAGCACAGTCTCCTATATACAGACTCAGGAGCACACAGATATACAGGCGTCACATATCACATTACTCAGCGCAGTCTACCATATACAGAGTCAGGTGCACACAGATATACAGGTGTCACATATAACATTACTCAGCACAGTCTCCTATATACAGACTCAGGAGAACACAGATATACAGGCGTCACATATCACATTACTCAGCGCAGTCTACCATATACAGAGTCAGGTGCACACAGATATACAGGTGTCACATATAACATTACTCAGCACAGTCTCCCATATACAGACTCAGGAGCACACAGATATACAGGTGTCACATATCCCATTACTCAGCGCAGTCTCCCATATACAGACTCAGGAGCACACAGATATACAGGTGTCACATATCACATTACTCAGCGCAGTCTCCTGTATACAGACTCAGGAGCACACAGATATACAGGTGTCACATATCACATTACTCAGCGCAGTCTCCTATATACAGACTCAGGAGCACACAGATATACAGGTGTCACATATCACATAACTCAGCACAGTCTCCTATATACAGACTCAGGAGCACACAGATATACAGGTGTCACATATCACATTACTCAGCACAGTCTCCCATATACAGACTCAGGAGCACACAGATATACAGGTGTCACATATCACATTACTCAGCGCAGTCTCCTATATACAGACTCAGGAGCAAACAGATATACAGGTGTCCCATATCACATTACTCAGCGCAGTCTCCTATATACAGACTCAGGAGCACACAGATATACAGGTGTCACATATCACATTACTCAGCGCAGTCTCCCATATACAGACTCAGGAGCACACAGATATACAGGTGTCACATATCACATTACTCAGCGCAGTCTCCCATATACAGACTCAGGAGCACACAGATATACAGGTGTCACATATCACATTACTCAGCGCAGTCTCCCATATACAGACTCAGGAGCACACAGATATACAGGTGTCACATATCACATTACTCAGCGCAGTCTCCTATATACAGACTCAGGAGCACACAGATATACAGGTGTCACATTTCACATTACTCAGCGCAGTCTCCTATATACAGACTCAGGAGCACACAGATATACAGGTGTCACATATCACATAACTCAGCACAGTCTCCCATATACAGACTCAGGAGCACACAGATATACAGGTGTCACATATCACATTACTCAGCGCAGTCTCCCATATACAGACTCAGGAGCACACAGATATACAGGTGTCACATATCACATTACTCAGCGCAGTCTCCCATATACAGACTCAGGAGCACACAGATATACAGGTGTCACATATCACATTACTCAGCGCAGTCTCCCATATACAGACACAGGAGCACACAGATATACAGGTGTCACATATCACATTACTCAGCGCAGTCTCCCATATACAGACTCAGGAGCACACAGATATACAGGTGTCACGTATCACATTTCTCAGCGCAGTCTCACATATACAGACTCAGGAGCACACAGATATACAGGTGTCACATATCACATTACTCAGCGCAGTCTCCCATATACAGACTCAGGAGCACACAGATATACAGGTGTCACATATCACATTACTCAGCGCAGTCTCCCATATACAGATTCAGGAGCACACAGATATACAGGTATCACATTACTCAGCGCAGTCTTCTATATACAGACTAAGGAACACACAGATATACAGGTGTCACATATCACATTACTCACCTAGTCTCCCATATACAGACTCAGGAGCACACAGATATACAGGTGTCACATAACACATTACTCAGCGGAGTCTCCCATATACAGACTCAGGAGCACACAGATATACAGGTGTCACATATCACATTACTCAGCGCAGTCTCCCATATACAGACTCAGGAGCACACAGATATACAGGTGTCACATATCACATTACTCAGCGCAGTCTCCTATATAAAGACTCAGGAGCACACAGATATATAGGTGTCACATATCACATTGCTCAGTGCAGTCTCCTATATACAGACTCAGGAGCACACAGATATACAGGTGTCACATATCACATTAATCAGCGCAGTCTCCTATATACAGACTCAGGAGCACATAGATATATAGGTGTCACATATCACATTACTCAGCGCAGTCTCCTATATACAGACTCAGGAGCACATAGATATATAGGTGTCACATATCACATTACTCAGCGCAGTCTCCTATTTACAGACTCAGGTACACACAGATATACAGGTGTCACATATCACATTACTCAGCGCAGTCTCCTATATACAGACTCAGGAGCACACAGATATACAGGTGTCACATATCACATTACTCAGCGCAGTCTCCCATATACAGACTCAGGAGCACACAGATATACAGGTGTCACGTATCACATTTCTCAGCGCAGTCTCACATATACAGACTCAGGAGCACACAGATATACAGGTGTCACATATCACATTACTCAGCGCAGTCTCCCATATACAGACTCAGGAGCACACAGATATACAGGTGTCACATATCACATTACTCAGCGCAGTCTCCCATATACAGATTCAGGAGCACACAGATATACAGGTATCACATTACTCAGCGCAGTCTTCTATATACAGACTAAGGAACACACAGATATACAGGTGTCACATATCACATTACTCACCTAGTCTCCCATATACAGACTCAGGAGCACACAGATATACAGGTGTCACATAACACATTACTCAGCGGAGTCTCCCATATACAGACTCAGGAGCACACAGATATACAGGTGTCACATATCACATTACTCAGCGCAGTCTCCCATATACAGACTCAGGAGCACACAGATATACAGGTGTCACATATCACATTACTCAGCGCAGTCTCCTATATAAAGACTCAGGAGCACACAGATATATAGGTGTCACATATCACATTGCTCAGTGCAGTCTCCTATATACAGACTCAGGAGCACACAGATATACAGGTGTCACATATCACATTACTCAGCGCAGTCTCCCATATACAGATTCAGGAGCACACAGATATACAGGTATCACATTACTCAGCGCAGTCTTCTATATACAGACTAAGGAACACACAGATATACAGGTGTCACATATCACATTACTCACCTAGTCTCCCATATACAGACTCAGGAGCACACAGATATACAGGTGTCACATAACACATTACTCAGCGGAGTCTCCCATATACAGACTCAGGAGCACATAGATATATAGGTGTCACATATCACATTACTCAGCGCAGTCTCCTATATACAGACTCAGGAGCACATAGATATATAGGTGTCACATATCACATTACTCAGCGCAGTCTTCTATATACAGACTAAGGAACACACAGATATACAGGTGTCACATATCACATTACTCACCTAGTCTCCCATATACAGACTCAGGAGCACACAGATATACAGGTGTCACATAACACATTACTCAGCGGAGTCTCCCATATACAGACTCAGGAGCACACAGATATACAGGTGTCACATATCACATTACTCAGCGCAGTCTCCCATATACAGACTCAGGAGCACACAGATATACAGGTGTCACATATCACATTACTCAGCGCAGTCTCCTATATAAAGACTCAGGAGCACACAGATATATAGGTGTCACATATCACATTGCTCAGTGCAGTCTCCTATATACAGACTCAGGAGCACACAGATATACAGGTGTCACATATCACATTACTCAGCGCAGTCTCCCATATACAGATTCAGGAGTACACAGATATACAGGTATCACATTACTCAGCGCAGTCTTCTATATACAGACTAAGGAACACACAGATATACAGGTGTCACATATCACATTACTCACCTAGTCTCCCATATACAGACTCAGGAGCACACAGATATACAGGTGTCACATAACACATTACTCAGCGGAGTCTCCCATATACAGACTCAGGAGCACACAGATATACAGGTGTCACATATCACATTACTCAGCGCAGTCTCCCATATACAGACTCAGGAGCACACAGATATACAGGTGTCACATATCACATTACTCAGCGCAGTCTCCTATATAAAGACTCAGGAGCACACAGATATATAGGTGTCACATATCACATTGCTCAGTGCAGTCTCCTATATACAGACTCAGGAGCACACAGATATACAGGTGTCACATATCACATTAATCAGCGCAGTCTCCTATATACAGACTCAGGAGCACATAGATATATAGGTGTCACATATCACATTACTCAGCGCAGTCTCCTATTTACAGACTCAGGTACACACAGATATACAGGTGTCACATATCACATTACTCAGCGCAGTCTCCCATATACAGATTCAGGAGCACACAGATATACAGGTATCACATTACTCAGCGCAGTCTTCTATATACAGACTAAGGAACACACAGATATACAGGTGTCACATATCACATTACTCACCTAGTCTCCCATATACAGACTCAGGAGCACACAGATATACAGGTGTCACATAACACATTACTCAGCGGAGTCTCCCATATACAGACTCAGGAGCACACAGATATACAGGTGTCACATATCACATTACTCAGCGCAGTCTCCCATATACAGACCCAGGAGCACACAGATATACAGGTGTCACATATCACATTACTCAGCGCAGTCTCCTATATAAAGACTCAGGAGCACACAGATATATAGGTGTCACATATCACATTGCTCAGTGCAGTCTCCTATATACAGACTCAGGAGCACACAGATATACAGGTGTCACATATCACATTAATCAGCGCAGTCTCCTATATACAGACTCAGGAGCACAGAGATATATAGGTGTCACATATCACATTACTCAGCGCAGTCTCCTATATACAGACTCAGGAGCACATAGATATATAGGTGTCACATATCACATTACTCAGCGCAGTCTCCTATTTACAGACTCAGGTACACACAGATATACAGGTGTCACATATCACATTACTCAGCGCAGTCTCCTATATACAGACTCAGGAGCACACAGATATACAGGCGTCACATATCACATTACTCAGCGCAGTCTCCTATATACAGACTCAGGAGCACACAGATATACAGGCGTCACATATCACATTACTCAGCGCAGTCTACCATATACAGAGTCAGGTGCACACAGATATACAGGTGTCACATATAACATTACTCAGCACAGTCTCCCATATACAGACTCAGGAGCACACAGATATACAGGTGTCACATATCCCATTACTCAGCGCAGTCTCCCATATACAGACTCAGGAGCACACAGATATACAGGTGTCACATATCACATTACTCAGCGCAGTCTCCTGTATACAGACTCAGGAGCACACAGATATACAGGTGTCACATATCACATTACTCAGCGCAGTCTCCTATATACAGACTCAGGAGCACACAGATATACAGGTGTCACATATCACATAACTCAGCACAGTCTCCCATATACAGACTCAGGAGCACACAGATATACAGGTGTCACATATCACATTACTCAGCACAGTCTCCCATATACAGACTCAGGAGCACACAGATATACAGGTGTCACATATCACATTACTCAGCGCAGTCTCCTATATACAGACTCAGGAGCAAACAGATATACAGGTGTCCCATATCACATTACTCAGCGCAGTCTCCTATATACAGACTCAGGAGCACACAGATATACAGGTGTCACATATCACATTACTCAGCGCAGTCTCCCATATACAGACTCAGGAGCACACAGATATACAGGTGTCACATATCACATTACTCAGCGCAGTCTCCCATATACAGACTCAGGAGCACACAGATATACAGGTGTCACATATCACATTACTCAGCGCAGTCTCCCATATACAGACTGAGGAGCACACAGATATACAGGTGTCACATATCACATTACTCAGCGCAGTCTCCTATATACAGACTCAGGAGCACACAGATATACAGGTGTCACATATCACATTACTCAGCGCAGTCTCCTATATACAGACTCAGGAGCACACAGATATACAGGTGTCACATATCACATAACTCAGCACAGTCTCCCATATACAGACTCAGGAGCACACAGATATACAGGTGTCACATATCACATTACTCAGCGCAGTCTCCCATATACAGACTCAGGAGCACACAGATATACAGGTGTCACATATCACATTACTCAGCGCAGTCTCCCATATACAGACTCAGGAGCACACAGATATACAGGTGTCACATATCACATTACTCAGCGCAGTCTCCCATATACAGACACAGGAGCACACAGATATACAGGTGTCACGTATCACATTACTCAGCGCAGTCTCCCATATACAGACTCAGGAGCACACAGATATACAGGTGTCACGTATCACATTACTCAGCGCAGTCTCCCATATACAGACTCAGGAGCACACAGATATACAGGTGTCACATATCACATTACTCAGCGCAGTGTCCCATATACAGACTCAGGAGCACACAGATATACAGGTGTCACATATCACATTACTCAGCGCTGTCTCCTATATACAGACTCAGGAGTACACAGATATACAGGTGTCACATATCACATTGCTCAGTGCAGTCTCCTATATACAAACTCAGGACCACACAGATATACAGGTGTCACATATCACATTGCTCAGTGCAGTCTCCTATATACAAACTCAGGAGCACACAGATATACAGGTGTCACATATCACATTAATCAGCGCAGTCTCCTATATACAGACTCAGGAGCACACAGATATATAGGTGTCACATATCACATTACTCAGCGCAGTCTCCTATATACAGACTCAGGAGCACACAGATATATAGGTGTCACATATCACATTACTCAGCGCAGTCTCCTATATACAGACTCAGGAGCACACAGATATACAGGTGTCACATATCACATTACTCAGCGCAGCCTCCTATATACAGACTCAGGAGCACACAGATATACAGGCGTCACATGTCACATTACTCAGCGCAGTCTACCATATACAGAGTCAGGTGCACACAGATATACAGGTGTCACATATCACATTACTCAGCGCAGCCTCCTATATACAGACTCAGGAGCACACAGATATACAGGTGTCACATATCACATTACTCAGCACAGTCTCCCATATACAGACTCAGCAGCACACATATATACAGGTGTCACATATCACATTACTCAGCGCAGTCTCCCATATACAGATTCAGGAGCACACAGATATACAGGTATCACATTACTCAGCGCAGTCTTCTATATACAGACTAAGGAACACACAGATATACAGGTGTCACATATCACATTACTCACCTAGTCTCCCATATACAGACTCAGGAGCACACAGATATACAGGTGTCACATAACACATTACTCAGCGGAGTCTCCCATATACAGACTCAGGAGCACACAGATATACAGGTGTCACATATCACATTACTCAGCGCAGTCTCCCATATACAGACTCAGGAGCACACAGATATACAGGTGTCACATATCACATTACTCAGCGCAGTCTCCTATATAAAGACTCAGGAGCACACAGATATATAGGTGTCACATATCACATTGCTCAGTGCAGTCTCCTATATACAGACTCAGGAGCACACAGATATACAGGTGTCACATATCACATTAATCAGCGCAGTCTCCTATATACAGACTCAGGAGCACAGAGATATATAGGTGTCACATATCACATTACTCAGCGCAGTCTCCTATATACAGACTCAGGAGCACATAGATATATAGGTGTCACATATCACATTACTCAGCGCAGTCTCCTATTTACAGACTCAGGTACACACAGATATACAGGTGTCACATATCACATTACTCAGCGCAGTCTCCTATATACAGACTCAGGAGCACACAGATATACAGGCGTCACATATCACATTACTCAGCGCAGTCTCCTATATACAGACTCAGGAGCACACAGATATACAGGCGTCACATATCACATTACTCAGCGCAGTCTACCATATACAGAGTCAGGTGCACACAGATATACAGGTGTCACATATAACATTACTCAGCACAGTCTCCCATATACAGACTCAGGAGCACACAGATATACAGGTGTCACATATCCCATTACTCAGCGCAGTCTCCCATATACAGACTCAGGAGCACACAGATATACAGGTGTCACATATCACATTACTCAGCGCAGTCTCCCATATACAGACTCAGGAGCACACAGATATACAGGTGTCACATATCACATTACTCAGCACAGTCTCCCATATACAGACTCAGGAGCACACAGATATACAGGTGTCACATATCACATTACTCAGCGCAGTCTCCTATATACAGACTCAGGAGCAAACAGATATACAGGTGTCCCATATCACATTACTCAGCGCAGTCTCCTATATACAGACTCAGGAGCACACAGATATACAGGTGTCACATATCACATTACTCAGCGCAGTCTCCCATATACAGACTCAGGAGCACACAGATATACAGGTGTCACATATCACATTACTCAGCGCAGTCTCCCATATACAGACTCAGGAGCACACAGATATACAGGTGTCACATATCACATTACTCAGCGCAGTCTCCCATATACAGACTCAGGAGCACACAGATATACAGGTGTCACATATCACATTACTCAGCGCAGTCTCCTATATACAGACTCAGGAGCACACAGATATACAGGTGTCACATATCACATTACTCAGCGCAGTCTCCTATATACAGACTCCGGAGCACACAGATATACAGGTGTCACATATCACATAACTCAGCACAGTCTCCCATATACAGACTCAGGAGCACACAGATATACAGGTGTCACATATCACATTACTCAGCGCAGTCTCCCATATACAGACTCAGGAGCACACAGATATACAGGTGTCACATATCACATTACTCAGCGCAGTCTCCCATATACAGACTCAGGAGCACACAGATATACAGGTGTCACATATCACATTACTCAGCGCAGTCTCCCATATACAGACACAGGAGCACACAGATATACAGGTGTCACGTATCACATTACTCAGCGCAGTCTCCCATATACAGACTCAGGAGCACACAGATATACAGGTGTCACGTATCACATTACTCAGCGCAGTCTCACATATACAGACTCAGGAGCACACAGATATACAGGTGTCACATATCACATTACTCAGCGCAGTCTCCCATATACAGACTCAGGAGCACACAGATATACAGGTGTCACATATCACATTACTCAGCGCAGTGTCCCATATACAGACTCAGGAGCACACAGATATACAGGTGTCACATATCACATTACTCAGCGTTGTCTCCTATATACAGACTCAGGAGTACACAGATATACAGGTGTCACATATCACATTGCTCAGTGCAGTCTCCTATATACAAACTCAGGAGCACACAGATATACAGGTGTCACATATCACATTGCTCAGTGCAGTCTCCTATATACAAACTCAGGAGCACACAGATATACAGGTGTCACATATCACATTAATCAGCGCAGTCTCCTATATACAGACTCAGGAGCACACAGATATATAGGTGTCACATATCACATTACTCAGCGCAGTCTCCTATATACAGACTCAGGAGCACACAGATATATAGGTGTCACATATCACATTACTCAGCGCAGTCTCCTATATACAGACTCAGGAGCACACAGATATACAGGTGTCACATATCACATTTCTCAGCGCAGTCTCCTATATACAGACTCAGGAGCACACAGATATACAGGCGTCACATATCACATTACTCAGCGCAGTCTACCATATACAGAGTCAGGTGCACACAGATATACAGGTGTCACATATCACATTACTCAGCGCAGCCTCCTATATACAGACTCAGGAGCACACAGATATACAGGTGTCACATATCACATTACTCAGCACAGTCTCCCATATACAGACTCAGCAGCACACAGATATACAGGTGTCACATATCACATTACTCAGCGCAGTCTCCCATATACAGATTCAGGAGCACACAGATATACAGGTATCACATTACTCAGCGCAGTCTTCTATATACAGACTAAGGAACACACAGATATACAGGTGTCACATATCACATTACTCCGCGCAGTCTCCTATATACAGACTCAGGAGCACACAGATATACAGGCATCACATATCACATTACTCAGCGCAGTCTCCTATATACAGACTCAGGAGCACACAGATATACAGGCGTCACATATCACATTACTCAGCGCAGTCTACCATATACAGAGTCAGGTGCACACAGATATACAGGTGTCACATATAACATTACTCAGCACAGTCTCCCATATACAGACTCAGGAGCACACAGATATACAGGTGTCACATATCACATTACTCAGCGCAGTCTCCTGTATACAGACTCAGGAGCACACAGATATACAGGTGTCACATATCACATTACTCAGCGCAGTCTCCTATATACAGACTCAGGAGCACACAGATATACAGGTGTCACATATCACATAACTCAGCACAGTCTCCCATATACAGACTCAGGAGCACACAGATATACAGGTGTCACATATCACATTACTCAGCGCAGTCTCCTATATAAAGACTCAGGAGCACACAGATATATAGGTGTCACATATCACATTGCTCAGTGCAGTCTCCTATATACAGACTCAGGAGCACACAGATATACAGGTGTCACATATCACATTAATCAGCGCAGTCTCCTATATACAGACTCAGGAGCACAGAGATATATAGGTGTCACATATCACATTACTCAGCGCAGTCTCCTATATACAGACTCAGGAGCACATAGATATATAGGTGTCACATATCACATTACTCAGCGCAGTCTCCTATTTACAGACTCAGGTACACACAGATATACAGGTGTCACATATCACATTACTCAGCGCAGTCTCCTATATACAGACTCAGGAGCACACAGATATACAGGCGTCACATATCACATTACTCAGCGCAGTCTCCTATATACAGACTCAGGAGCACACAAATATACAGGCGTCACATATCACATTACTCAGCGCAGTCTACCATATACAGAGTCAGGTGCACACAGATATACAGGTGTCACATATAACATTACTCAGCACAGTCTCCCATATACAGACTCAGGAGCACACAGATATACAGGTGTCACATATCCCATTACTCAGCGCAGTCTCCCATATACAGACTCAGGAGCACACAGATATACAGGTGTCACATATCACATTACTCAGCGCAGTCTCCCATATACAGACTCAGGAGCACACAGATATACAGGTGTCACATATCACATTACTCAGCACAGTCTCCCATATACAGACTCAGGAGCACACAGATATACAGGTGTCACATATCACATTACTCAGCGCAGTCTCCTATATACAGACTCAGGAGCAAACAGATATACAGGTGTCCCATATCACATTACTCAGCGCAGTCTCCTATATACAGACTCAGGAGCACACAGATATACAGGTGTCACATATCACATTACTCAGCGCAGTCTCCCATATACAGACTCAGGAGCACACAGATATACAGGTGTCACATATCACATTACTCAGCGCAGTCTCCCATATACAGACTCAGGAGCACACAGATATACAGGTGTCACATATCACATTACTCAGCGCAGTCTCCCATATACAGACTCAGGAGCACACAGATATACAGGTGTCACATATCACATTACTCAGCGCAGTCTCCTATATACAGACTCAGGAGCACACAGATATACAGGTGTCACATATCACATTACTCAGCGCAGTCTCCTATATACAGACTCCGGAGCACACAGATATACAGGTGTCACATATCACATAACTCAGCACAGTCTCCCATATACAGACTCAGGAGCACACAGATATACAGGTGTCACATATCACATTACTCAGCGCAGTCTCCCATATACAGACTCAGGAGCACACAGATATACAGGTGTCACATATCACATTACTCAGCGCAGTCTCCCATATACAGACTCAGGAGCACACAGATATACAGGTGTCACATATCACATTACTCAGCGCAGTCTCCCATATACAGACACAGGAGCACACAGATATACAGGTGTCACGTATCACATTACTCAGCGCAGTCTCCCATATACAGACTCAGGAGCACACAGATATACAGGTGTCACGTATCACATTACTCAGCGCAGTCTCACATATACAGACTCAGGAGCACACAGATATACAGGTGTCACATATCACATTACTCAGCGCAGTCTCCCATATACAGACTCAGGAGCACACAGATATACAGGTGTCACATATCACATTACTCAGCGCAGTGTCCCATATACAGACTCAGGAGCACACAGATATACAGGTGTCACATATCACATTACTCAGCGTTGTCTCCTATATACAGACTCAGGAGTACACAGATATACAGGTGTCACATATCACATTGCTCAGTGCAGTCTCCTATATACAAACTCAGGAGCACACAGATATACAGGTGTCACATATCACATTGCTCAGTGCAGTCTCCTATATACAAACTCAGGAGCACACAGATATACAGGTGTCACATATCACATTAATCAGCGCAGTCTCCTATATACAGACTCAGGAGCACACAGATATATAGGTGTCACATATCACATTACTCAGCGCAGTCTCCTATATACAGACTCAGGAGCACACAGATATATAGGTGTCACATATCACATTACTCAGCGCAGTCTCCTATATACAGACTCAGGAGCACACAGATATACAGGTGTCACATATCACATTTCTCAGCGCAGTCTCCTATATACAGACTCAGGAGCACACAGATATACAGGCGTCACATATCACATTACTCAGCGCAGTCTACCATATACAGAGTCAGGTGCACACAGATATACAGGTGTCACATATCACATTACTCAGCGCAGCCTCCTATATACAGACTCAGGAGCACACAGATATACAGGTGTCACATATCACATTACTCAGCACAGTCTCCCATATACAGACTCAGCAGCACACAGATATACAGGTGTCACATATCACATTACTCAGCGCAGTCTCCCATATACAGATTCAGGAGCACACAGATATACAGGTATCACATTACTCAGCGCAGTCTTCTATATACAGACTAAGGAACACACAGATATACAGGTGTCACATATCACATTACTCCGCGCAGTCTCCTATATACAGACTCAGGAGCACACAGATATACAGGCATCACATATCACATTACTCAGCGCAGTCTCCTATATACAGACTCAGGAGCACACAGATATACAGGCGTCACATATCACATTACTCAGCGCAGTCTACCATATACAGAGTCAGGTGCACACAGATATACAGGTGTCACATATAACATTACTCAGCACAGTCTCCCATATACAGACTCAGGAGCACACAGATATACAGGTGTCACATATCCCATTACTCAGCGCAGTCTCCCATATACAGACTCAGGAGCACACAGATATACAGGTGTCACATATCACATTACTCAGCGCAGTCTCCTGTATACAGACTCAGGAGCACACAGATATACAGGTGTCACATATCACATTACTCAGCGCAGTCTCCTATATACAGACTCAGGAGCACACAGATATACAGGTGTCACATATCACATAACTCAGCACAGTCTCCCATATACAGACTCAGGAGCACACAGATATACAGGTGTCACATATCACATTACTCAGCACAGTCTCCCATATACAGACTCAGGAGCACACAGATATACAGGTGTCACATATCACATTACTCAGCGCAGTCTCCTATATACAGACTCAGGAGCAAACAGATATACAGGTGTCCCATATCACATTACTCAGCGCAGTCTCCTATATACAGACTCAGGAGCACACAGATATACAGGTGTCACATATCACATTACTCAGCGCAGTCTCCCATATACAGACTCAGGAGCACACAGATATACAGGTGTCACATATCACATTACTCAGCGCAGTCTCCCATATACAGACTCAGGAGCACACAGATATACAGGTGTCACATATCACATTACTCAGCGCAGTCTCCCATATACAGACTCAGGAGCACACAGATATACAGGTGTCACATATCACATTACTCATCGCAGTCTCCTGTATACAGACTCAGGAGCACACAGATATACAGGTGTCACATATCACATTACTCAGCGCAGTCTCCTATATACAGACTCAGGAGCACACAGATATACAGGTGTCACATATCACATAACTCAGCACAGTCTCCCATATACAGACTCAGGAGCACACAGATATACAGGTGTCACATATCACATTACTCAGCGCAGTCTCCCATATACAGACTCAGGAGCACACAGATATACAGGTGTCACATATCACATTACTCAGCGCAGTCTCCCATATACAGACTCAGGAGCACACAGATATACAGGTGTCACATATCACATTACTCAGCGCAGTCTCCCATATACAGACACAGGAGCACACAGATATACAGGTGTCACGTATCACATTACTCAGCGCAGTCTCCCATATACAGACTCAGGAGCACACAGATATACAGGTGTCACGTATCACATTTCTCAGCGCAGTCTCACATATACAGACTCAGGAGCACACAGATATACAGGTGTCACATATCACATTACTCAGCGCAGTCTCCCATATACAGACTCAGGAGCACACAGATATACAGGTGTCACATATCACATTACTCAGCGCAGTGTCCCATATACAGACTCAGGAGCACACAGATATACAGGTGTCACATATCACATTACTCAGCGCTGTCTCCTATATACAGACTCAGGAGTACACAGATATACAGGTGTCACATATCACATTGCTCAGTGCAGTCTCCTATATACAAACTCAGGAGCACACAGATATACAGGTGTCACATATCACATTGCTCAGTGCAGTCTCCTATATACAAACTCAGGCGCACACAGATATACAGGTGTCACATATCACATTACTCAGCGCAGTCTCCTATATACAGACTCAGGAGCACACAGATATACAGGTGTCACATATCACATTTCTCAGCGCAGTCTCCTATATACAGACTCAGGAGCACACAGATATACAGGCGTCACATATCACATTACTCAGCGCAGTCTACCATATACAGAGTCAGGTGCATACAGATATACAGGTGTCACATATCACATTACTCAGCGCAGCCTCCTATATACAGACTCAGGAGCACACAGATATACAGGTGTCACATATCACATTACTCAGCACAGTCTCCCATATACAGACTCAGCAGCACACAGATATACAGGTGTCACATATCACATTACTCAGCGCAGTCTCCCATATACAGATTCAGGAGCACACAGATATACAGGTATCACATTACTCAGCACAGTCTTCTATATACAGACTAAGGAACACACAGATATACAGGTGTCACATATCACATTACTCACCTAGTCTCCCATATACAGACTCAGGAGCACACAGATATACAGGTGTCACATAACACATTACTCAGCGGAGTCTCCCATATACAGACTCAGGAGCACACAGATATACAGGTGTCACATATCACATTACTCAGCGCAGTCTCCCATATACAGACTCAGGAGCACACAGATATACAGGTGTCACATATCACATTACTCAGCGCAGTCTCCTATATAAAGACTCAGGAGCACACAGATATATAGGTGTCACATATCACATTGCTCAGTGCAGTCTCCTATATACAGACTCAGGAGCACACAGATATACAGGTGTCACATATCACATTAATCAGCGCAGTCTCCTATATACAGACTCAGGAGCACATAGATATATAGGTGTCACATATCACATTACTCAGCGCAGTCTCCTATATACAGACTCAGGAGCACATAGATATATAGGTGTCACATATCACATTACTCAGCGCAGTCTCCTATTTACAGACTCAGGTACACACAGATATACAGGTGTCACATATCACATTACTCAGCGCAGTCTCCTATATACAGACTCAGGAGCACACAGATATACAGGCGTCACATATCACATTACTCAGCGCAGTCTCCTATATACAGACTCAGGAGCACACAGATATACAGGCGTCACATATCACATTACTCAGCGCAGTCTACCATATACAGAGTCAGGTGCACACAGATATACTGGTGTCACATATAAAATTACTCAGCACAGTCTCCCATATACAGACTCAGGAGCACACAGATATACAGGTGTCACATATCCCATTACTCAGCGCAGTCTCCCATATACAGACTCAGGAGCACACAGATATACAGGTGTCACATATCACATTACTCAGCACAGTCTCCCATATATAGACTCAGAAGCACACAGATATACAGGTGTCACATATCACATTACTCAGCACAGTCTCCCATATACAGACTCAGCAGCACACAGATATACAGGTGTCACATATCACATTACTCAGCGCAGTCTCCCATATACAGATTCAGGAGCACACAGATATACAGCTATCACATTACTCAGCGCAGTCTTCTATATACAGACTAAGGAACACACAGATATACAGGTGTCACATATCACATTACTCACCTAGTCTCCCATATATAGACTCAGGAGCACACATTACTCAGCGGAGTCTCCCATATACAGACTCAGGAGCACACAGATATACAGGTGTCACATATCACATTACTCAGTGCAGTCTCCCATATACAGACTCAGGAGCACACAGATATACAGGTGTCACATATCCCATTACTCAGTGCAGTCTCCCATATACAGACTCAGGAGCACACAGATATACAGGTGTCACATATCACATTACTCAGCGCAGTCTCCTATATACAGACTCAGGAGCACACAGATATACAGGTGTCACATATCACATTACTCAGCGCAGTCTCCCATATAGAGACTCAGGAGCACACAGATATACAGGTGTCACATATCACATTACTCAGTACAGTCTCCCATATAGAGACTCAGGAGCACACAGATATACAGGTGTCACATATCACATTACTCAGCGCAGTCTCCCATATACAGACTCAGGAGCACACAGATATACAGGTGTCACATATCACATTACTCAGCGCAGTCTCCATATACAGACTCAGGAGCACACAGATATACAGGTGTCACATATCACATTACTCAGCGCAGTCTCCATATACAGACTCAGGAGCACACAGATATACAGGTGTCACATATCACATTACTCAGCGCAGTCTCCATATACAGACTCAGGAGCACACAGATATACAGGTGTCACATTACTCAGCTCAGTCCCCCATATGCAGACTCAGGAGCACACAGATATACAGGCGTCACATATCACATTACTCAGCGCAGTCTCCTATATAGAGACTCAGGAGCACACAGATATACAGGTGTCACATATCACATTACTCAGCGCAGTTTCCCATATACAGACTCAGGAGCACACAGATATACAGGTGTCAAATATCACATTACTCATTGCAGTCTCCCATATACAGACTCAGGAGCACACAGATATACAGGTGTCACATTACTCAGCGCAGTCTCCCATATACAGACTCAGGAGTACACAGATATACAAGGGTCACATATCACATTACTCAGCGCAGTCTCCCATATACAGACTCAGGAGCACACAGATATACAGGTGTCACATAGAACATTACTCAGCGCAGTCTCTCATATACAGACTCAGGAGCACACAGATATACAGGTGTCACATATCACATTACTTAGCGCAGTCTCCTATATACAGACTCAGGAGCACACAGATATACAGGTGTCACATATCACATTTCTTAGCGCAGTCTCCCATATACAGACTAAGGAGCACACAGATATACAGGTGTCACATATCCCATTACTCAGCGCAGTCTCCCATATACAGACTGAGGAGCACACAGATATACAGGTGTCCCATATCACATTACTCAGCGCAGTCTCCTATATACAGACTCAGGAGCACACAGATATACAGGTGTCACATATCACATTACTCAGCGCAGTCTCCTATATACAGACTCAGGAGCACACAGATATACAGGTGTCACATATCACATTACTCAGCACAGTCTCCTATATACAGACTCAGGAGCACACAGATATACAGGTGTCACATATCACATTACTCAGTGCAGTCTCCCATATACAGACTCAGGAGCACACACATATACAGGTGTCACATATCACATTACTCAGCGCAGTCTCCATATACAGACTCAGGAGCACACAGATATACAGGTGTCACATAATACATTACTCAGCGCCGTCTCCCATATACAGGCTCAGAAGCACACAGATATACAGGTGTCACATATCACGTTACTCAGCGCAGTCTCCCATATACAGACTCAGGAGCACACACATATACAGGTGTCACATATTACATTACTCAGCGCAGTCTCCCATATACAGACTCAGGAGCACACAGATATACAGGTGTCACATAACACGTGCAGTCTCTCATATACAGACTCAGGAGCACACAGATATACAGGTGTCACATATCACATTACTCAGCGCAGTCTCCCATATACAGACTCAGGAGCACACAGATATACAGGTGTCACATATCACATTACTCAGCGCAGTCTCCCATATACAGACTCAGGAGCACACAGATATACAGGTGTCACATATCACATTACTTAGCACAGTCTCCCATATACAGACTCAGGAGCACACAGATATACAGGTGTCACATATCACATTACTCAGCGCAGTCTCCCATATACAGACTCAGGAGCACACAGATATACAGGTGTCACATATCACGTTACTCAGCGCAGTCTCCCATATACAGACTCAGGAGCACACAGATATACAGGTGTCACATATAACATTACTCAGCACAGTCTCCCATATACAGACTCAGGAGCACACAGATATACAGGTGTCACATTACTCAGCACAGTCTCCCATATACAGACTCAGGAGCACACAGATATACAGGTGTCACATATCACATTACTCAGCGCAGTCTCCCATATACAGACTCAGGAGCACACAGATATACAGGTGTCACATATCACATTACTCAGCGCAGTCTCCATATACAGACTCAGGAGTACACAGATATACAGGTGTCACATATCACATTACTAAGCGCAGTCTCCCATATACAGACTCAGGAGCACACAGATATACAGGTGTCACATATCACATTACTAAGCGCAGTCTCCCATATACAGATTCAGGTGTACACAGATATACAGGTGTCACATATCACATTACTAAGCGCAGTCTCCCATATACAGGCTCAGAAGCACACATATATACAGGTGTCACATATCACGTTACTCAGCGCAGTCTCCCATATACAGACTCAGGAGCACACACATATACAGGTGTCACATATTACATTACTAAGCGCAGTCTCCCATATACAGACTCAGGAGCACACAGATATACAGGTGTCACATAACACGTGCAGTCTCCCATATACAGACTCAGGAGCACACAGATATACAGGTGTCACATATCACATTACTCAGCGCAGTCTCCCATATACAGACTCAGGAGTACACAGATATACAGGTGTCACATATCACATTACTCAGCGCAGTCTCCCATATACATACTCAGGAGCACACACATATACAGGTGTCACCTATCACATTACTCAGCGCAGTCTCCTATATACAGACACAGGAGCACACAGATATACAGGTGTCACATATCACATTACTCAGCGCAGTCTCCTATATACAGACTCAGGAGCACACAGATATATACAGGTGTCACATATCACATTACTCAGCACAGTCTCCCATATACAGACTCAGGAGCACACAGATATTAACAGGTGTCACATATCACATTACTCAGCACAGTCTCCCATATACAGACTCAGGAGCACACAGATATACAGGTGTCACATATCACATTACTCAGCGCAGTCTCCCATATACAGACTCAGGAGCACACAGATATACAGGTGTCACATATCACATTACTCAGCGCAGTCTCCCATATACAGACTCAGGAGCACACAGATATACAGGTGTCACATATCACATTACTCAGCGCAGTCTCCTATATACAGACTCAGGAGCACACACAGATATACAGGTGTCACATATCACATTACTCAGCACAGTCTCCCATATACAGACTCAGGAGCACACAGATATACAGGTGTCACATATCACATTACTCAGCGCAGTCTCCTATATACAGACTCAGGAGCACACAGATATACAGGTGTCACATATCACATTACTCAGCACAGTCTCCCATATACAGACTCAGGTGTACACAGATATACAGGTGTCACATATCACATTACTAAGCGCAGTCTCCCATATACAGACTCAGGTGTACACAGATATACAGGTGTCACATATCACATTACTCAGCGCAGTCTCCCATATACAGACTCAGGAGCACACAGATATACAGGTGTCACATATCACATTACTCAGCGCAGTCTCCTATATACAGACTCAGGAGCACACAGATATATACAGGTGTCACATATCACATTACTCAGCACAGTCTCCCATATACAGACTCAGGAGCACACAGATATATACAGGTGTCACATATCACATTACTCAGCACAGTCTCCCATATACAGACTCAGGAGCACACAGATATACAGGTGTCACATATCACATTACTCAGCGCAGTCTCCCATATACAGACTCAGGAGCACACAGATATACAGGTGTCACATATCACATTACTCAGCGCAGTCTCCTATATACAGACTCAGGAGCACACACAGATATACAGGTGTCACATATCACATTACTCAGCACAGTCTCCCATATACAGACTCAGGAGCACACAGATATACAGGTGTCACATATCACATTACTCAGCGCAGTCTCCTATATACAGACTCAGGAGCACACAGATATACAGGTGTCACATATCACATTACTCAGCACAGTCTCCCATATACAGACTCAGGAGCACACAGATATACAGGTGTCACATATCACATTACTCAGCGCAGTCTCCTATATACAGACTCAGGAGCACACAGATATACAGGTGTCACATATCACATTACTCAGCACAGTCTCCCATATACAGACTCAGGAGCACACAGCTATACAGGTGTCACATATCACATTACTCAGCGCAGTCTCCTATATACAGACTCAGGAGCACACAGATATACAGGTGTCACATATCACATTACTCAGCACAGTCTCCCATATACAGACTCTGGAGCACACATATATACAGGTGTCACATATCACATTACTCAGCGCAGTCTCCTATATACAGACTCAGGAGCACACAGAGATACAGGTGTCACATATCACATTACTCAGCGCAGTCTCCCATATACAGACTCAGGAGCACACAGATATACAGGTGTCACATATCACATTACTCAGCGCAGTCTCCTATATACAGACTCAGGAGCACACAGATATACAGGTGTCACATATCACATTACTCAGCGCAGTCTCCTATATACAGACTCAGGAGCACACAGATATACAGGTGTCACATATCACATTACTCAGCGCAGTCTCCCATATACAGACTCAGGAGCACACATATATACAGGTGTCACATATCACATTACTCAGCGCAGTCTCCCATATACAGACTCAGGTGTACACAGTATGCAGAACTACTAGTAATACAGAATGAAAAAATCACAACAAAGGGATCTATTCAATAGGAACACGAAAACTGAATTGTTACTTTTCACGGTTCGAGGCAATATATATCTTTGTTAAGTAGCATCTGATGTATACTTACCTCTCCGATATCTTCATGCGCTGTCTAGGGGTCTGGAGATCCTGTCTTCGGCTGTGGTCCAGGATGAGCAGCCGAGAGGCAAAGGCAGGTCCTTCCTGCAAATGAGACGCAGTCCATCTGGTTGTCCTTTATGCATGGACAGAGTTTTGGACCTAACTCCATTAAATTTTGCAGGGTTGTGTAGTTTAACCAGGATTTGCCTAGGTTTGAACTTCGTCAGGACTACACACTGTCACACAATCCCTAAAAATTGAGACACTCTTCAAATTACACAGGTTCCGGGGCTGCCTCCAGTAGAAATTTGCAGTCTGCCAAAAACCTGTGAGAAAGCTACAAAAGTATAATTGTAACCTCAGTCTGAGCAAACTTGATGACTCATGCAAGCTCATATTAAATGCAGAGCACCCCTCTACAGCCCTGACTAGACTGGCCCACCTTGTGTGCGTGACTGTGTGCAGGGGGAGTGGCTGGCCACAGAGGCATCTCAAGCCATATAGCAGCCTCACTCCTTTGTACCCACGGTAGTTATGCCACTGTTTACATGCATGTTAGCAAACAGTGGGGTACTTTTCAGGATCAATGGAATGGGGTTATAGGTCAATGTAAACAAATAAAGGCTGCAGGTGTACGTTAGTCTTCTATCCCGGCAATGCCGGATATCCCAGCTGGTGCTATATACGATATATATATACGACACTTGTATATTTATGCGCGACTGTGTCTCTGAATCTGTAAACAAAGTGCTACAATGTAGCGGTTTCAGCTTTTTTTTCACACCAAATCCCGTTGTGCTCCGTATACAGACCCAGGCGCACACAGGGTCTGATTCAGCAAGGAACACACAGGAGAGAAGGCACGCACTCGGCCGATGTTTTAGATCTGCGCTTGCGTATGCAACGCAGTGCACGTGAGCGAACTAGCTGCTGAGATGGGAACTGCAAATGCAGAGGCTACGCAGACCCAGAGCACAGTGATTGACAGGCCGTGCCATTTGTGGGTGGTGACAGGGGGTGGTCGGGCGAATGCAGGCGTGCCTGTGCGTTCAGGGGCGTGCATAATTATCCACTGCGATACCATACGCAGAGGACTCATAGCATGACCTGAAATTAGCAATTCCTGGTTGAGGTCTGACCTCCCTCACCTGTGCGTATGGGTCCGATGTTACGCGATGTTACCGATTATTTCACTATATTGCCCAAGTATGCGGATGTGTGTAAGGGGAAGTGGGCGTCCTTATGGTAAGCTGTGATCGCAATGCGATTACAAACATTTGCATAGTACCGCTGATATGAGCAGCTGCAGTGCGTGCGTATTGGCAGAACAGCGATCTATAATAGTGTCTACATGATGTCAGCATATCACATCTAACCCCGGTGCCCTACTGTCCCGGGAGAGTGGCCAAGTGTGACACTAGCATATACATGACTGGAGGGTACTGAACTACAAGTTTGAGCATGCACGAAACCAATATTGCATGCTTAGACTTGTAGTGCAACTGAAAACAGCTGAATAACCGCAGACTGCCGTTGTCTAATTTAGATGAACAGAGAAATGGTTGAACCTGATGGGCATTATTTCACTATATGAATGGCGATAAGTAATCATATTTCCTGTCCTTGACGCAAGCGAACGTGTGACACTTGTCAGGGTCTTGTCGGTGGTTCAGCACTTCTGTGACACGCTCCGAAACTTAATGAAAACTTATTTGCACTTCTGGTAAGTTAATCGTTTAGCGCAGAAGTACATGGAGGACAAAGCGCCCTCCCCAGACTTATCCACATTTTGGAACATGCCGTCAATCAGGATTTAGATGAACAAGGGACCCTCATTGATCAGTCTCAGTATCTGAAAGACGTTGATTGTTCTTGTAAACAGCTCTTAATGTTAGCCCACGTTTATCATTATAAGTCATCATTCATTTAATAATGTGGTATAAATGGTGACAAATCAATGTAGATCTGCTAATTCATAGAAGTGTTCTGCTAATTCATAGAAGTGTTCTGCTGATGGTGTCAAACATGACACTAAAAAGTTGACAATTTTCTAATAAAGCAGAATGTGAGACAGACCATAGGTGATCCCTATTTTATTGTCCTGGTCATTCTCCTAGCAGCCAATGGCCAAACAGCACCAAGGAGTCTAGAACACCCCTCACTCTACCACTCACCCTGCATACAGTGCTGGTTATGCTCAGTAGATGCTTTGGGCCTGATTCAGAGCCAGACGCTATTTGCGGACGGTCGTTCTAAAAAAGGGGCCGGCTATTTAAATTGAGCGTTCGCTCTTTGCGGTGTGTTGACGCCTCTATGTCTGAGTGAGCGTTCGAAAAATGCGCTCGCTATTTTGTAAAGACGCCCCTTTGCCGTTCGCATCACACGTCATCTCCGGTATTTATTAGATTAATTGGGTACATCGAAAGGCATCTGAACTGCTCGCAGTGCTTGTGGTAGGATTTTCTTACCGCTACCACTGCGAGCAGTTCAGATTTAAAAACAACCAAGTGACGTGGTCGATGACGCTCCTTTACTAATTATGCACTCCCATTAAACGCCCTTTTGACCGTTAGGCACGCCTGATCTCCACTCCCCGTTTTCAAGCACCTTCCCCTGTTACCACCCACAAACGGTACATTCTGTCACTCAAATTAGCAGCCCCTCGCTGTTTTACGAGCGCACGATTTCCGACCGCAATGACTGGTTTGCGTATTACGACCCATAGTCATGCGCAGTTGTGCGTACATCGCTCAGAGCGAACGAGCGGCCGCTTACGAGCGGCTCTGAATCAGGCCCTTATTTCACTCCGTGATACTGTAAGAGATGGAGACATATTGTCCTTATTACAAATATTAGGACGGCATACTGTAAGTCATTCTTCTTGTTTATTATTCCTGAATATTCCTCTGCCTCTAGTCTGTAAATGTATTACTCTTTGTGTTCTTATTACGCCCATAAAATGTTTTCATTTATACTTATGCTGAATTAACAATTTCCACATCATTAGCAGAACACACAGTGAATCTTCTCTTTTCTCCTGATTACTTAAACTGTCTTTTTTATTGTCCAGAAGACCCCAGTGTCTCCCTTCATCTTATCTTTCATATGTAATAGCCCCTTTAGGGTGTCCCCTCAGAGCCCCTGATACATCTTCATGATAAATCCTCTACATTACCTCCTTCATGCAGGAGAGAGTTCACCTGAAATATCGCCCTTTTCACAGTGGTAATTGTTAGGAGGCGTGATAAGGCGCAGGATATAAAGCGATCGGGTGCTTTTAGTAAGGGGCAGATGAAATGAGGTTGTACGAGAAGTGTTGATAGTTGGAAGTTTAATAAAATATGAATTTTAAGGTTTCTTATGAGATGTTTTGCAATAATGCACTTGTCAGCCGGGACACGGGCAGATCACAATTGCGCACTCTCCCAGAAATTCTAGGCGACTCACAACTTTTGGGCAGTGCCCTGAGATTGCAGGGAGAGGTCACCCTGTGCATGCCATCCACTTCCTAGCGTAATGGGAGGGACCGGGGGAGTGGTGTGATGACGCGATTCTCTGCGAATTGCAACAGCACGGTTACACCTCCTCTATATGAAGCCATGTTTTACACAGTCTCAGCGCCATGATGATGTGATTGTACCCAGCTACTGTACAGCACAGAGCCCTAGCGGTATGCCACTTACTGAGGGGTTTCCAGGGCATTAGTGTGCGACTGCACTTACCACACGGAACTTTTGTTTTCGGGCGATTAGAGAGAACTTTTCGCACACAAAATATGGGTCCTAGGGTGAGAGATTTTACACAACTCCCCTTCATGGCCTGCACCATAGGGATGGGCATCCACTTCCAATATTTTGAATCTATTAATATTTCATACTCGATACAATACAGTATTTTAGTCCATACGATGCACAATATATTGTGTCAATTGTTGATTCTAGTTTTCAGATATACAGAATCTTTCTCAGCCCCCCTGATGTTCCTTCCCACCTCTCTCCTGTATCAGTTCTGGGTTCTCCTGAGACACCAAGAACTTATTTGTGTCTTCTGATAGACTTTCACTGCATTCCAGATATTGAAGATACCCACTGAGGTCCCTGTTTCCGCTCGCAAAGCAGCCCCAGGAACTAATGCCACCCTCAGATGGTGTCAGCCATTGTAGCCCATGGGCTTACACTTTGCAAAAAGCTACGGGAGAGTAATCCATAGATATTGCTGCAAACAGCGGTGATAAGAAATTATATTTATGGGCTCTAAGACCTGATAATCAATAAATATGTCTCTATACAGTAGGTCTTAGATCCCAGCAGCACATTGTGAGATGGAAGGAGAGAGGAG
>JAUIMM010001238.1:152500-357500 GCA_031769625.1 Taudactylus pleione
TCCATTTGGAGAGATCTGGTCGTTCTCACATTCTCCATCAGGTTCGCATACATGGCGTGTGGCGCATGCGATTGGCACAGTCTACCGAAAATCGCGAGAAGCACCCTGAGCTGCGTCCAACTCAATATGCGCGCACTGGACATTTGCTATGATATTCATATACTTTATTTATATGCATTTCTTCTGTATACTATTGTGTGTAAATAATTCATTACAAATATATTATCACCTTCCCACGCAGCACACACGCCGGAGACGGCCAGCTCGCAGGTTTGTGTCACCTCTGATTGGTCGTAGTCAGTGACAATGAAGGAGCGCAGCACACACACGGGAGACGGCCAGCTCGCAGCTTTGTGTCACCTCTGATTGGTCGTAGTCAGTGACAATGAAGGAGCGCAGCACACACACCGGAGACGGCCAGCTCGCAGCTTTGTGTCACCTCTGATTGGTCGTAGTCAGTGACAATGGAGGAGCGCAGCACACACACCGGAGACGGCCAGCTCGCAGCTTTGTGTCACCTCTGATTGGTCGTAGTCAGTGACAATGGAGGAGCGCAGTACACACACCGGAGACGGCCAGCTCGCAGCTTTGTGTCACCTCTGATTGGTCGTAGTCAGTGACAATGAAGGAGCGCAGAACACACACCGGAGACGGCCAGCTCGCAGCTTTGTGTCACCTCTGATTGGTCGTAGTCAGTGACAATGGAGGAGCGCAGCACACACACCGGAGACGGCCAGCTTGCAGCTTTGTGTCACCTCTGATTGGTCGTAGTCAGTGACAATGGAGGAGCGCAGCACACACACCGGAGACGGCCAGCTCGCAGCTTTGTGTCACCTCTGATTGGTCGTAGTCAGTGACAATGAATGAGCGCAGCACACACGCAGGAGACGGCCAGCTCGCAGTTTTGTGTCACCTCTGATTGGTCGTAGTCAGTGACAATGAAGGAGCGCAGCATACACGCCGGAGACAGCCAGCTCGCAGCTTTTTGGAACCTCTGATTGGCCGTAGTCAGTGACAATGAAGGAGCGCAGCACACACACCGGAGACGGCCAGCTCGCAGCTTTGTGTCACCTCTGATTGGCCGTAGTCAGTGACAATGAATGAGCGCAGCACACACACCGGAGACGGCTAGCTCGCAGCTTTGTGTCACCTCTGATTGGTCGTAGTCAGTGACAATGGAGGAGCGCAGCACACACACCGGAGACGGCCAGCTCGCAGCTTTGTGTCACCTCTGATTGGTCGTAGTCAGTGACAATGGAGGAGCACAGCACACACACCGGAGACGGCCAGCTCGCAGCTTTGTGTCACCTCTGATTGGCCGTAGTCAGTGACAATGGAGGAGCGCAGCACACACACCGGAGACGGCCAGCTCGCAGCTTTGTGTCACCTCTGATTGGCCGTAGTCAGTGACAATGAATGAGCGCAGCACACACACCGGAGACGGCCAGCTCGCAGCTTTGTGTCATCTCTGATTGGCCGTAGTCAGAGACAATGAAGGAGCGCAGCACACACACCAGAGACGGCCAGCTCGCAGCTTTGTGTCACCTCTGATTGGTCGTAGTCAGTGACAATGAAGGACCGCAGCACACACCGGAGACGGCCAGCTCGTAGCCTTGTCTCACCTCTGATTGGTCGTAGTCAGTGACAATGGAGGAGCGCAGCACACACACCGGACACGGCCAGCTCGCAGCTTTTTGTCACCTCTGATTGGTCGTAGTCAGTGACAATGAAGGAGCGCAGCACACACACCGGAGACGGCCAGCTCGCAGCTTTGTGTCACCTCTGATTGGTCGTAGTCAGTGACAATGGAGGAGCGCAGCACACACACCGGAGACGGCCAGCTCGCAGCTTTGTGTCACCTCTGATTGGTCGTAGTCAGTGACAATGGTGGAGCGCAGCACACACACCGGAGACGGCCAGCTCGCAGCTTTGTGTCACCTCAGATTGGCCGTAGTCAGTGACAGTGAATGAGCGCAGCACACACACCGGAGACGGCCAGCTCGCAGCTTTGTGTCACCTCTGATTGGCCGTAGTCAGTGACAATGGAGGAGCGCAGAACACACACCGGAGACGGCCAGCTCGCAGCTTTTTGTCACCTCTGATTGGTCGTAGTCAGTGACAATGAAGGAGCGCAGCACACACACCGGAGACGGCCAGCTCGCAGCTTTGTGTCACCTCTGATTGGTCGTAGTCAGTGACAATGGAGGAGCGCAGCACACACACCGGAGACGGCCAGCTCGCAGCTTTGTGTCACCTCTGATTGGTCGTAGTCAGTGACAATGGTGGAGCGCAGCACACACACCGGAGACGGCCAGCTCGCAGCTTTGTGTCACCTCAGATTGGCCGTAGTCAGTGACAGTGAATGAGCGCAGCACACACACCGGAGACGGCCAGCTCGCAGCTTTGTGTCACCTCTGATTGGCCGTAGTCACTGACAGTGAAGGAGCGCAGCACACACATCGGAGACAGCCAGCTCGCAGCTTTGTGTCACCTCTGATTGGTCGTAGTCAGTGACAATGGAGGAGCGCAGCACACACACCGGAGACGGCCAGCTCGCAGCTTTGTGTCACCTCTGATTGGTCGTAGTCAGTGACAATGGAGGAGCGCAGCACACACACGGGAGACGGCCAGCTCGCAGCTTTGTGTCACCTCTGATTGGTCATAGTCAGTGACAATGGAGGAGCGCAGTACACACACCGGAGACGGCCAGCTCGCAGCTTTGTGTCACCTCTGATTGGTCGTAGTCAGTGACAATGAAGGAGCGCAGAACTCACACCGGAGACGGCCAGCTCGCAGCTTTGTGTCACCTCTGATTGGCCGTAGTCAGTGACAATGAATGAGCGCAGCACACACGCCGGAGACAGCCAGCTCGCAGCTTTGTGTCACCTCTGATTGGTCGTAGTCAGTGACAAAGAAGGAGCGCAGCACAAACACCGGAGACGGCCAGCTCGCAGCTTTGTGTCACCTCTGATTGGCCGTAGTCAGTGACAATGAAGGAGCGCAGCGCACACACCGGAGACGGCCAGCTCGCAGCTTTGTGTCACCTCTGATTGGTCGTAGTCAGTGACAATGGAGGAGCGCAGCACACACCGGAGACGGCCAGATCGCAGCTTTGTGTCACCTCTGATTGGCCGTAGTCAGTGACAATGGAGGAGCGCAGCACACACACAGGAGATGGCAAGCTCGCAGCTTTGTGTCACCTCTGATTGGCCGTACTCAGTGACAATGGAGGAGCGCAGCACACACACCGGAGACGGCCAGCTCGCAGCTTTGTGTCACCTCTGATTGGCCGTAGTCAGTGACAATGGAGGAGCGCAGCACACACACCGGAGACGGCCAGCTCGCAGCTTTGTGTCACCTCTGATTGGCCGTAGTCAGTGACAATGGAGGAGCGCAGCACACACACCGGAGACGGCCAGCTCGCAGCTTTGTGTCACCTCTGATTGGTCGTAGTCAGTGACAATGAAGGAGCGCAGCACACACACCGGAGACGGCCAGCTCGCAGCTTTGTGTCACCTCTGATTGGTCGTAGTCAGTGACAATGGAGGAGCGCAGCACACACACCGGAGACGGCCAGCTCGCAGCTTTGTGTCACCCCTGATTGGTCGTAGTCAGTGACAATGGTGGAGCGCAGCACACACACCGGAGACGGCCAGCTCGCAGCTTTGTGTCACCTCAGATTGGCCGTAGTCAGTGACAGTGAATGAGCGCAGCACACACACCGGAGACGGCCAGCTCGCAGCTTTGTGTCACCTCTGATTGGCCGTAGTCACTGACAGTGAAGGAGCGCAGCACACACATCGGAGACAGCCAGCTCGCAGCTTTGTGTCACCTCTGATTGGTCGTAGTCAGTGACAATGGAGGAGCGCAGCACACACACCGGAGACGGCCAGCTCGCAGCTTTGTGTCACCTCTGATTGGTCGTAGTCAGTGACAATGGAGGAGCGCAGCACACACACGGGAGACGGCCAGCTCGCAGCTTTGTGTCACCTCTGATTGGTCATAGTCAGTGACAATGGAGGAGCGCAGTACACACACCGGAGACGGCCAGCTCGCAGCTTTGTGTCACCTCTGATTGGTCGTAGTCAGTGACAATGAAGGAGCGCAGAACTCACACCGGAGACGGCCAGCTCGCAGCTTTGTGTCACCTCTGATTGGCCGTAGTCAGTGACAATGAATGAGCGCAGCACACACGCCGGAGACAGCCAGCTCGCAGCTTTGTGTCACCTCTGATTGGTCGTAGTCAGTGACAAAGAAGGAGCGCAGCACAAACACCGGAGACGGCCAGCTCGCAGCTTTGTGTCACCTCTGATTGGCCGTAGTCAGTGACAATGAAGGAGCGCAGCGCACACACCGGAGACGGCCAGCTCGCAGCTTTGTGTCACCTCTGATTGGTCGTAGTCAGTGACAATGGAGGAGCGCAGCACACACCGGAGACGGCCAGATCGCAGCTTTGTGTCACCTCTGATTGGCCGTAGTCAGTGACAATGGAGGAGCGCAGCACACACACAGGAGATGGCAAGCTCGCAGCTTTGTGTCACCTCTGATTGGCCGTACTCAGTGACAATGGAGGAGCGCAGCACACACACCGGAGACGGCCAGCTCGCAGCTTTGTGTCACCTCTGATTGGCCGTAGTCAGTGACAATGGAGGAGCGCAGCACACACACCGGAGACGGCCAGCTCGCAGCTTTGTGTCACCTCTGATTGGCCGTAGTCAGTGACAATGGAGGAGCGCAGCACACACACCGGAGACGGCCAGCTCGCAGCTTTGTGTCACCTCTGATTGGTCGTAGTCAGTGACAATGGAGGAGCGCAGCACACACACCGGAGACGGCCAGCTCGCAGCTTTGTGTCACCTCTGATTGGTCGTAGTCAGTGACAATGAAGGAGCGCAGCACACACACCGGAGACGGCCAGCTCGTAGCCTTGTCTCACCTCTGAATGGTCGTAGTCAGTGACAATGGAGGAGCGCAGCACACACACCGGAGACGGCCAGCTCGCAGCTTTTTGTCACCTCTGATTGGTCGCAGTCAGTGACAATGAAGGAGCGCAGCACACACACCGGAGCCGGCCAGCTCGCAGCTTTGTGTCACCTCTGATTGGTCGCAGTCAGTGAAAATGGAGGAGCGCAGCACACACACCGGAGACGGCCAGCTCGCAGCTTTGTGTCACCTCTGATTGGTCGTAGTCAGTGACAATGGAGGAGCGCAGCACACACACCGGAGACGGCCAGCTCGCAGCTTTGTGTCACCTCTGATTGGCCGTAGTCAGTGACAATGAATGAGCGCAGCACACACACCGGAGACGGCCAGCTCGCAGCTTTGTGTCACCTCTGATTGGCCGTAGTCACTGACAGTGAAGGAGCGCAGCACACACATCGGAGACAGCCAGCTCGCAGCTTTGTGTCACCTCTGATTGGTCGTAGTCAGTGACAATGGAGGAGCGCAGCACACACACCGGAGACGGCCAGCTCGCAGCTTTGTGTCACCTCTGATTGGTCGTAGTCAGTGACAATGGAGGAGCGCAGCACACACACCGGAGACGGCCAGCTCGCAGCTTTGTGTCACCTCTGATTGGTCGTAGTCAGTGACAATGGAGGAGCGCAGTACACACACCGGAGACGGCCAGCTCTCAGCTTTGTGTCACCTCTGATTGGTCGTAGTCAGTGACAATGAAGGAGCGCAGAACACACACCGGAGACGGCCAGCTCGCAGCTTTGTGTCACCTCTGATTGGTCGTAGTCAGTGACAATGGAGGAGCGCAGCACACACACCGGAGACGGCCAGCTCGCAGCTTTGTGTCACCTCTGATTGGTCGTAGTCAGTGAAAATGAAGGAGCACAGCACACATGCAGGAGACGGCCAGCTCGCAGCTTTGTGTCACCTCTGATTGGTCGTAGTCAGTGACAATGGAGGAGCGCAGCACACACACCGGAGACGGCCAGCTTGCAGCTTTGTGTCACCTCTGATTGGTCGTAGTCAGTGACAATGGAGGAGCGCAGCACACACACCGGAGACGGCCAGCTCGCAGCTTTGTGTCACCTCTGATTAGTCGTAGTCAGTGACAATGAATGAGCGCAGCACACACACCGGAGACGGCCAGCTCGCAGCTTTGTGTCACCTCTGATTGGCCGTAGTCAGTGACAATGGAGGAGCGCAGCACACACACCAGAGACGGCCAGCTCGCAGCTTTGTGTCACCTCTGATTGGTCGTAGTCAGTGACAATGAATGAGCGCAGCACACACGCAGGAGACGGCCAGCTCGCAGTTTTGTGTCACCTCTGATTGGTCGTAGTCAGTGACAATGAAGGAGCGCAGCATACACGCCGGAGACAGCCAGCTCGCAGCTTTTTGGAACCTCTGATTGGCCGTAGTCAGTGACAATGAAGGAGCGCAGCTCACACACCGGAGACGGCCAGCTCGCAGCTTTGTGTCACCTCTGATTGGCCGTAGTCAGTGACAATGAATGAGCTCAGCACACACACCGGAGACGGCTAGCTCGCAGCTTTGTGTCACCTCTGATTGGTCGTAGTCAGTGACAATGGAGGAGCGCAGCACACACACCGGAGACGGCCAGCTCGCAGCTTTGTGTCACCTCTGATTGGTCGTAGTCAGTGACAATGGAGGAGCACAGCACACACACCGGAGACGGCCAGCTCGCAGCTTTGTGTCACCTCTGATTGGCCGTAGTCAGTGACAATGAAGGAGCGCAGCACACACACCGGAGACGGCCAGCTCGCAGCTTTGTGTCACCTCTGATTGGCCGTAGTCAGTGACAATGGAGGAGCGCAGCACACACACCGGAGACGGCCAGCTCGCAGCTTTGTGTCACCTCTGATTGGTCGTAGTCAGTGACAATGGAGGAGCGCAGCACACACACCGGAGACGGCCAGCTCGCAGCTTTGTGTCACCTCTGATTGGCCGTAGTCAGTGACAATGGAGGAGCGCAGAACACACACCGGAGACGGCCAGCTCGCAGTTTTGTGTCACCTCTAATTGGTCGTAGTCAGTGACAATGAATGAGTGCAGCACACACGCAGGAGACGGCCAGCTCGCAGCTTTGTGTCACCTCTGATTGGCCGTAGTCAGTGACAATGGAGGAGCGCAGCACACACACCGGAGACGGCCAGCTCGCAGCTTTGTGTCACCTCTGATTGGCCGTAGTCAGTGACAATGGAGGAGCGCAGCACACACACCGGAGACGGCCAGCTCGCAGCTTTGTGTCACCTCTGATTGGCCGTAGTCAGTGACAATGGAGGAGCGCAGAACACACACCGGAGACGGCCAGCTCGCAGTTTTGTGTCACCTCTGATTGGCCGTAGTCAGTGACAATGGAGGAGCGCAGCACACACGCAGGAGACGGCCAGCTCGCAGCTTTGTGTCACATCTGATTGACCGTAGTCAGTGACAATGAAGGAGCGCAGCACACACACCGGAGACGGCCAGCTCGCAGCTTTGTGTCACCTCTGATTGGCCGTAGTCAGTGACAATGGAGGAGCGCAGCACACACACCGGAGACGGCCAGCTCGCAGCTTTGTGTCACCTCTGATTGGCCGTAGTCAGTGACAATGGAGGAGCGCAGAACACACACCGGAGACGGCCAGCTCGCAGTTTTGTGTCACCTCTGATTGGTCGTAGTCAGTGACAATGAAGGAGCGCAGCACACATGCAGGAGACGGCCAGCTCGCAGCTTTGTGTCACCTCTGATTGGTCGTAGTCAGTGACAATGAATGAGCGCAGCACACACACCGGAGACGGCCAGCTCGCAGCTTTGTGTCACCTCTGATTGGTCGTAGTCAGTGAAAATGAAGGAGCACAGCACACATGCAGGAGACGGCCAGCTCGCAGCTTTGTGTCACCTCTGATTGGTCGAAGTCAGTGACAATGGAGGAGCGCAGCACACACACCGGAGACGGCCAGCTCGCAGAATTGTGTCACCTCTGATTGGTCGTAGTTAGTGACAATGAAGCACGTACAGCTGGATTAATGTGCGCGTATTTGTGAGTAGCGCCTGAACATGCCGAATAAATGTTTTGTTTGAACACGGCACGATAAAAGATGTAAAATGGATAACGCCAGACAGCACCAGGCAGGGAAGGGGTTAAAGTCATTTCTCCCAGGCTAAGTACAAACGCTTGTGCCAGTCTGAAATGAGATATGTTGTTGGCTGTTAAGTCTCCCATGGGGTACGGATGATGGGGACAGACTCCCTCCCCCATTTCTCAGCCTCAGGTTAATGCATATCATCCTTCCTCTAACCCATATATCTGTTAAACACGATTTCATCTAACATGTCATCAGAACACCTAATTAGCCGCTGCGCTTATTCTAATATACTCTCCTAAAGGTTAGTACGCTGGGAAGATACTGCGGAGAGCCACTGTCACGGTAGCCTCTTCAAGGTAGTTAGGGTGACGAATTTCATCGTAAATGAGGATCAATGTCCCGTACAACTTTGGAATAGTAATTCCTTAATTCTCATTCAAATCCTGCAGGCAAGATAATATAACTTGATCTGAATTAGGCATGTGATCCTTGATGGCATCTCGCTAATGGGCTCTTCGCTTAATTTATGTAATTTTTAAAAATTAAAGAGTCATATTTTAAATCCCCACTCCAGTCCTTCAGATTGGAAGTACGAGTTGAAAAGTTATACTGCCTTTATAAATCAGCTTGGCCAAACTTTCTATCTTGTTGACTGTACTTTGCTGAAGTTTGGCGTCATCTCGGCTGTGATTTCTTGTCTGCCGGTGGGGAGCGGAGGGAAATGATAGCATGTAGGCAGCTTATACACATCACTAGGCATATGCTGTGCCGCGCACACACTGGATTAACTCCTGCCTGAGCTCTTAAGGAAAACAAGTTTATTGTGTAGCTTGCGGGAGGCTTTGAGGCGTGGGTATGCCGACACACGCAGGGAGAGGAGACAATGTCAGCGTAGTGTGCAGCTGTGAATAGAGGGACAACCCAAAAGTAGTTGGAAGGGAGTAAAAACGCCCTTTAACCTGCGCGGCAAACAGCGATACAAATTCTACTGTACAAGCTGTCGTTAAATCGCGCTCTGTGTTTATTTTTACCTAAACCTGAAATTGTTTGGTCTTAATTCTAGCGACGTGTTAACCTGATTTATATGATCAGAACAGAAGCGTTTTTCCTCCTTACACTTAGAATCCTATAAGATGTATTATTTGTATTCATGGGCTGTTGTTTTATTTTGTTACCGGGGTGGGGGGGGGGAGTTATTATATCTATATTTACCCTCAGAAAATTGCTTAAAATGTGTCACTGTAAATACTGTACTTCGAGGTTTTAGGGCAGAAGATTTTACACAATTCAAAGCCAAAGAATTAGATTCTGTTTAGGACATTGGATTATGGGCTCGGGATGCGGTTAGCATCACGGCGTGCAGGATACCGGCACCTAGAATAACGGCGCCAGGAATCCCGACACCTGTCAGAATCCCGGTACCGACATCCAGATGGTAAGGGTTAGGGGGGAGGGTTAGGCTCTAGGGGGAGGGTTAGGTTTAGGGGTTAGGCACTAAGGGGAGGGTTAGGTTTAGGGTACAGGGAGAGGAAGCTAGGTTTAGGCACTAGGGGGGAGGGTTAGGGTAAGGGTACGGGGATAGGAGGTTGAGTTTAGGCACCAGGTAGGGAACATTAGAGTTAGGGGTAGGGAGAGGGGGAGACTTAGGATACCAACCAACAGGTGTCAGTGTCCTAACCCTATCGGGGATTTTGACCGCCGGGATCCCGGGCGCAGCGATCCCGTACCCATTCCATGTGCTCAGTGTGGTTTGTCAACATTTATAATGTTGATAATTATAATGTAAACTAGAGCATGTCGACAGGTGTACTCCATGTTGATAGAGTACATGTCAACACCTTCATGTCGACATGCACAACACTGACTTAGTATGATGACACTGCCAAGAAGTTGAACTGACATAAGTCAATATTATAACCGTCGACATGCTAAAACTGACATTGTGATGTCAACTTAATGACTCCATATTCTGGCTCACAGAAGGGCAAAAAATGTGCACAAAAACACTGATCCATTGTATATTTATTACACCCAGCATTTACCTGCAGAATTTGGCCCTAGCTGTCCCTATGCCAACCGCCCAGCAGAAGGGACTGACCGCCATCATCCGATCTGTATTCATAGTCTATAACTTCAGAGCAGTATCTATAATGGGTCCAGGGGGGCCCGCACCGCACCCCCTGCACCCATATTATTTAAAACTTACCTCTCTAAGGTGCTGCGCCGGGTGCCAGCACTGTACAAAAAGCTGGAAAAATGGCTGTGGCTGCCATTTTTCTGGCGTTTTGCACATGTGCAGTAGAATCTGGGCACACTCTAGTGCCCAGAGTCTACTAATGCTCCGGTGGCCGGTCAGCCACGTCAGTCGGCTGCTGGCCACCGGGAAGAGAGAAGGGGGCCCCGGACAGGGAATGCACACGGGCTCCCTCCTCTCTAAAGACGCCCCTGCTTCAGCGGAATGTAAATCTGCTAATACAGTACGGGACGGCGAAGTAATACAGGAACATATGAATTGCATTTTCAGAATTTGTGAAAATAGCCTGTTTCTTGCGCAGCTCTGTTTGAGATAACGTTCTCTGGGATGTTGCTAATCTTGCATCAATAGATCTACACTAAAAAGGTCGACAATGTCTAGATAGACCTGAAATGTTAGACAGTCAATAGGTGAGACCTAGTCAACCTTTTGCCCCTGTCTACCTACTGACTGTCTACCATTTGGAGTCTATCTAGACATTGTCTATCTTTTATACCAAACCCACTAACCTTATGGTTTACTTTTAACAGAATAATATCATTGCTTATGGGTGACCTTTGAACTTTTTCATGGTCGGCGATTGAGGATGTTTCCATTCCATACTCTGCTGGTTACTCTCAGGTTTGTAGTGATGAATCCAGGTGTCGTCACCAGTAATGATACATTCATCTTCCTTAGAGTATAGGTCCAAATTTTCCGTGAGTTGTTTCGGTACCCATCTCGCACAAACCTTTCGAAACCCAAGTCTGCCATGGATTATTGCATAGGCAGAGCCATGGCTGATTTGCAAATGATTTGCAACATAATCCACTGTCACCTACTTCATGGCTAACACTTGTGCGACCTTCTTTGAATTTCTCTATCCATTCATACACACTTCTTCGGGACAAAACACTTTCTCTATACTGTGCACAAAGTCTTTGATAAATATCGGCACAGACACCCTCAGACCACAAAAAACGAATCACTGCACGCTGCACTTCTTTCGTGCAAATCACAAGTGGGGCAGCTATTTTTTCTTGCACCGCAATCACAAATGAACTGACGTAACACATTCAAACTTGGACAGCAGTGACTGGGGAGATACAGACCTAGGCCCAGATTCAGAGCCGGTCACTCTAACAGAGCGCTCGCTCTGAATCAGGGCCGGTCTTTTTTTTTTTTTTAGAACGGCCTCCTGGCCGCTCGCATAGCTGTGGGTGACCACCCACAGCTATAGTGAGTGGCCAGGAAGATGGTCTTGCGACGAGACCCTTGTGGTAGGGTCTCGTTGCCGCAAGCCCCAGAGAGATTTCGGCTCTAACAGAGCTGAAATCTCTCCCACTGACATCACTCATGATGTCAGTGGGGCCGGCCCCAAACGGAGGCGTTCACATGGGAACGCCTCTGGGTAGCCACTCCCCCGGCCCGCCCACCAAAGGGGGCGTGCTGTCACTCAACATCAACAGCACGCCCCCTTTGGTACGAGACCCGGAGCGACGGCTTGCCCGTCGCTATCCGGGTCTCGCACATGTGCACGACGGGGCCGGCTCTGTCGTGCGCATGCGCTCTGTGCCACCATCGACCCGGTTGCGAGCGCTCAGCGCTTGCAACCGTGTCTGAATCAGGCCCCTAGTATGGAAAGCATTGATAAGATAGGGTGGCCAACAGAAGTTTTACTATAACTGGATTGCGGATAATTTTGACTCGTACATATAGGCCCTCATTCAGAGCCGTTCGCTATTTGCGTTCGTTCGTTCAAAAACAAGGGGTGGCTATGCAAATGATCCGTTCGCACATTGCAGTCTGTTCACACCTCTAAGTCTAAACGAGCGAGCGAAACATACGCTCGTTTATTTGATAAAAACGCCCCCTGGCCGCTCGCACCATACGTCATGTCCGCTATTTATTAGATTAATCGAGTACATCGAACAGGATAAGAACTGCTCGCTATTCTTGTGGTTGGTGTTTTCAACCGCTATTTTGCGAGCAGTTCTGAGTTAAAAACAACCAAGTGACGTGGTCAATGACCCTGCTGTATTAATTATGCACACCCATAAAACACCCGCTTTGACCTTTAAGCACGCCTGCGTTCGGATCTCCACTCCCCGTTTTCAAGCACCTTCCCCTGTTACCACCCACATACGCCTCATTCTGTCACTCAAAATAGCAGGCACTCGCTATATTGCGTACAAATGATTTTCGGCCGCACTGACTGGTTCGCGCATGCGTACTAAAAACCATACGCATGCGCAGATGTGCGAACATCGCTCGGAACGAGCGTACTGCCGCTAGCGAGTGGCTCTGAATGAGGGCCATAGTCATTTTGGACTTGAGATTGTGCAAATTCCGATTTTTTTTTTTTTGTCTTCATAGTTCATAAACAGTCCCTAAAAGTATATTTGTCCCCCAAAAAATTATATTTATATACATCTAGTTATTTTGGCTTGAGGAGCTTGCACACTGTACACGCCAAGTGTCTGGTTTTTCCTTTATTGCTCCTCTCCCTGATGTCACATTGAGATAATACATACCTCAGTTTCTTTCTAGCTATACAATATTGAAAATGCAATCCAAATTCATCCTGTAGTTTTTGCGTGATGCTGGGATGAACAGACAGACAAACAAAAATGTCACACAGTCCTGAGGAGTACATTTTTTTTTAAATGTACAGATACAACCATTACAACTTTATTATAAGTATAGATAAGTGAATATTAGATATGTCTACCAAATAATAAAAAAAATATAAATCTTATCCAATCAATGGAGGCATACCGTGATGTTGCAAGAAAAAAAATATATATATATATGTAATCCAACTGAATATTTTTAATTGCATAATGACCCACTATTTGTGCATCAATCCACGGGAACATACAAGCGCAGAAAGTCATGATATGTACTGAGCAGCAGTCTAACATACGCTCTCTGCCCTGCACCACAATCGCCAAATTCAGCTTCCAGAGACGTTATATAAACTTAGCATCATGTAGCTCAGGTGTAACCCATGATAGTCAGAGGATATTGGGGCTGCTGAAATCTTCATTTTTGAAGTCTGTGGTCTCCAACTAAGGGCCGTATTCAATTAGAAGCCATTTTCCGCAAAAAAGTATCGCCAATTGCGTCTTTTCGCCAGGTCAGAACTTATCTCCGTATTCAATTCCTGCCAGTTTTCGCCTACGCAGAAAGTTAATATTATGTAATAGGCGAAAAAGATTCTCCTCTGAATACCAGGTAATAAGAAGTGCAACATATTTATTTTGGGTGCAAAGGTGGGGAAACCTCTCAGAACCCTTGGGACAGCCCCCCCAAAGGATAACTGCGTCAAAAAAACCCAGGGGAAAAACTTAACACCCAAAAATATACTTTCATTTTGGGGTTGCGACAAAGCACAAAGTGAGGGGACAAGTATAAAAACTAGCAAAATAGACTTTTTAGGGGTCTGCGAGGATGGGTCAGGGGGTTTAGGATTGCAGGTGATGTAACAGGGGCGTTTTTCATATTTTTTAAAACTTCACTTTAGAGACATTAAAATATGCTAGCGCACGTTTTCATGTACCCCAAATGTGCCAGGACTATTTATTTACACCAAAAATTACAGCTTAATGCCGTTCTTCACCACTTGTGCAAAGACGCTAATAAGACGCTAATAAGACGCTAATAAGACGCTATTGAAACAACTTATGTTCCCCAAACAGTTTTATTAGGGCTATTCAGACACATCTACATTGATCCCCAATATTAGTGCATTTTTTGGGGGGGGTTCAGGCTGGTTTCCCTAATTCTGACAGCACCTGTTCTGAATTCGCCGCTTGCCATTTTGCGTGGTTTGTAATTGAATATGGCGAATAGAGAGGAAGCCCACGGTAAGTTTCCGCGTCCAAAAGACGCGATGTTGGCGAAATGTCCGGCAGGCTAAACTTTTCTGCGGGTGTAAAACTAATTGAATACCGCCTTATATAGGGAACGCTTTCAAATGTGCGTAGTCTCCACTCCTAGAAGTTAATTTGAATATCTAGGCACCCAAAAAATGTTACAGAGAATAAAAACTGAGGCAAAATGTGTGCTGGGATAGATGATGTTCATTTCAGGGCATTGGTGATTTCAACAGCAAAAACACACATACACATATACACACGCACACATATACACACACACATATACACACACGCACACATATACACACATGCACACACACATATACACACACGAACACATATACACACACACACACATATACACACACACATATACACACACTCACATACACACATATACACACACGCATACATATATACACACATACACATATACACACACGCACACATATACACACATACATACACACACGCACACATATACACACACGTACACATACACACACACATATACACACACGTACACATATACACACACATATACACACACACATATACACACACGCACACATGTACACACACATGCACACACGCACACATACACACACATATACACACATGACCACATATACATACATGCACATATATATATATATATATACACACACACATACATATACATACACACATATACACACACGCACACATATACACACACGCACACATATACACACATACATACACACACGCACACATATACACACACATACATATACACACAGACACACACAAACTCAGACTCTGCTCAGAGCTCAGTGTGTCCGATTAAATAATGCAGAGTCCTTATCCCTCAAGTACTGAAATGATTAAGAAGTTTATAGAAAGAATGAAATCAGAAAGGCTGCTTTAAGCTCCCTTGTGTTATCTCTTACCTATTTTCCGAGAACACTTTGTAGTTCAATCATTATAAAGGCAGGAAGCAACACAGCAATTCAGACCCTTTTCAGCTAATAACAATTCATTATTGTAAGTACCGAGAAGATTCAATCTGCCCCCGTGTCTGTATGTGAGAAAATAGCACCCATGAATTGCTACCCAGGATAGTGGCTGGAAGCTGAGTAAAATCTCCGGCTGTTTGCAGAGCGCGCTGTGTAGATTTCACTAACAAAGACAGAGAGAGAGAAGTAACAGCTCGGTGTGTTCCTGGTAATCGCTGAGGGCCTAATGATTTCATTCTATTGTTGCTATATATTAATACAGTCTGCAACCCACTGCTTGAGCAAAGGAAAAAGCATGGTTAAGCACTTTATTTGTCATTGGTACAGATTACAGTAGCAAAGGGGTTTGTGAAAGACTTAAGTAACCGCTAGCTGGGGAAAAAACAAGAAAATGAATGTAGTGTGGATCTAGCAGGGCATGTTAGACCAGGCACCTCTGTGACATTACTGCTGTTATTCCCAACAAAACATTTAGACAGATTCACTTAACAATCTCCACTGAGTTCAGTCACGGGAGAACCTTCCATCATTTAGGAGAATCAGTAGATTTGTTATTACATGCCTTTGTTGTGTATATTATAAATAACATAGTTACATTTGCCATTGTTACCTCCGGCGCATTACCTGTCCGATATTTCCGACCTTTGTGTGGCAGGTTGGTTTGTTTGGGGGGAGGGGTGCAGCTTTCCGTCACCCTCTTCCTAAGCTGCGGATTTTAGCCAAATAATTTGTGAACAAGGGCTTACCTCCTAGTCGCCCATACTTTGCTGGGTCAGTGGTGGTTCTGAGAGCCTGTCCTGCCATCCTGCAAGCCAGGACTGTTATAGCTCATGTTGGGAAGTACAGCCATGGCCAAAAGTTCTGAGAATGACACAAGTATTGGTTATCACACAGTCTGCTGCTTCAGTTTTATGATGGCAATTTGCATATACTCCAGAATGTCATGAAGAGTGATCAGATGAATTGCAATTAATTGCAAAGTCCCTCTTTGCCATTACAATGAACTTAAGGCCCAATTCAGACCCGCTTGCTAGGATGCGTTAGCAAGCAGCCTGCCGATGTTTGCAATCTGCGCATGCGTGCGCATCGCAGTGTGTGCGCGAACCAGTCCATGCGATCTCAAAGGGCTCTCTCGCTGAGCATAGCCACCTCGCTAGAATGAGTGACAGGAGAAGCCGTTTGTGGTTGGTGACAGGGGTTGGTCGCAGGAAACGGGGGGAGTGGTGGTGTGAACGCAGGCGTGCCTGAGCGTCTCAATGTCATTACAGAGGCGTGCATAATTAAGACGCAGTGTCCTAGTACACGTCACTTGGTTGTTTTACACACTGAAGTGCTCTCAGTGCTTGCGGTAGGGTGCGGTCAACCACAAGTGCTGCATATATGCATCCGATGGTACTCGATGTTACAGATGGTTGCATACAACTTCCTGGAGATGACGTGCATTAGTGGGCGTCTGAAGACAAGCTAGTGGGTGTCTAGTTACCATCACAATCACACGCTAAGACATAGTGGACCTACTAATGCCTTGACGTGCGATCGTGGGATTTGCATATGCTGGCTGCATGCGAACGCATCTAGCGAGCGGGTCTCAATCGAGCCCTTAATCCCAAGAAAAACATTTCCACTGCATTTCAGCCCTGCCGCAAAAGGACCAGCTGACATCATGTTACTGATTCTCTCGTTAAAGCGTGTTGACGAGGACAAGGCCGGAGATCACTCGAATAACAGACTGGAAGCTAAAAAAGGAGGGTGGACCTTGAAATCATTGTTCTTCCTCTGTTAGCCATGGTTACCTACAAGGAAACAAGTGCAGTCATCATTGCTTTGCACAAAAAGGGCTTCACAGGCAAGGATATTGCTGCTAGTAAGATTAAACCTAAATCAACCATTTATCGGATCATCAAGAACTTCAAGGAGAGAGGTTCAATAGTTGTGAACAAGGCTTCAGGGCGCCCAACGTAAAACAAGCGCCAGGACCGTCTCCTAAAGTTGATTCAGCTGTGGGATTGGGGCACCACCAGTGCAGAGCTTGCTCAGGAATGGCAGCAAGCAGGTATGAGTGCATCTTCAGGCACAGTGAGATGAAGAATTTTGGAGGATGGCCTGGTGTCAAGAAGGGCAGTAAAGAAGCCACTACTCTCCAGGAAAAACATCAGGGACAGACTGATATTCTGCTAAAGGTACAGGGATTGGACTGCTGAGGACTGGGGTAAACTTTTTCTCTGATGAATCCCCTTTCAGATTGTTTGGGGCATCTGGAAAAATGCTTGTCCAGAGAAGGAAAGATGAGCGCTACCATCAGTCCTGTGCTATGCCACCAGTAAAGCATTCTGAGACCATTCATGTGTGGGGTTGCTTCTCAGCCAAGGGAGAGGGGCTAATTTTGCCTAAGAACACAGCCATGAATAAAGAATGGTACAAAAAAAACATCCTCCAAGAGCAACTTCTCCCAACCATCCAAGAATAGTTTGGTGAGGAACAATGTCTTTTCCAGCATGATGGAGCACCTTGCCATAAGGAAAACGTGATAAAAAAGTGGCTCGGGGAGCAAAACATTGAAATTTTGGGTCCATGGCCAGTAAACTCCCCAGACCTTAATCCCTTTGAGAACTTGTGGTCAATCCTCAAGAGGCGGCTGGACAAACAAAAACTCACAAATTCTGACAAACTCCAAGCATTGATTAGGCAAGAATGGGCGGCCATAAGTCAGCATGTGGCCCAGAAGTTGATTGACAGCATGCAGGGCGAATTGCAGAGGTCTTGAAAAAGAAGGGTCAACACTGCAAATATTCACACTCTGCATAAACTTAATGTAATTGTCAATAAAAACCTTTGACACTTATGAAATGCTGTAATGTTACTTCAGTATACTATAGTAACATCTGACACTTATGTAATGCTGTAATGTTACCTCAGTATACCATAGTAACATCTGACACTTATGTAATGCTGTAATGTTACCTCAGTATACCATAGTAACATCTGACACTTATGTAATGCTGTAATGTTACCTCAGTATACCATAGTAACATCTGACACTTATGTAATGCTGTAATGTTACCTCAGTATACCATAGTAACATCTGACACTTATGTAATGCTGTAATGTTACCTCAGTATACCATAGTAACATCTGACACTTATGTAATGCTGTAATGTTACCTCAGTATACCATAGTAACAACTGACAAAAAGGTCTAATAACACTGAAGCAACAAACTTTGTGAAAACCAATACTTGTGTCATTCTCATCACTTTTGGCCATGGCTGTACATCTTACCTACTGTATACTGGTGTGTAGATGTGGATGGATGAATGATATAAATAATAACAAGTAATAATAGAGTGTCGAATTTAGATAAGGATGTAAATCACATTGTATACAATGATTGAGTGAACAGATTTTCCCTACAGTCGGCTTCTGCCTTGATAAAATTGTAACAGCGAAATGTGTTGGTTTAACCCGGTACATCTTACACTGCACTGTTATATACAAGATATGATCAGGGATAAAGCCTGCTAGGTGCGGGCATAGAGGGAGGCAGTGTGAGAAATAGAAACTGCTAACCTGTAATAGAGGACCTCTGTATCATCTTACAGTGAGAAGGAGGATGGGGAGCAGTACAGAGAACTGTAGTTACAATAAACACAGACTAGTCCACAACTAGCTACCGTCCAGCCACCCTCCATCCACCCTCCAACCACGGCCCAGCCACCTTCTAGCTACTGCCCAGCCACCTTCTAGCCATCCTCCATCCACCTTCTAGCCACCCTCCATCCACCTTCTAGCCACCCTCCATCCACCTTCTAGTCACCACCCAGCCACCCTCCATCCACCTTCTAGTCACCGCCCAGCCACCTTCTAGCCACCCTCCATCCACCTTCTAGCCACCGCCCAGCCACCTTCTAGCCACTCTCCATCCACCTTCTAGCCACCCTCCATCCACCTTCTAGCCACCGCCCAGCCACCTTCTAGCCACCCTCCATCCACCTTCTAGCCACCGCCCAACCACTTTCTAGCCACCGCCCAGCCACCTTCTAGTCACCCTCCATCCACCTTCTAGCCACCCTCCATCCACCTTCTAGCCACCACCCATCCACCTTCTAGTCACGCCCATGCCACCTTCTAGCCACCCTCCATCCACCTTCTAGCCATCCTCCATCCACCTTCTAGCCACCCTCCATCCACCTTCTAGTCACCGCCCAGCCACCTTCTAGCCACCCTCCATCCACCTTCTAGCCACCCTCCATCCACCTTCTAGCCACCACCCAGCCACCTTCTAGCCACCCAGCAGCCACCTTCTAGTCACCACCCAGCCATCTTCTAGCCACCCTCCATCCACCTTCTAGTCACCCTCCATCCACCTTCTAGTCACCCTCTATCCACCTTCTAGCCACCCTCCATCCACCTTCTAGCCATCTTCTAGCCACCCAGCAGCCACCTTCTAGTCACCACCCAGCCACCTTCTAGCCACCCTCCATCCACCACCCAGCCACCTTCTAGCCACCATCTAGCCACCACCCAGCCACCTTCTAGCCACCGCCCAGCCACCCTCCATCCACTTTCTAGCCACCATCCATCCACCTTGTAACCACCCTCCATCCACCTTCTAGCCACCGCCAAGCCACCTTCCAGCTACCGCCCAGGATCGCCCATCACATTTCCACCATATTTCTGTACTGTCTGAATCGATCCCAACAGCACCTTTGTGTGTAAACTCAGGGTAATGCATGCGCCATTGCAAATAATCGCTGAAATACGCCAATATCTGCATTATGTGTGGCTCTGAATCACGGTAGCCCAACCAATCTGATATGAACTTAAGGACATACATAATGCAAGGCACAATAATGTGCTGTACCCATAGCAACTTATCCAAAATCAGCTAACAACAGTCTAGCGTCGGCAGACTAATGAAAGCTAACAGCTAATTGGTTGGGCTACTACACATTATTACTTACTGGACTAATTGCATACCTAAGCAATAATGTGCTGTGGCTCAACCAATTAGATATTAGCTTTCATTAGTCTGCCGACGCTATCCTGTATTAAGTTAATATCTGATTGGTTACTGTGGGTTACGGCATATTATTGCATATTCATCATGTAAGTAATTTAAAGTTTACTGTATAAATATATTAGTTTTGTCCATGAACTGGATGAGTACAATAAAGGTTTTAATGAAAATCTACAGTATGTTAATTGGTTCTCTGCCAAAACTTTTCACCACTTTACTCAAAGAGCTGATAATGCATTTCATACTGGGGGGTCCAGGGGACCCTTGTATTGTGAGGAGTCCCCAAGACTCATGGGAAAGCAGGTTATCCTTTCATATCCGCCCACTACCAAGTGTAATGGGGGATATGACGTGAGTCTCACAAATCATGGACCAGCCCACCCTGCATGATTCTGCAATTCACAGTAATGTTATTACTTTTTGTGATAATAGCAGTTAGCGCTATCTTGTCACCAGAAAAATAAAAGGTGGTAAGTATGGTTATAAGGGAAATGCCAAGGTGAAAATGTGAAATGGACTCACAATGCTGCCTCTAGGACCTGTATACCGGGTGACAGTTATGCTGGGTACACACTGGCCTAAATATATCCCGTTCAACTGAACGGCCGATATAACGTGGGTGCTCGGCAGGTGTGTACAGAAGATATGTCTGTGAACGAAGATGTCTCATGCGTATGGGCGGTCAACCGAGACTTCAGGCATGACCCATCGGGCCGGCGAACGGTAAGTGTGTATGCACTTACCAAACGTCAGAGAGGGGAGAGAGAGATGAAACAGTACAAGGTAGGTAAAAGTAGTGAGGAACCAGATAGCCTGATAGATAATAATGGGTCGGGAAAACAAGATATGGGTAAGGGCAAAGGAGAGAGAATGCGGTTGATTTATTATTAAACTAGCATGTTAGGGACCTACCCTAGAGAGGTTACCTGGATATGGTGGGTAGGCCCATAACCTTGGCCATGATTATGCTAAAAACCTCTATTAATTGCAAAATGTAATTTTATTTATATATAATCAGTAATTTGGAGTTGTGCACCTGAGAGTTCTCTGTTTCTGTGACTGTAATTAGTCTCATCAGGTAGCACCTCCCATTATATATACCGTATATTCAGGGTGTGCAGTCCAGAAATCTTTCCTATATACTCTAATTAGAAAAGGGAACAGGAATACCAGGGAAAAAACCCCTACAGTACCAAAAGTATTATGAGGTCCAGGGATGGGGGAGGGTCTCACCTGAAAGAAAGGAGGCTACAAATCTGAACCATTCATCATAAACAGCCTTTGTGGGTCTACAAACTACAGAACCACCATTTCTATTATTAGCGCAATAACAATAATAATAATAATAAATACTAAAAATAATAATAATAATACAATATTTATATAATTATGCAGCTCAATATATATGAGATATAAAAAAAAACATTTTTTTTCTTTGGCCTTTGCTCTCATTAATTAACGTGAATTGTGCAATATTCTTAGACATCATCAGGAGAATATATACTTCGGAATACAATGTATCTGCATATATAAATTCGCCGTTTTATAAACACACAAAAAACAGTTTTAGCTGAAGTAGATGAAACAACCAGCGCAAGGTAAGAAAATACGAATTAGCTGAGAAATAAAGTGTAAAGTAAGTCAGTGCTTTTGCCACAAAAATGCAGAAATCTAATCGTATAAGTGCTACTTATCTCCTGTTCTCCCCCCTCCTGTGATAGCTCATGTGACCCAGCCCATTATATATTTATGCTTTCATTTTAGACGGTGAGCTCCAAGGCTGGAAATATATTATACAAATGTGTTTAAATATATTCATTTACAATGGGCCAAAAACTCAAATGCAGTCAATATATTTGTTTGCAGATATTTTTTTTATATAATCAATATTGTCAGAATCTACATATATAAAGTGACACAAAGTACTGTACAATACAAACTATATATATATATATATATATATATATATATACATACACACACTTCAGTTATATATAATGTGCATCAAGTTATATAGTAAACATTAGTTTGCCTATAAAAAGTATTGACACCCTGTGGAATTTTTCACATATTACTTTCTTATATGACAGAATTAATACAAAATACTCCGTAATCAGAGGTAAATAGGATTCCTACAGGGGAGCAAGTTACAGATGCTTGTTTTCAGATCACATTAAGGGAAAAAAATATGCTTCAATCATAAGAACATTAGACAAACACAATACATATATAAAATTAATAACATTATATTAAATTAAACAAAACTGCATGAGGCTTCAAGTAAGCTGTACATTAAAAAGCCACAGGAATATTAACCTCCTTTAATCCATCAATCTAAACCATCTTTCCTAATTAATAAACCTTGTAAATTAAACAGGCACTGCAAAATGAATACCAATCTCCCCACACATACAAATAAATATAAATCAAATATATAAATATAACTAAAATTAATAAAAAATAACTTATCCAGTGCTTCACATCACTATGAGTAGCCAATAAACTGCAGACTAGCACAAACTTTATAGCACATCTTTTTCTAAAGTTACAGAAAAAAGCCAAAACTCACTTAAGAAAAATACACTAGACAAATAATATAATAATAAACATATCCATTTTGTTGAATCCAAAGATCATAAAGTCCCACAAAATGGGATATCAACTGCAGAGAATTATATTTCTTTAATGCAGATACTGTACAAACTGGGAGGTTCCTACAGCAGTTTCCCACAGATTTGTTTTATTTTGAGTATGATGGTGGGGTGTTTCTGGGCAGCAGGAACCCCCCCGTGTGCCCATGATCATGTCATTAAAGAGAAAAAAAACCTTTATACTGTCATTAATTACATATAAAAAACAGGTGGTAATTGAGCGAGTAATTAATTACAGCATTATTATACAATATTTCCAACAATTTTTAATAGGTAACATAGTTTCATATTTTTATGTTTTCTCCAAAAACTATTAGTTAAAATTAGAGATGAGCTATTCAGTTTTGACTCATTTACGTTTGAAATCGGTATCTTAGTGGCTATCCAGCTGTCACGTGCTTTGGATAGCCAATACTGTAAGTCAGATCCAAACGTGCGATAAATTGAAAAAGAACGGACTCAAAACCGTACCGGTCATCTAGCCGGACTAATGCTGTGATTTTTGTGTGGAACAAGATGTGCAAACACTTCCACATACACAAATAAGAGAACCCCAAGTGGTATACAGCACAAGAGAACCATAACCGGCATACAGCACAAGAGAACCACAACTGGCACACAGCACAAGAGAACCATAAGTGGCATACAGCACAAGAGAACCACAACCGGCATACAGCACAAGAGAACCACAACCGGCACACAGTACAAGAGAACCACAACTGGCAAACAGCACAAAAGAACCATAACCGGCACACAGCACAAGAGGACCACAAGCGGCATACAGCACAAGAGAACCACAACCAGCACACAGCACAAGAGGACCACAGGTGGTATACAGCACAAGAGAACCACAGCCGGCATACAGCACAAGAGAACCACAAGTGGTATACAGCACAAGAGAACCACAACCGACATACAGCACAAGAGAACCACAACCAGCACACAGTACAAGAAAACAAAAAGCGGCACACAGTACAAGAGAATCACAAATTGCATACAGCACAAGAGGACCACAAGCGGCATACAGCACAAGAGGACCACAAGTGGCATACAGCACTAGAGGACCACAAGCGGCATACAGCACAAGAGAACCACAACTGGCAAACAGCACAAAAGAACCATAACCGGCACACAGCACAAGAGGACCACAATCGGCACACAGCACAAGAGGACCACAAGTGGCATACAGCACAAGAGAACCACAACCGGCATACAGCACAATAGAACCACAACCGGCAAACAGCACAAGAGGACCACAACCTGCACACAGCACAATAGAACCACAAGCGGCATACAGCACAATAGAACCACAACTGGCACACAGTACAAGAAAACCATAACCAGCACACAGCACAAGAGAATCACAAGTGGCATACAGCACAAGAGGACCACAAGTGGCATACAGCACAATAGAACCACAACCGGCACACAGCACAAGAGGACATCAAGTGGCATACAGCACAATAGAACAAGCAGCACACAGCACAATAGAACCACAACCCAGCATACAGAACAATAGAACCAGAACCGGCATACAGCACAATAGGACCACAAGTGGCACACAGCACAAGAGGACCACAAGCGGCATACAGCACAATAGAACCACAACCGGCATACAGCACAAGAGAAATAGGACTAATTATTAGTATACACCATGAACATGGATCTGGAGAAATGTACAGAACAGGAAAACAGATATTGGCCGCTTGCAGTTAAACACTGAAACGTGACAAATATGAAAAAGTGGTGCTGTGCAATGGTCAGTGGGTCTCAGTCAGAGTTGCACGCCATGCCGCATTGAGCGCAGTTGGCTCCCAAGAACAGAGCCACAGTTAGACTATAGGAGATCTCTGATCCCTGCTGAGACAGATTGCTGATGTGGGAGGGTGGGAGCGTAATGCTGGTGACGTAGAGAAGGGATGATGATATCTCACCAGCCAGTCTACATTAGGCAGCCCTATAGATGTATCGAGCCACACAGGCTATCTTTAGTGCCAGCAGACAATACCTGGGCATGATTACTTACACCCCGAGCAGTTATACTTTCTGCTAGAACATTCAGCCTCTCCACACAGCAAATGAGGGAATGGAAAGCCAGAAATAGAGGAGGAGATCAATAGATTTGACTAAGAAAGCGTTTGCATTCTCAGGGGTGAAGATCATTGTGTTTCTAAGTGGCTCAGAGATATGATCCCTCACCACTGTGAATGGAATGGAAACTGGATGCCATCAGAGGGAGCTGCAAGTGCGGCTGCTGTGAGGTCATGTGGTAAAGAATAGAACGGGGAAAGTAATGGAATCCTGTGCCCATGACTGTGAGGATACGGAGAGCAGAGAAATGTTTTTTTTTTTTTTTTGCATCATTTCAGTGTTGGACACTAACAATACTCTTAGGGCTCCCTCCCATGCGTCCTGATTTTCCATGGACAATCCCCATTTTCTTTCAAAATCTTAAACTCACGATTGTTTCACCATAACTCCGACTTCTGCTGCACATAAGTTATCAGGATAAGTTGTGAAGGTGCAAATTGTTTTGGCCTTGTGTAACCTGTTTTCTAGATTTTTTTTTCAACTTCAAACTGATCAGAGTCCAATGATACAGTATATGCCGCGGTGTTGGGTAATTACAGGGGTGGGAAAACACTAAGGGCCGTATTCAATTAGCGGCAAAAACTGATGATTTTTTCACCCATGGCGAAAATTTATGTTTTTCACCAAAAAACGGTGATATTTTCCCCAAAAAAACAGGCGAAAACGCAATTGGAAAAAAAAAACTGGAGATAAGTTTTCTCCATCCCAGACCAGGCGAAAAAAAAAATGCAAGATCCCTATATTTTGCTAAAAATGTGGGGATTTCTTTCAGTACCCTTTGGACATCCCCCCTAATGATAAATTACACCCCCAAAAAAGCGTAAGTTGCGCACTTTGGAAAAAAACGAGCGTGCAATTTTGGGTGAAAAAAAAAATAAAAACATTGAAAATGATAGGAAGCAATTTTTCCAGGAAATTACTGTTCCACGTAAATTGGGGGTATGTTAAAATGGGTGCAAGTATATTTTTCGTGAAGTACAAGTGCAATTTTAAAAAACGCAAAAACCGCCTGCTGCGACCGCGTGCGAGGTTTAAAATACTTCACACATCTATACCCTCCCCCTAAAAATCAAACCCAATACATTAAAACCATTTTCAACGTTTTGTTTTATTACCCAAAATTTGACCGGTCGTTTTTCGCCAAAGTGCGCAAGGGTTCTGAAAGAAATCCTCACGTTTTTAGCAAAAATAGGGATTTTGCATTTTTTTTCGCCTTGTCTGGAATGGAGAAAACTTTTCTCCAGTTTATTTTCGCCAATTGTGTTTTTTTTTGGCGAAAAACGTCCGTTTTCGCCGCTAACTGAATACGGCCCTAAGTATACAATAGAATAGTGACATCGCTTTACTAACTTTATTAAAAGAAGCATTCAATAACTTGTATTATCAATGCAGGTTTAAGAATAATGGGATACAAAGTGGTTATGGTGTTATAACAATCTGTCTGGGGCAATTAAGGTTTCCAAATCTCTCTCTCTGGTGCAGTAAGATGGAAAAGGCCAGCAAGCTTTACAAAGAGCAGATTTTACAGACTGTATATACGTTGTGCTCATAGATTGATTCACTATAGTATGTTAACATACATTAAATCTGGGTCCTATATATATAGTATTATATATAGTGCCCTTATATTAAGGCTAAATCGAATAATAGATGGGGGCATGTTTAAGGGGCTACACCTCAAAAGCTATTGGACGTACCGAGCTGAAATTTGGCACGGACGGGTACGTTTGGTGCTGCGTGCCAAATTTCATGGCAAAACAAATGTGTAATTGAGAGTAATCTAAAGTAGAAACTATCAGTCTTTTTTCTTCCACTTCCTGTTTGGTCAAAACTGACACTTTTCTGCTTTAGTCTATGGGGGATATTTGGGAAGGCATAACTCAGGGTAGAGGACAAATTAGGACCTGTGGTTTGTTTTGTTTGATAACTCTTCTTCCAGGGTAGGGCTTTTTGGGGTTCAGGTAAATGAGAAAGTTACAGTTTTGAAACTATTATCCCACAAATGCCCCATTATACAGATAGGGAATGTCTACTTGCTGAGCATGCTCAGTAGGTGCCTCCTGCAAGGGGTGTACAGTGGTTTCAGCTGGGTGCAAAAACATGACTGGCGGTGCGGGTATTAGCGGTGGCAGGACCCAGTGGAGGTAGCGGGCATTAGCAGCAGCAGAGGTAGTGGGGGTTAGTGGTGGTAGGACACGGCGCCGGTGCGGGCGTTGGCGGCGCTGGGACCTGGCTGAGGTAGCTGCCATGGCGGCAGGCCTGAATCCGAGAGAATCCAGTCCCTGCCAGCCATTCTGCAGAGTTCGGCAGCGGTGCCAATTTCAAAACTTGTACCTCAGTGGCATTTTTGAAATTCAAGATGGCCGACCGCGAGCAAATCATGGCAAGAGACGTCATCGCCCTGTTGCCCTCGGCTGGCTTATATAAGCCAGTGCAAGGCAGCAGTATGGTCAGTGGAGAGGGGGCGTGGAATAAACCCTGAAGAAAGAAGACGCCCGAAGTCCTAGTGGGTGACGGCCATGCAAAAGAGCTCAAAGGCTACCACCCACTAGGTGAAGAGGACACCAGAAGCCCTCGGGAGGTGGCAGACGTGGAAAAGAGCTACTTGGCTGCCACCCCCCAGGTGAAGAAGCCCGGATGCCCTAGTGAGTTGGCGCCTGCCAGGCGAAGATGCAGGAATCCCTGGTGGGTTGGCACCTGCCAGGCAAAGAGGCCGGAAGCCCTAGTGGGTTGGCGTCTGCCAGGCGAAGATGCCAGAAGCGCTGGTGTGTTGGCACCTGCCAGGTGAAGACACCAGAAGCCCTGGTGGGTTGGTGCCTGCCAGGCGAAGATGCCGGAAGCCCTGGTGGGTTGGTGCCTGCCAAGCGAAGACACCAGAAGCCCTGGTGGGTTGGTGCCTGCCAAGCGAAGACGCCAGAAGCCCTGGTGGGTTGGTACCTGCCAGGCGAAGACGCCGGAAGCCCTGGTGGGTTGGAGCCTGCCAGGCGAAGACGCCAGAAGCCCTGGTGTGTTGGCGCCCACCAGGCGAAGACGCCGGAAGCCCTGATGGGTTCGTGCCCGGCAGGCAGAGACACCGGAAGCCCTGGTAGGTTGGTGCCCACCAGGCGAAGACGCCAAAAGCCCTGGCATCCCCCGTTAGAAAGGGTCAGGTGCTGGTTATGGATAATACAGGAGACCCCTACGCTTCTTTTCCCTTGTATTTCCAAAATCAGGACCGGCTCAGTTGAGCCCAGTGCTGGTTGTGCTAAATATGTCATTGTCCCCTGTATTTTAACAACCATGACCGACTGTGAAAAGCCCTGGCTGGTTGTTTTTTTTGTGGGTGCACGCCACTTTTAAATTAATATTTCACTTTACACAATCAACCTGGCACCCACCACCCAGAGGTGCAGGGGATATCCCTGGACTATCAGCCTAGGCCTGTGGTGCCCTGGAGAGAGGGACCCCTTCATTGGCGGGGGTCCGCAACCTCCCCAGGGAACCCCGGCCTGAACTGACTATCGGTCAGGGGTAATACTTTGGCCGGGGTACCCGGTGAAAGGGTTCCCTGGCTGTGGCAATACTCCCCCACTAGAAAGGGACTAGTGCTAGTTATGGATAATACAGGGGACCCCTACGCTTTTTGTCCCCTGGAATTCCAAAACCAGGACTGGCTCTGTTGAGCCCAGTGCTGGTTGTGCTAAATACAAGGGACCCCTGCGTCTTTTGTCCCCTGTATTTTAACAACCGGGACCGGCTGTGCTTTGGTGGGGGTCACGCCATTATATTTAAAAAATATACACTTGTTTTCATTTTTTTAACATAGATGCATGGACGGATCTCACAGGTCTGTCCATCCATATGTCTATTATTGATTTTTTTTTTCTCAGATGCATGCCGCACGGATCGCAGTGATCCGTGCATGCATCTCTGAATCATTTTCTTACACAGATGTCTAGATCACGGATCGCACTGATCCATGCATGCAGTCAGCTATCATGCACGATCTAAAGCTATGCAAATCTTTAGATCTTGCACAATAGATCTTATGTCAAAATGTGCTGTTTAAGCACCATATTGTGTCCTGAAGTGCCGAGGAGAGTTCAAGGGAAATCGTTCACGATATCGCATCATGAGCACATCGGTCCGTGTGTAGGGGCCTTAAGAAGCAGTTCAAGACTGGGACCATCAGTGCCAGTGAGCCTTTCTGTCCCCCTCTGTGCACTGCCCCGCTGCTGCCACTGCCCCGCACCCCTGCTGCAGTCCACCCCCACAGCCGTCTCTCCCTCTGTTCCCCCAAAACACCTCTTGTGTGCTGTCCACCACCCGCGTTAGTGTATCATTATGTTGCCCTTCTCCCCTACAGGTGACCCGGTTTGCTGCTCCCATCCCTGATAGTTAATTAAAAAAAAAACAATGAAATTCCATAGACAAAAAAAAATATGGTTTCACATGTCCCAATAAGGCTTTTTAAACATGATCTGAAATTTCACAAAACCTACTGAATTTTTGCCTCTCAAACTCAAAAAGCAATGAAATTCCGATCATTAAGGCTGACACCTTAATGGACATGTTCTTGCTCAATACAGTTACTGTATAGTATGCCATCACACCCTGTGGTTAACTGCAGATTCAGTACTCTCACAGAGTGATATTGCCGTCACTCACAAAATGGTGGAGCTGCTAATTCACAGAATTGTGTTCTCATTGGAATACACACATGCAGTCTATGCAACTGAGGTCTGAGCAAAAGACAGAGCTGTGCAGATAGGAGATACCGTAAGAGTGGTATGGATGGGGGAGACAGAAAGGCATGGAGAGGGGGGGAAGATTAAGCAGCACAGATGGGGGGAGCCAAAGTGATGCAGATTGGTGTAAAACAGTGGTGCGGGTGGGAGGGAAGGGACAAAGTGATGCAGATGGGTCGATAACAGTGGTGCAGATAGGGGGGAGACAGCAGCGCAGATGAGGGGGTGACAGAGTGGCACGCTTTGAGGGGACAGAGCGACATGGATGGAGCATACAGAATGGCATAGATGCAGGAAGACAGAGCAGTGCAGATGGTTAAAGACAGATTGGTGCGGATGAGGAAATACAGACTAGCACAATGGGAGAACACTCAACAGTAGGGATTGGGGAAGACAAATTGGTGAGGATGGGTGGGAAGAGAGCAGTGCGGGGGGGGGAAACAGAGTGGCACAGTTGGTGGGAGACAGAGTGGTGCAGATAGAGGAAGAAAGAGTGCCACAGATGAGGGGAAGACAGAGTGGCGTGGCTGAGGGGAAGGTAGTGGTGCAAATAGAAGGAAACACAGTGGCACGGTCCGGATGCAGGAAGACAGGGTGGCGCGGATGGGGACAGACATATTGGTACGAATGTGGGAATAAAGAACGAGCACAGTTAGGAGACAACACAGCTGTAGGATTAGGGAAGTTACAGCAGCATGGAGGCGAATATAGTGTACATGCATAGACAGGGTATGATAGTTTTAGCAATTAGGGAGCTGAATGTGTATAATAAATGAGATAGATGTATGGAATGAAAAGGATGTTGGAACCCAGTGGGATTGTTGTGGTGACTGAATGGGAAGATTATGGCACAGACCTCAATTACATAGACTGCATGTGTGTATTCCAATGAGCACACAATTCTGTGAATTAGCAGCTCCACCATTTTATAAGTGACAGCAATCTCACTCTGTTAGAGTGCTGAATCTGCAGTTAACCACATTTAGTTTGTGTATTAGATTTGAATCATTTACAGCTATTCGTCTACAGCAATTTGTAAGTCTGATAGGCTTATTTACTAATCAAAGGAGGACCAGCTTCAGAGACTCCAACAGCCTGATAAACTTGACCTTTGTGTGCTGCAATCCCGCAAAAAAGTCCTCACTGATAAATGTAACCAACAAGTGAAACTGCGCAAACTGTTACAGAATATCCATACGAAAAGTAATTAAATACTGGTATGGCAGAATAAATAAAAGTCTAGAAAACCAATGCACAGCATAATCCACATTTAATACAATATACAAAAATATAATAATATATATATATATATATATATATATATATATAAAATTTCAATGCATATATCAGAAACAGAAAGAGCCTCCTATTGCTAGAAGTGTGTTTGCGGAACTACAAGTCAAAAAATTATGTAAACAGTCACGGACCCAATAAACAAAGAAAGCCGATAATATTACCAGACGGTCCGGCTATAGGAATGCGCTCCCAGGTCCAACATGCAGGAGGTTAGCCGCCGGGTGAGCTGATTGTTTAGGTTGGCGTTAGCGACCTCTAATTCTGCTGTAAAAAGACAATATTAATCACTCTATCTTTTTTAACACAATCAACCGGCTATCAGCCCAGGCCTGGGGTGCCCTGGAGAGGGGGAACCCTTTATTGGGGGGTCCTCACCTCCCCAGGAATCCCCAGCATGGGCCGACCAGCGGTCAGGTTTCATTGCTTTTGCCGGGGGTCCCGGTGAAAGGGTATCCCGACTGTGGCATTACGCCACCGCTAGAAAGAGGCTGGTACCGGTTGCAGAGAATAAGGGGGAGCCCTACTCATTTTGTCCCCTGTATTTCCATATTTCCACAACCAGGACCGGCTCCCTGAGCTTGTTGCTGGTTGATGAAAATACGGGGGACCCCGAAGTTATTTTTTCCCTGAATTTTCTCAACCACGACTGGCTCAACAGAGCTTGGTGTTGGATCTTAAAATAAAGGGGAACCCTAAACATTATTCCCCTGTATTTTAAGAACAAGGAAAGGCTCAACAGATCCCAGGGCTGTGTATGCTTTAGGGGGAGCCTCACGTCTTTTTTTTTTATTTTTACATTTTACTATTTTCTTTACACACAGAAGCATGCACAGATCTCTCGGATCTGTCCATCTTTCTGTGTAACACGGACATGCTCAGGGTAGACTCACTATCCTCAAGCAGGTCTGTTTGTTGGCGAGTTTTTAGGCGGTAATAGTGTGCAAGTTAAACAAACTCTACTACACAGCTTGACTTGTATTCACACAATAGCAAAACATCTGGATACGTGTTTTGCCATTGCAAGTTGTGGAGGTATGAGAAACATGAGAGTTTACATGTTCTCGCACCCTATTACATAGGGCGAGTTCTGAAAATGTGTGAGTATAACTCTAGAATCGCACATTTTCAAAACTCAAACCCTTATACATTTTGCCCTTCATCTCTAGTAGCTAGTGTCCTGCCTCTGTTTGTTACTGTATAGCAGACCTCATCTCTGTTGTATAGTGTAATACATACCTCCAGCCACTGGTTGCTAATGTAAAGCAGGCCTCATCTCAAGTGTCCAATGTACTGTATACCTCCAGCCTCTCGTTGCTAATGTATAGCAGACCTCATCTCTGGTGGCTAGTGTACTGTATACCTCCAGCCTCTGGTTGTTACTGTATAGCAGACCTCATCTCTGGTGGCTAGTGTACTGTATACCTCCAGCCTCTGGTTGTTACTGTATAGCAGACCTCAGCTCTGGTGTCTCGTGTACTGTATACCTCCAGCCCCTGGTTGTTACTGTAGAGCAGACCTCATCAATGGTGGCTAGTGTACTGTATACTTCCAGCCTCTGGTTGTTACTGTATAGCAGACCTCATCTCTGATGGCTAGTGTACTGTATACCTCCAGCCTCTGGTTGTTACTGTATAACAGACCTAATCTATGGTGGCTAGTGTACTGCATACCTCCAGGCTGTGGTTGTTACTGTATAGCAGACCTAATCTATGGTGGCTAGTGTACTGCATACCTCCAGCCTCTGGTTGTTACTGTATAACAGACCTAATCTCTGGTGGCTAGTGTACTGCATACCTCCAGGCTGTGGTTGTTACTGTATAGCAGTAATCATCTCTGGCGGCTAGTGTACTGTATACCACCAGCCTCTGGGTGTTACTGTATAGCAGTCCTCATCTCTGATGGCTAGTGTACTGCATACCTCCAGGCTGTGGTTGTTAGTGTATAGCAGACCTCATCTATGGCGACTAGTGTACTGCATACCTCCAGCCTCTGGGTGTTACTGTATAACAGACCTCATCTATGGTGGCTAGTGTACTGCATACCTCCAGCCTCTGGTTGTTACTGTATAACAGACCTAATCTCTGGTGGCTAGTGTACTGCATACCTCCAGCCTCTGGTTGTTACTGTATACCAGACCTCATCTCTGATGGCTAGTGTACTGCATACCTCCAGCCTCTGGTTGTTACTGTATAGCAGACCTCATCAGTGGTGACTAGTGTACTGCATACCTCCAGCCTCTGGTTGTTACTGTATAGCAGACCTCATCAGTGGTGACTAGTGTACTGCATACCTCCAGCCTCTGGTTGTTACTGTATAACAGACCTAATCTCTGGTGGCTAGTGTACTGCATACCTCCAGCCTCTGGTTGTTACTGTATAAAAGACCTCATCTCTGATGGCTAGTGTACTGCATACCTCCAGGCTGTGGTTGTTAGTGTATAGCAGACCTCATCTATGGTGGCTAGTGTACTGCATACCACCAGCCTCTGGGTGTTACTGTATAGCAGACCTCATCTATGGTGGCTAGTGTACTGTATACCTCCAGCCTCTAGTTGTTACTGTATAGCAGTAATCATCTCTGATGGCTAGTGTACTGCATACCTGCAGGCTGTGGTTGTTACTGTATAGCAGACCTCATCTATGGCGGCTAGTGTACTGTATACCTCCAGCCTCTGGTTGTTACTGTATAGCAGACCTCATCTCTGGTGGCTAGTGTACTGCATACCTCCAGCCTCTGGTTGTTACTGTATAACAGACCTAATCTCTGGTGGCTAGTGTACTGCATACCTCCAGGCTGTGGTTGTTAGTGTATAGCAGACCTCATCTATGGTGCTAGTGTACTGCATACCACCAGCCTCTGGGTGTTACTGTATAGCAGACCTCATCTATGGTGGCTAGTGTACTGTATACCTCCAGCCTCTGGTTGTTACTGTATAGCAGTCCTCATCTCTGATGGCTAGTGTACTGCATACCTCCAGGCTGTGGTTGTTACTGTATAGCAGACCTCATCAATGGTGACTGGTGTACTGCATACCTCCAGCCTCTGGTTGTTACTGTATAACAGACCTATTCTCTGGTGGCTAGTGTACTGCATACCTCCAGGCTGTGGTTGTTAGTGTATAGCAGACCTCATCTATGGTGGCTAGTGTACTGCATACCTCCAGGCTGTGGTTGTTACTGTATAGTAGATCTCAACTATGGTGGCTAGTGTACTGCATACCTCCAGGCTGTGGTTGTTACTGTATAGCAGACCTAATCTCTGGTGGCTAGTGTACTGCATACCTCCAGGCTCTGGTTGTTACTGTATAGCAGACCTCATCTATGGTGGCTGGTGTACTGCATACCTCCAGCCTCTGGGTGTTACTGTATAGCAGACCTCCTCTCTGGTGGCTAGTGTACTGTATACCTCCAGCCTCTGGGTGTTACTGTATAGCCTCTTACAGCCTCTTACAGTAGGTGTTCCCCAAGGTTCTGTTCTTGGTCCTCTCCTATTCTCCCTCTATACTTCCTCTCTAGATGAACTCATCAGCTCTTTTGACCTCCATTATCATCTCTATGCTGATGATACTCAAATCTACCTTTCCTCCCCTGATCTCTCCCCCTCTCTTCTGACTCGTATCTCCAACTGTCTCTCTGCTGTCTCTTCCTGGATGTCCCAGCAATTTCTTAAACTTAATATGTCTAAGACAGAGCTAATCATCTTCCCACCCTCCCACATCACCTCACTTCCCACTATTTCTTTATCAATTGATCTTAGAAATATTTTTGAGATGGAAACGACAGGACTGTGAAAGGTTCTGGATATGTGGTTTGAAGGAGAGGGATGAGTCTAGGATAACTCCAAGACAGCGCACCTTGGGACTAGATGGAAATGACAGGACTGTGAAAGGTTCTGGATATGTGGTTTGAAGGAGAGGGATGAGTCCAGGATAACTCCAAGACAGCGCACCTTGGGACTAGATGGTGCGCTGTCTTGGAGTTATCCTGGACTCATCCCTCTCCTTCAAACCACATATCCAGAACCCTCTGGAGTTATCCTGGACTCATCCCTCTCCTTCAAACCACATATCCAGAACCTTTCACAGTCCTGTCGTTTCCATCTCAAAAATATTTCTAAGATCAGACCCTATCTCACCCAGGATGCTACTAAAACCCTCATACACTCACTGGTCATCTCCAGATTGGACTATTGTAACCTCCTCCTATCTGGCCTCCCCAAATCCCATCTCTCTCCTCTCCAGTCTGTCCTCAATGCTGCTGCACGGCTTATCTTCCTCTCCAAACATTCTGCATCTGCCTCCCCTCTCCTACAAGCCCTACACTGGCTCCCCTTCCCTTTCAGAGTCCAATTTAAGGTTCTCACGCTCGCTCACAAAGCCCTCACCCAATCTTCTCCCATATACATGTCTGATCTCATCTCCCTTCACGCTCCTCTCCGCCCTCTTCGCTCAACTAATGCACGCCGCCTTTCATGCCAGCTGATTACTTCCTCCCACTCCCGCCTCCAAGATTTTGCCCGCACTGCTCCCCACCTCTGGAACTCTCTCCCACTCCGCATCAGACTCTCCACCTGTTTGCAATCCTTCAAACGGGCTCTCAAGACCCACTACTTCATCAAAGCCTTCCAGCTATCATTCTAACTCCTTGCTACATGCTCATTCGTCCCCATCTACCCCATCTGTGTCAACCCAGTTTGTCTTCCCCCACCTTTTTAGAATGTAAGCTCTCACGAGCAGGGCCATCTACCCTCTTGTGCTTCTCCTTACTATAGTGTCATTTACTTCTTACTCACCACTATGGCACCTAACACTTGGTTGCTTATGCTCTGTTGCTTATCTGGGTGATATGGTCACTAATGTAGCAATATATATTATCCATGTCCTGTATTGTATTGTTCTGTAAGTCACATGTATACAATTTGTTTTTGTACTTTGTAAGGCGCTGCGGAACACTTGTGGCGCCATATAAATAAATGCTAATAATAATAATAATAATAATAATAATAATAGCAGACCTCATCTATGGTGGCTAGTGTACTGTATACCTCCAGCCCTTGGTTGTTACTGTAGAGCAGACCTCATCTATGGTGGCTAGTGTACTGCATACCTCCAGCCTCTGGTTGTTACTGTATAGCAAATCTAATCTTTGGCTTCAATACTTATGACAAATGTCTCATCTTTCTTGATATGAAGAAATCAGAGTGTAAGGCTCTTCTCCCCACCATGAAACACAGCAGAGTGGGATTCATGTCATAACTTAGGTCCCCTGATGCTACCGATCTTTAGGACTATGAACACATGCTCCAATTTACCTCTTTGATGGTGGCTTTTCAATCAAGTACAGTCACTTCAGTACAGAAGTTATTCCTGCCTATATCTCTACAATAATCTACAAAGTACAGATATCAGTCCTGCAGTGCATTGTACATACACAGTATTCACACTGCCCTAAATGGACAATGCATTTAAGATCTGATGTCAGAATAAGCATGAAACTGGGACTAACATCCTCTAAAGCCTCACTGACATTCATATGTGGCTGCTCTGATGTCCATCCCCGTCCCCTGACCACTAAACCGCTTCAATACGCTAATTTGTTCTGATAAGAGTATCACAAAACACCAAAATAGACAGGAAATAAGCGGATTACAGAACATAGACAAAACCATTGGCCCTCTATGTAACGGGAATCTATATAAGCACAGTCACTAAGACTATTATAATAGCCAGGTAAAGTTATATAACAGGGATAGTATCATACATGCATCACTTAATATATTGTATATCAATGTCAAGTCTTTTATAACCTAATTAAATGTTTCCAGCAACCTGTTCTCTCAGTTGAAAAAAAAATAAAAAGACATTAATTAGAGGGATAGTGTGGAACATGTGTTTGGCTCCCCAGTGTCTAGGTAACAAATGACTCGCTGTAATGCCCAGCATTGCCGGGCTCTTGGCTATTTATTTTATATATGTACATACCCACCATTTCTCTCCATCTTACTTTTCTCCTCCCCCCTCCTCAATTTTTTTTTTGCTACCCCACCCCATACTTACCGACTTTTTAGGAATCTTTCCCGGGAGCAGCCCGGAGAGGAGAGCTTCACACACTGGCCCCCTGTTCTGTACCTTGCTCCTCCCCCTGTTCTGTACCTTGCTCCTCCCCCTGTTCTGTACCTTGCTCCTCCCCCTGTTGTCCCCAGCCACATGGTTGTGATGTCAGAGGTACTGTGAAGATCCTCATTTTAGACCTATCTCCACTCTCAGCTTTGGGGGGGCGGGGTCATCTATAGCTGTCATTAGGCCCCACCTCCTTTACAGGAAAAGCCCTTTGACAATTGTAAAGCACAACGGAATATGCTGCGCTATATAAGAAACTGTTAATAAATAAATAAATAAAATAAAAGCCCGCATTACACTGGTCCGCGAGGAGGGGGACGGGGCTAAATGTCACAATTTGCATCATTTAGCCCCTCCCCTCCCTACAGACCCACAAATTTCTTGTAAAATCTCCCCATCCTGAAGTGGGCGGGATGCAGGAGATTTTATACTCTTTCAGGGTGCGGGGGGTTACCTGAAAAATCGTGAGCCTCTTGCGACTCCAAGGAGAGTAGGTAAATATGCCCCACCTCCACACTGTGTTCCCACCTGTTCATCTCACTCCCCCACTCTCTCTCTGTCACCGCCCCCCCCCTCACTCTCTCCTGTGCATCTCTCACACAGATGGGAGGGGCCCAGACTTCACACCAACTGTTGTTACATTCCAACATGATGACATCATTTTTATCAGCTGCCAATTTTATTGTATAGAATTGCAGATTGGGGGCTCAATTATAAGGACAGGGCCGGAGATGTCTCAGAACATATAAGTTATATGCTATTCTTTATTATACAATTTCGTCAGGTCCCCTTCATAGAGTAACTTGAGGTTGTGGGGTGACTATTACTGTTTGTGATGGAAAAGACAAATTTAAAGAGTGGAAATTGTGAGAAATTAATTGTACACAGGCTCAATGCTTCCTCCACATTTTATTATTATTATTTATATTATTATTATTATTATTATTATTATTATCCTTTATTTATTTTCTTTTCCTGAAAAATTCTGTTTGTTGATATTTTTTTGATGAATTACAGAGCACAGTAAATATTTATTTCTGTGGTGCCACAAGGGTTCCACAGCGCATAAGAAAGTACAATTGAGCAGAAGAAGAGAACAGTGACTTACAGTACATGACAATGCAGGACAAGTACATGATATATAAATATAGCTGCAATAGCGGTCGTACGACTCATAACCCACCCTGAAATAAGTAATACCGCAGGCAGAAGTAAGCGAAGGAAAATCACATAGGGGAAGAGGGCCCTGCTCGTGAGTGCTTACATGCTAAAGGAAAAACCTGGGGAAAATCCTAAATGGCGCTAAATGCAAAAAGACGTACTCAGTACCTAATGTGGGATGAGGCTCTCTCCTTTCTGCTATATAACCTCTGCGCTCGCGGGGCCTAGAAATTATGATGGAGTCTGACAGTGAATCCTGATTGTTAAATAGTTATCCTCTCCTAGAAATGAAAGACCATTGGCGGGGGGGGGGGGGGTTTGATTGGCGGGGGGGGGACTTTTCCAACAAATGCAGTAATTTTCCTTGCAGTAGTTTATAACCTGAGTTCTATATGTTGATTACATAGTAGGAAAGACATATTCACTACATATGCGACAAGCTGGCTCGATGACACAAGACCAGCGTTCAGCTCAGAGACATAAGGTTTTGGTTCTTTTTACACTGAACTATAAACGGGCGCAATAAAAAGGCAGACAGCGGACGCCAATGGCAGGTGTGCTGGTAAATATATTGATCTCTAGTGATTACATATAAGGATTTGGCTTCAGTCGTCCTAAAATTTTACTTCTATTGGTATAAATCTTTTCTGCTTTTATGGCACCTTCTGACAGTCTCTCCCGTGCGAAGAACAAACCCGATCTGCAGTCAGACCTGCTGCGCCATCGCTTTTCTGTGCGCATCAATAACGCACATGGCGACAGAAGTTTTATTTAGATAAAAGCTGTGCATAAAGGTATAGGTGCCAAAAATATTGCTCCAGGCCTAAAGCATATGGACATCCATATGGAAAACATGGTTTCCCAGCCAGAAAACCAGAGCTGCATTTTATTTTATTCCTATATGGTGCATTTTTGTCCCTTTGCAGAATAATGCTGTGAGTCTGCAGATTACAATACAATGTACTAAGAGGCGGATTCAGGGGACCGTCCCTGTGTTATACATTTTCCTATACCCTTAATCCGTCTTTACACTGTTTTTAAATGTATAGCTGCAATATCCTTATAGCTGCCACACAGATTTTACTAAAGTGGTCCCATTAACCGGGGAGTCGCTATAGGCATCATTTTTACAATTTTGTGATACAAAACATGTCAGATGACCAATCACAAGGGGAAATCTCTGGATTGTGGCTGGTGATTGGTCCTCTCACGCCGCAGGGGTCCGGTTAGGGAAGTAGGGGTGCCGTAGTAAGAATGGTTCAAGATTTAACTTTGCATTCAAATAATAATTACATAAGTGACTTGTGTTTAAATGTTGGAGTTTCAGTCCTGCTGATACATGCATAAATGCTCATAATAATAACAATAAAACATTAATGAGCCAGTTCCCTAAATGAAAATAAAATTGCAGCAATATTGTTGCATTAAAGCAAAACATCGTTATTATTTTTTTTTGTCCAAGAAGGCAACAGAAATATAATGGCATTATTAATATTATTATTATTATTATTATTATTATTATTATCACTATTATTATTATTATTACTATTATTATTATTATTATTATTAATCAAATCTGGGTGTTTTTTTATACAGTAACTTTATTGACATATTAATAGGGTTTTCACAACATTAATAACAATCATTAAATATTCTGTCATGTGGGGGGGGGGGAAATTCAATTGAATGTAATGTTGAATAGCACCATGAATAAATGCCCCGAGCTATTTAATTATCAGTTTTGCGCCTGAGACATAAGTCAGATATGAAGTTTACTGCACCTTACGCCAGGGGTTTAGTCGAGGTAAATGCCATCCTCCAACGTAAGTGCCAGGTGCGATGCTGATAGCACATGCGGATAGCACACTACCAGCACTGCGGCACTAGTTTAGTCAGAAATGGAGAATCCTCTAGTCGGGGGATGTACAGTGCGGCAAAATGAATCATTACGGGCAGTCATTCCCGGCGCTGTTCAACATCACATTCAATTGATTTCCCCCCATATATACTTATTACAATTGTATAAATATCATATAAATTCTCATGAAATGATATGTATATATTTCCCCTCACTCCCTTTCCCTCACTTTCCCTGTCTGGGTAATAACCATCTCTCTCCTCTGCCGCGTTCCCGGGAGTTTCCCGTCTCTCTCCCCTACCCCTCATGTCTTCATCTTCCTCGCTGCCTGGTCTCGGTGGAGACTGCTGTCTGGGCTGCTCTGGGCTGATATATATGGGGGGGTCTTTAACAAGGCCCTGAAACGTTGACTAACAAAATACATTTTGATGACCTACATGTGGTAACAATAAAATGAGATGTTTTTTACTAATAGGAAACCTTGTGAGAGCCTCCTGGATTATATCTGCAACTGGGACTATTGTAAAAAGGTTCCTAATTGTGGATTCACCACAGGGTATGATATATAGGTACAGACGATGTGAGGGGAAGATCGGACAGCAACACTATTCACACTGGAGACAAGATGGATCCTGTGTCTGGACGGGTTCCCGAATATAGATATACAGTAATTAGATAGACAATGTCTAGATAGACACCAGAAGTTAGACAGTGACTAGTTAGACAGGGACAATAGTTTGACAGGGTCAAAAGTCAGACACACTAAAGTTCGACATGTAAAAAGGTCGACAGAGTCAAAAGTTCAACATGGAAATGGTCAACGCAAAAATGGTCGACAATTTTTTTTTTTATGTTAGGGTTAGGCACTTACCCCCATGGTTAGGGTTAGGCACCAGGAGGGAGGGTTAGGCACCAGGAGGGAGGGTTAGGCACTTACCCAGGTGGTTAGGGTTAGGCACCAGGATGGAGGTTTAGCGGTAGGCACCAAGGGGAGGGTTAGGGTTAGGCACTTACCCACACGGTTAGGGTTAGGCACCAGGAGGGAGGGTTAGGCTTAGGCACCAGGAGGGAGGGTTAGGCACTTACACAGACGGTTAGGGTTAGGCACCAGGAGGGAGGGTTAGGCACCAGGAGGGAATGTTAGGGTTAGGCACCAAGGGGAGGGTTAGGGTAAAGAATAGGGCTAAAAAAAAATGATCGACCATTTTTCTATCGACCATTTTCATGTCGAACTTTTTACCATCGACCTTTTTACATGTCGAACTTTAGTGTGTCTGAGTTTTGTCCCTATCAAACTTTTGACCATGTCTAACTATTCACTGTCTAACAACTGGTGTCTATCTAGACATTGTCTATCTAATTACTGTCTATCTCTTACACCACACCCTGTCTGGACACCACATATCCCAAAGCAATTATTGAAATAAAAATCTCTTGGAATGTAGTTAGTTAAAAAATTATTCTCTAATGTAGACTATCGTATTTTTCCATAGATTATACACCATTCACCAGCATGTGCTAACGCTTTATGTTTTTAAGACATCTGTAATTGTCTGACATTTACTATTTCTTGACTTGTGAACATATATGTGGTTACATTTAATTTTTCCATATGTATGCAGTAATTTATTTTTGATAGTATTATTATTGTTTTTATTTTTTATTTTAAATTTTTCATCTCTCCACAGCTTCCTGCTTCTCACTCCTGCCCCCTGCATCTCTCCACAGCTTCCTGCTTCTCACTCCTGCCCCCTGCATCTCTCCACAGCTTCCTGCTTCTCACTCCTGCCCCCTGCATCTCTCCACAGCTTCCTGCTTCTCACTCCTGCCCCCTGCATCTCATCACAGCTTCCTGCTTCTCACTCCTGCCCCCTGCATCTCACCACAGCCTCCTGCTTCTCACTCCTGCCCCCTGCATCTCTCCACAGCCCCCCGCATCTCTCCACAGCTTCCTGTTTCTCACTCCTGCCCCCTGCATCTCACCACAGCTTCCTGCTTCTCACTCCTGCCAATGGTTCTTACCACAGCCCCCTGCATCACACCACAAGTTCCTGCTTCTCACTCCTGCCCCCTGCATCTCGCCACAGCTTCCTGCTTCTCACACCTGCCACTGGTTCCTACCACAGCCGCCTGCAACACACCACAGCTTCCTGCTTCTCAATCCTGCCCCTGCATCTCTCCCCAGCTTCCCGTGTCTCACTCCTGCCACCTGCATCTCACCACAGCTTTCTGCTTCTCACTCCTGCCCCCTGCATCTCTCCACAGCCCCTTGCATCTCTCCACAGCTTCCCGTTTCTCACTCCTGCCCCCTGCATCTCACCACAGCTTCCTGCTTCTCACTCCTGCCCCCTGCATCTCACCACAGCTTCCTGCGTCTCACTCCTGCCCCCTGCATCACACCACAACCTCCTGCTTCTCACTCCTGCCCCCTGCGTCTCACCACAGCTTCCTGCTTCTCACTCCTGCCACCTGCATCTCACCACAACTTCCTGCTTCTCACTCCTGCCCCCTGCATCTCTCCCCAGCTTCCCGTGTCTCACTCCTGCCCCCTGCATCTCACCACAACTTCCTGCTTCTCACTCCTGCCCCCTGCATCACACCACAACTTCCTGCTTCTCACTCCTGCCCCCTGCATCACACCACAACTTCCTGCTTCTCACTCCTGCCCCCTGCATCACACCACAACCTCCTGCTTCTAACTCCTGCCCCCTGCATCTCACCACAACTTCCTGTTTCTCACTCCTGCCCCTGCATCTCTCCCCATCTTCCCGTGTCTCACTCCTGCCCCCTGCATCACACCACAACCTCCTGCTTCTCACTCATGCCCCCTGCATCTCACCACAACTTCCTGCTTCTCACTCCTGCCCCCTGCATCACACCACAACTTCCTGCTTCTCACTCCTGCCCCCTGCATCACACCACAACTTCCTGCTTCTCACTCCTGCCCCCTGTATCTCACCAATGTCACCATAACCACCCTGCTGCTGTCCTGAAGCTGGCAGGATGGTACTGGGATGTGCTGGAAAGGGCAGGAGGATCATGGCTGAAAGATTTGTATTGCAGCTACCATACTAAAGCATTAGCAGCATGTCCCCGGGGGCATCTGAGCATATTTCTGCAGCCTCCATGTGCACCTCTCCCCAGCTGACAAACATGGCGGTGCACAATGTACCCTGTAAATCCAGGGCTTCCTATTGAGCTTCCTTGCATTGGTGCCCCTGTCTTAGAACAGCACTGAGGCCCTGATTCAGAGCGCTCGCTCTGAATCAGGTTGTTTTTTTTTTTTTAAGAAGGGCCTCCTGGCCGTTTGCATAGCTGTGGGTAACCACCCACAGCTATAGCGAGCGGCCATGATGATGGTCGCGATGGTCAAGACCATCGTGACCATTGGGCTGGCGACGAGACCCTTGTGGTAGGGTTTCATGGCCGCAAGCCCCAGAGAGCTTTCGGCTCTAGCAGAGCCGGAAGCTCTCCACTGACATCACTGATGATGTCAGTGGGGCTGCCCCCAAACGACAGGCGTTCTCATGGGAACGCCTCCATTTGGGCAGCCACCCCCCCGGCCCGCCCACCAAAGGGGGCGAGCTGTCACTCAACATCAACAGCTCACCCCCTTTGTTATGAGACCCTGAGCGACAGAGTGCCCGTCGCTATCCGGGTCTCGCGCATGTGCACGACGGCCACCATTGACCCAGTTGTGAGCGCTCAGCGCTTGTGACCGGGTCTGAATCAGGCCCTGACTTCCATGCCTCTCAGTGCCTCCTGTTCTCCGAGGGCATGTGGCTAAGCGAGAACATCACGCTGTAGATGGAGCACTTCACACTGGAGGAGTGCTTACCGAAGTCTGCCTGCATGTTCAGCGTACGGATGGACATCGGAATTAATCAATGTTTTTATTCCTGATAGCTATGTCTCCCCTGGTTCCTTCCTGGCTACTGTGTCTTCATCAGGTCATCTTCATGGGTTTGTTGGAGGATGTCTCTCACTCTCTGTCTGCCTCAGATGTGACCCTGCTCAGTAACTGACTCCCTCCCCCCTCTAGGCTGCTGCTAAACAAGAGGGCACAGTGCTAGCTCTGATTGGCTCTAACTGTCTCAGAGAGCCAATCAGAGTGCAGCAACAGTTGTCAGTCACTCACACAGCACAACAGTGTTTCTGTGACTTGCTTCAGTAAAATCGTCACTGCTGGGCTCTTTTTTGTAGCAGATGAATGTTTCATACACCTAAACCTTCCTTGACCAATGCTGTATAGAACACTGAAAACCCCATTAAAATATATATATATTTTTTTTCTGTAAAGTAATAGAGTCCATTCACCAGGAACTTTTATATACAACATGTATTCTTCAAAAGTGGATTATTGGGAAGAACTGGAAGTTTGACCTATCAGGGTGTCTACTTAGGTGGTGCCGATACATTGATGAATCTGTAAGTCAGTGGTTTGGAAGTAGAGCATCATTGGATATTTCTGTACAATCTTAAAAAATAATACGCTAAAAACAGAAAACTGATGTCTGACGTGGTCATAACGAAATAAAACTTTTTACATCTCACTGTGTATATTGAGGATAATTCTATTAAATAAATAAACTTTTACTAAAGCCGCTGACAGTAACTTATATATAGAGAAGATGGTTCTATAACATCCTTAGTGGCCAATTCAACAGGATGCAAAGAAATAGCAAAAAAACAGGATGGATTTAGAATCAAATTTAGAATAAAATGTGAAGATGCAATTTATTAAATAGGGATATAAACCTGAAATAATATAGAAAAGCTAGAAAGATATCTTATAAGATTTGCATAAATACAAAATAAATAAAGTGAAGAATAAAAAGGAGGGACTGGAATTTGTGTTCCTGACATTAGTGAAATTATACCACAAATCCCTAGTTATAGATATTAAAGGACAACACATTTAGGGAATTTGTCAGTGAGGATTCCAGTTCCCGAGAAACCTTTTATTAAATCCAAAGGAGAATAAGAAAAGTACTGAATTATTTTCCCAGGAAAAGGGGACGGAATATGAGAGTAAGGACTTTATCACATGTGAGAGGAGAAGTATTGTCCATCATTTACAGTGCGTCTGTGGGAAACAGTATTGTATGTAAGTAAAGGTGCTCGGGAACACGTCAGGAAGAGGAGACCGGAAATCCCCAGGTAGTGTAAGGAAGGAGCAGACTCTGCAGGTTTAAGTGGTTTTTCAGGATAATGTTAATAATAAATCCTTGGAGAAGGAATAATGTTGACTCTTAGTAACCTAAAACCCAGGAGAAGAGGACACGCAACCTGCAAATATTACATCTATGTGGGTGGAAAGTGGATTTCAAATTAAAATGCTTTTAAAAGTAAAATATATATTTTACATCAAACTTTCAGGCTAATATAGGTGTTTTATCTCCTGGTTACCTATGTGAATATGGAGATTTAGGTACTACAGGTTGAGCCTCCCATATCCAAATATTCCGAAATCTGGAATATTTTAAGCATGACTGAGAAAGTGAAACCTTTGCTTTCTGATGGTTCAATGTACACAAACTCACAGACTCAACCTGTATACTGTATACTGTACCTATTTTTCCAGGAGAAGGCAGATTCCCATTTAACATTGAAGGTGCTGGTGTTTTTCTAGCCCAGTATCAGAGACACAAGTATAGTTACATGAAATATATATATGTATATATCGGCAGTGGTGTAATATACATGGGAATTGTCATTAATTTTTTGTATGAATTCTAAAGAAAAGTATTATGACAGAATTGGGGGTTTCCTGGCTACAAATAATGAGACTCTATTATGATATATGGAGACATATATCTTTGGGTGTCAGTCATCTGTATACAAACTGGTGATTATGTGTTTGCAATTTTATTGTCCTGTTTCCCCATTTTTGGATGTAATTTAAATACCGGACATGGTTTATTACTCTCTACAACCTTGAAGATGTGCCAGTCGAAACGTGTTGGTGGTTGGAGCCTGTGAATCCTGATCCTGTCACCAGTGACCAAAGTACCCAGGTGACATCTTATATGCTTTGTATTCTCACCAGGAGTGCGACTGGCTTCATTTACGTGTATTTGTGCAAATGTACTCATTGGTCATTTTATTAATGAAAAAAAAGAATACACTATGGCACCTTCCCTTTAAATTCAGCATTTGTTAGACAATTCCCAAAATATCAGCATCACGTGTGTAGTGTTTGAGGCAGCAGTTGGCAAAAATTGACGCTAGGGGGTAAATTTACTACGAATCTGTCTGGCTGAGATTGCATTCCCGTGCAAGATTACCCTGATATTTACTAAGGGCAAACACGAGTGCAAAAACACGATCCCACACAGAGACAGATGACCAAACGCACAAATAGAAGTCAATAGACCATCAAACCGATATTTCCATAGACAGAAATACAACTCATAGATTTACTAAGAATTACAGTATGTTTAAAAATACAAAAGAACAAAGATCAGACTAGAATAAATGAATAGAAGGGGCTGTTATCAGTGTGATCTGTGCAATGCTTTTCTGAGTATTTTAAAGAAAGGGTTAAAAACGGCCTCCCCTCCCCCCAAAAAAGCATAACTAGCCCCGTCTGAGCCCGTTCTGGTACCGGTAAATCGGGCGAACTCTGGCGTGGGGTTCCCCCTACTTTCCTACAACAAGCATAGAGCTAAACCAGCCAGGGTTGTAACGTCATAGCTGGGAAACACACAGTGTAGGGTCGCTCTGCCAAAGCATTAACTAACCCCAAACTGCTCATCCTAGGGCTGACAATCCTCAGAATGTGGGGACCCCAAAAATAATATGATTTCTGTGTGTTCCCCTGCTATGGTCTTACAATCCCGGCTGGTTCAGCACAATGTTAGTTATAAGAAAATAGGGAACTCTGTGACGGTTTTTACACCAATTTTCTTATACTAGAACGGGCTCAGAGGTCCGGGACTGGTTATGACTTGGGGGACCCCACACCTTTTTTATTTTTAAGCCTTTCTTTACACTACACACAAAAGCACTGCACAGATCACACTGATCTGCACAGTGCTCAGATCAATCCATTTAGAAGGGACCAATATGGCTGAATAATACAACGCGACCTGTACCATCATCCAATCAAAATAGGAAAACACAATTCTTAGTAAATCTGTGTGTTTGATTGGGAAAAACACAGGTGAGTCTGAGCAATGCCTAGTGTGTTTATTCCTAACCAAACACGGTAGTAATATCCCCCCCTGGTAGTGCCCCCAGTAGTAATACCCCCCCTGATAGTGCCCCCAGTAGTAACCCCCCCCCTGGTAGTGCCCCCAGTAGTAATCCTCCCCTGGTAGTGCCCCCAGTAGTAACCCCCCCCCTGGTAGTGCCCCCAGTAGTAATACCCCCCTGGTAGTGCCCCAGTAGTAACCCCCCCCTGGTAGTGCCCCCAGTAGTAATACCCCCCTGGTAGTGCCTTCAGTAGTAATATCCCCCTCTGGTAGTGCCCCCAGTAGTAATCCCCCCTGGTAGTGCCCCCAGTAGTAATCCGCCCCTGGTAGTGCCCCCAGTAGTAACCCCCCTGGTAGTGTCCCCAGTATTACTATCCCCCCCTGGTAGTGCCCCCAGTAGTAATATCCCCCCCTGGTAGTGCCCCCAGTAGTAATCCCCCCTGGTAGTGCCCTCAGTAGCAATCCCCCCTGATAGTGACTCCAGTAGTAATATCCCCCCCTGGTAGTGCCCCCAGTAGTAATCCCCCCTGGTAGTGCCCTCAGTAGCAATCCCCCCTGATAGTGACCCCAGTAGTAATCCCCCCCTGGTACTGCCCCCAGTAGTAGCCCCCCCCAGTAGAGAGACGTACCAGTAATAATAATAATAAAAAACACTTACCTGAAACCCCGCTCCTGGTCCCGACGTTGCTATCAGCTCCTCCGGCCGCTTTGCATTACCCGCTTCCGGCTCCCATTACCCACTGCGGGAGCCGAAAGATGGCTCCCGCAGTGGGAGCAGCAGCAGCCGATGACAGTCTGACAGACTTTCATCGGCTGCTGATTACAACAAACACACAGATGCCGGCTCCGGCGGCTGTGTGTTTGGCAGTGTGTAGTGCTGACCGAACTCCGTCCGGTCAGCGCTACACACGCGGGGCAGCTGTGTCACAGAGACACAGTCTGCACCGCGGCCCGCATGGTAAGCAGCTGAGTGAGGCGCCCTCCAATATGTGGCGCCCTACTCAGCTGCGTAACGGGAGAACCGACCCTGGTCCTGGAGCATCACTCGAGTATAAGCCGAGGGGGGGCTTTTTCAGCACAAAAAATGTGCTGAAAAACTTGTCTTATACTCGAGTATTACGGTATATGATAGCTCGCCTTAAAGATATAATGCATGGTTCCAAACCATCCACATACCACGGAAGCCAGCTGCGATGGAGCATACTGAGGTAGCAAGTACATTGTGAGATCCCACTCAGTCGCTGCAGACCCTATAGCAAACCATAAGTTTAGTGGGTGCAGAGTGCCTTTGCTATGAGGCTCGGGACCACCTCTGGGGCCCATGTCTCATGCACACAGCTTAGAATGGCTGCCACGAGAAATTGTGGTGCCCGGGACAGAGAAAAAGGCATCCCCCCCCCCGTGTTACTGCAAATCCAGCCCTGCAGTGTCTCTCCAGTTCCAGTGAGCCTTGTTCTGTCTCTACAGCCAGCACCCTTCCCTCTCCCCAGCCAACACCCCTCTGTCTCCCCAGCCAGCCCCTTCTGTCTCTACAGCCCCCCCTTTGTCTCCCCAGCCAGCACCCTTCTGTTTATACAGCCCCCCTCTGTCTCCCCAACCAGCCCCTTCTGTCTCCCCAGGGAGCCCCTTCTGTCTCTACAGCCCCCCATTTGTCTCCCCAGCCAGCACCCTTCTGTTTATACAGCCCCCCTCTGTCTCCCCAACCAGCCCCTTCTGTCTACCCAGCCAGCCACCATTCTGTCTCCCCAGCCAGCACCCTTCTGTCTCTCCAGCCCTGTTTTGCTTCTCGTCTCCACTCTTCAGCCCTAGGCAGCCCTCTAGATACATAAAATAACCCACACAATTGTCTTGCTCCAACTTTCCAAAGTTTAGATACAACAATGTTTTAAATACTTATTGTGATGTTGAAACAATCAATTTGTACAGAATTGCAGGCTTTCTGGATATTCACAACCAGCCCCTGCCATTCCCATGGTGTTACACACACTCTTGGTACTCAGATGAGACCCCTCTTCATTCTTTCCCAGGGATGAACGGAGAGATAGCCAGTCGGCGTTTGCCAAACCAGCACATGTTTGCAGAGCGGTCAAGTGGTCAGGAGCTGAGCTGATGTTAATTAGCAATGAAATGAGGAATGAACTAGAATTATCCCTGAGACTAATCAATGGGAAAATCACTCTGAGCAGGCAGCGTAATGAAATACTATACAGCTGTTTATTTTTAGTCTGGTTTTTTTTTCCCCAGCCCTGCAACAAAATCCCTATTAATTAGAAAAAAGAAAATCCCGGCCTGTTGTGTTTCTGTCTCACTGGTGTGTCCTTTCCAGCTCCCAATTATTATACATACCGCATGTAGCCCTTGTCACTTCTCCCCCTGGGGACCCTCCCGTGACTCTGTTCTGTGGGACAATCAGCGGATATACAGGCAGAATATTTACATATGAATAGGATTTCATTCTGACCCCATTTAATATCTCCCCCAAACAACACAGTGGGGAAAGAGACAAGGGGGGGGGGGGAGGTAGGGGGGGCTAGTCTGCGCAATTAGCGGCGATGATACCATAAAACAGACACAGCCTCCTCTCTTCTATCAAAGCAGGACTGACGCTACAGATGGACACAGATTCCAACAGTCCATGGGAGAGATGTAAGAAGCTCAGAAGCGGTATCAGCGCACGTTAAGTGCGCTGATACCGCTTCTACCCGATGTATGATCGGGGGTTTGGCGGTTTTATAACAGGGGCGCTATGTATGAACGGTCATATTGCCTGACCGTTCGGCCCGCTGTATCGACAGCTACAGCCCGGTGCTGCCCTATAATCACAGCAGGGACAGCGCTGTCCCTGCTGCGGTGGCTGCCGGCTCCAGGCTGCACGCAGGGATCTTGCAACACTTGCAAGATCCCACACATGCTCAGTGGAGCCGGCCGGGACTGAAACACAGAGCATCAGCACTAGGCACCGGGACTGACACACAGAGCATCAGCACTAGGCACCGGGACTGACACACAGAGCATCAGCACTAGGCACCGGGACTGACACACAGAGCATCAGCACTAGGCACCGGGACTGACACACAGAGCATCAGCACTAGGCACCGGGACTGAGACACAGAGCATGAGCACTAGGCACCGGGACTGACACACAGAGCATCAGCACTAGGCACCGGGACTGACACACAGAGCATCAGTACTAGGCACCGGGACTGACACACAGAGCATCAGTACTAGGCACCGGGACTGACACACAGAGCATGAGCACTAGGCACCGGGACTGACATACAGAGCATCAGCACTAGGCACCGGGACTGACACACAGAGCATGAGCACTAGGCACCGGGACTGACACACAGAGCATCAGCACTAGGCACCGGGACTGACACACAGAGCATGAGCACTAGGCACCGGGACTGACACACAGAGCATGAGCACTAGGCACCGGGACTGACATACAGAGCATCAGCACTAGGCACCGGGACTGACACACAGAGCATGAGCACTAGGCACCGGGACTGACACACAGAGCATCAGCACTAGGCACCGGGACTGACACACAGAGCATCAGTACTAGGCACCGGGACTGACACACAGAGCATCAGTACTAGGCACCGGGACTGACACACAGAGCATCAGCACTAGGCACCGGGACTGACACACAGAGCATCAGTACTAGGCACCGGGACTGACACACAGAGCATCAGCACTAGGCACCGGGACTGACACACAGAGCATCAGCACTAGGCACCGGGACTGACACACAGAGCATGAGCACTAGGCACCGGGACTGACACACAGAGCATCAGCACTAGGCACCGGGACTGACACACAGAGCATCAGCACTAGGCACCGGGACTGACACACAGAGCATCAGCACTAGGCACCGGGACTGACACACAGAGCATCAGCACTAGGCACCGGGACTGACACACAGAGCATGAGCACTAGGCTAGCACTATGCTGATACGCTGCTGTCTCTAGCGGGTAGCGCCGGAGGGCTTAGTTAGCGCTCCCCCTGATGAGATGTTCATACATCTCATCGGTAGTGCTTCCTGCGTCACCTCGGTAAAGAGGCGAAGCAGGAAGCGATACAGCGCCACGTTAAATGCCGCTATAACACGTCTACCCATGTCTTGCGCGGCTCTGCCTCCTGTAAGTCACAGGACACCTCTTTCTTTTAATTAACGCTTTCATTGCCGTCCGGTCTGAGGATAGTTATGCTTTGGGGGGGGGGGCTACATCATTTTTGTTTAAAATTAACCCTTTTTAGATTATATACAGGCAGAAGTATTCATGGATCACACTGAACTGTGTATGTTTCTCCATAACTCGCAGCTCACAGGCAGGTGAATTGTTTTGACAAATTTTTACAGGAGTTTTGTCCGTTCTCGTGAGCGATTAGAATCTCTCCTCTTGGTAAATTCCCGAATCCGATCTTCACTAGTGAAAAGTTACTTGAGTTTGGCCGATGGTGAAGTGAAGAGCGTTTGCTAACACTCCGGTATTTTCCTGTAGTAAAGGCGATCTCTCTCCCGAGTATTACATATGTAACTTTGCGTGTGGTTAAAAATGTCCAAACTTTTCAGAGAATGCTAAATCGACTAAACTCAAATCTTAGTAAATTTACCCCTAAGTGTCCCATTCAAAGCAGCGGATAAGACGTGGGAGCTAATGTAGAAGTAGGAACGAAGTAAAGAAAAAGAAGCAAATTTGCCCCTTGGTAAAACCATTTGCACGACAGGTGGGGCAGATGTAAATTGTGCAGAGATTTAAAGTGCGGAAGGGGTGTGTCCTCTGATTTCTACATTTCTGTACAAAACCGTAGCTGCCTATACTGAGTACGGAAGGAGCTGTGACAAGATGTGTGGGTGTGGCCAGTGCTGTGTGGGTGTGACCAGTGCTGTGTGGGTTTGACCAGTGCTGTGTGGGTGTGACCAGTGCTGTGTGGGTGTGACCAGTGATGTTTGGGTGTGGCCAGTGATGTTTGGGTGTGGCCAGTGAGGTGTGACCAGTGCTGTGTGGGTGTGACCAGTGCTGTGTGTGTGTGACCAGTGCTGTGTGTGTGACCAGTGATGTTTGGGTGTGGCCAGTGAGGTGTGACCAGTGCTGTGTGGGTGTTACCAGTGCTGTGTGGGTGTGACCAGTGATGTTTGGGTGTGGCCAGTGAGGTGTGACCAGTGCTGTGTGGGTGTGACCAGTGCTGCGTGGGTGTGGCCAGTGATGTTTGGGTGTGGCCAGTGAGGTGTGACCAGTGCTGTGTGGGTGTGACCAGTGCTGCATGGGTGTGGCCAGTGATGTTTGGGTGTGGCCAGTGAGGTGTGACCAGTGCTGTGTGGGTGTGACCAGTGCTGTGTGGGTGTGGCCAGTGCCATGGATGTGTATATTTGCTACACTATTAGCCCCACAGTCTTCCGAAATACATAAAAATTGAAAAATCGCATACTTCTGTGAGAAAACTATACTTATGGCTGACTGTGACCAGTTAGGCATTTGGTTATCATGACAATGGGCCTATATTTATGTGGAGGCCTGGAGCTGCAGCTCCATCCTCCCCATTGTTAATCTGGCCTGGGCAATATTTGTGCGTTACATGCACTTTGTGCCCTGTATGGAGAGACTATACTGTAAATGCATATACACCCCTGCATTGCTACATTGTTTCTTCAGGAGCAAATCTGTGTTTTTTGGGTTATGTTGCTCCTAACTCTGCATATGCTCATGATCCCCAGCCCTTCAGCTATAGCAAATTAATAAGCCCATTTGCAGATGACAAAGGCTGTGTGTCCCCCCTATATGCGCCTCACCTCATTTATATAATATCTACCTGTAAAAAGTAAACTCATATTTTGCAGCAATGCTCCAAATCCCTACTCAGCATGGAAAGCTCAGCTGGGAGGCACACCTCCTTCCGTCAGCCGGTGCTAGCATTTCTAGCCAATCAGATGCCATCGTCTTGGCCCACAAATGCCTGTGCCTAAATTCAGCTTCAAAAAGCCAAAAATAGGCAATTTACAATAAGAGCCCTGGTGTTGCTGGACTGCACATCGTCGGCACATCATTGCCTGTTATCTTTAGCCAGTACTGTAATATTTCTTTGAAAGCATTGGCTACATATGTTCCTCAGTAAAAATGTAAAAATTAATAACAATATATAGTTTAAATATTAACAGAATGAGACATTAATACACAAGTAATATCTCTGTAGAGAGAATAGAAGGATGGTACCGTAAATACTCATCACTGGATACTGTGAAATATATCAATGGAAGAACAAAGACTTCCCGCAACTAAGATAAAACAAAAGTATGTTTCACTGCTGCGAGACAGACGGGCAGGTCGCGCTACTCCACAGCGCTGCTTAAGGTGCAATTGATGGGGCTCAGTCATCACAAATGGCAAAACATGTTTCCTGATTCTTAGAAAAAATAATATATATATTATACATATTAGTGAGAGTAAAAGGCTTTATTTTGTGGGCATTGTGCTCTTTCCAGCATTATCAGGCACATTTTGTGGCAGCTCCGAGCCACCTTCGCCCAGTCTAAATGGAAAACAAAAAATCCATCAGGGAGACTCGTCAATTAAGATTTAGATGAGGAAAACATTGGAGGTTAAGTGACACTTTTATTAATTAGCTAACTAATGCTGATTATAGAAGATACAAAGAGACAAGGCTGAGGCCTCTTCCAGTAAAAGCAGAATGCAGCCTAAAGCACATTATTATACACAGATAACGGTCTTCATGGCTAAACGCAGAAGGAAAGAGAACGTTCCTGATTTCCAGGTTATGGGCTTTAGTGTTACCACTATGATAAAGATTGTAGGCGAAGCTGCCTCTAAAGCTTGTACTGCAAATACATATAAAGGATCTTAGGAAGCGTAGAAAGGTTATTGTATCCTTGGCCTTCATTATTGTATAGCCCCTTATATAATGGATACAGAGCACAGACTGCTATCCATACTACAACAATACGATGTCATTATTGTATAGCTCTTTATATAAAGGATACAGAGCACAGACTGCTATCCATACTACAACAATACGATGTCATTATTGTATAGCTCTTTATATAAAGGATACAGAGCACAGACTGCTATCCATACTACAACAATGCAATGTCATTATTGTATAGCCCCTTATATAAAGGATACAGGGCACAGACTGCTATCCATACTACAACAATACGATGTCATTATTGTATAGACCCTTATATAAAGAATACAGGGCACAGACTGCTATCCAAACTACAACAATACAATTTCATTACTGTATAGCCCCTTATATAAAGGATACAGGGCACAGACTGCTATCCATACTACAACAATACAATGTCATTATTGTATAGCCCCTTATATAAAGGAAACAAGGCACAGACTGCTATCCATACTACAACAATACGATGTCATTATTGTATAGCCCCTTATATAAAGGATGCAGGGCACAGACTGCTATCCATACTACAACAATACAATACGATGTCATTATTGTATAGCCCCTTATATAAAGGATACAGGGCACAGACTGCTATCCATACTACAACAATACGATTTCATTATTGTATAGTCCCTTATATAAAGGATACAGAGCACAGACTGCTAACCATACTACAACAATACGATGTCATTATTGTATAGCCCCTTATATAAAGGATACAGGGCACAGACTGCTATCCATACTACAACAATACGATGTCATTATTGTATAGCCCCTTATATAAAGGATGCAGGGTACAGACTGCTATCCATACTACAACAATACAATGTCATTATTGTATAGCCCCTTATATAAAGGATACAGGGCACAGACTGCTATCCATACTACAAAAATACAATGTCATTATTGTATGGCCCCTTATATAAAGGATACAGGGCACTGACTGCTATCCATACTACAACAATACGATTTCATTATTGTATAGCCCCTTATATAAAGGATACAGGGCACTGACTGCTATCCATACTACAACAATACGATTTCATTATTGTATAGCCCCTTATATAAAGGATACAGGGCACAGACTGCTATCCATACTACAACAATACAATGTCATTATTGTATAGCCCCTTATATAAAGGATACAGAGCACAGACTGCTATCCATACTACAATACGATGTCATTATTGTATAGCCCCTTATATAAAGGATGCAGGGTACAGACTGCTATCCATACTACAACAATACAATGTCATTATTGTATAGCCCCTTATATAAAGGATACAGGGCACAGACTGCTATCCATAGTACAACAATACGATTTCATTATTGTATGGCCCCTTATATAAAGGATACAGGGCACAGACTGCTATCCATACTACAACAATACAATTTCATTATTGTATAGCCCCTTATATAAAGGATACAGGGCACAGACTGCTATCCATACTACAACAATACAATGTCATTATTGTATAGCCCCTTATATAAAGGATACAGGGCACAGACTGCTATCCATACTACAACAATACGATTTCATTATTGTATAGTCCCTTATATAAAGGATACAGAGCACAGACTGCTATCCATACTACAACAATACGATGTCATTATTGTATAGCCCCTTATATAAAGGATACAGAGCACAGACTGCTATCCATACTACAACAATACGATGTCATTATTGTATAGCCCCTTATATAAAGGATGCAGGGTACAGACTGCTATCCATACTACAACAATACAATGTCATTATTGTATAGCCCCTTATATAAAGGATACAGGGCACAGACTGCTATCCATACTACAACAATACAATGTCATTATTGTATGGCCCCTTATATAAAGGATACAGGGCACTGACTGCTATCCATACTACAACAATACGATTTCATTATTGTATAGCCCCTTATATAAAGGATACAGGGCACAGACTGCTATCCATACTACAACAATACGATGTCATTATTGTATAGCCCCTTATATAAAGGATACAGAGCACAGACTGCTATCCATACTACAACAATACGATGTCATTATTGTATAGCCCCTTATATAAAGGATGCAGGGTACAGACTGCTATCCATACTACAACAATACGATGTCATTATTGTATAGCCCCTTATATAAAGGATACAGGGCACAGACTGCTATCCATACTACAACAATACAATTTCATTATTGTATAGCCCCTTATATAAAGGATACAGGGCACAGACTGCTATCCATACTACAACAATACAATTTCATTATTGTATAGCCCCTTATATAAAGGATACAGGGCACAGACTGCTATCCATACTATAACAATACAATGTCATTATTGTATAGCCCCTTATATAAAGGATACAGGGCACAGACTGCTATCCATACTACAACAATACGATGTCATTATTGTATAGCCCCTTATATAAAGGATACAGGGCACAGACTGCTATCCATACTACAACAATACGATGTCATTATTGTATAGCCCCTTATATAAAGGATACAGAGCACAGACTGCTATCCATACTACAACAATACAATGTCATTATTGTATAGCCCCTTATATAAAGGATACAGGGCACTGACTGCTATCCATACTACAACAATACGATGTCATTATTGTATAGCCCCTTATATAAAGAATACAGGGCACAGACTGCTATCCATACTACAACAATACAATTTCATTATTGTATAGCCCCTTATATAAAGGATACAGGGCACAGACTGCTATCCATACTACAACAATACAATGTCATTATTGTATAGCCCCTTATATAAAGGATACAGAGCACAGACTGTTATCCATACTACAACAATACGATGTCATTATTGTATAGCCCCTTATATAAAGGATGCAGGGTACAGACTGCTATCCATAGTACAACAATACGATTTCATTATTGTATGGCCCCTTATATAAAGGATACAGGGCACTGACTGCTATCCATACTACAATACAATTTCATTATTGTATAGCCCCTTATATAAAGGATACAGGGCACAGACTGCTATCCATACTACAACAATACGATGTCATTATTGTATAGCCCCTTATATAAAGAATACAGGGTACAGACTGCTATCCAAACTACAACAATACAATTTCATTATTGTATAGCCCCTTATATAAAGGATACAGGGCACAGACTGCTATCCATACTACAACAATACAATGTCATTATTGTATAGCCCCTTATATAAAGGAAACAAGGCACAGACTGCTATCCATACTACAACAATACGATGTCATTATTGTATAGCCCTTATATAAAGGATGCAGGGCACAGACTGCTATCCATACTACAACAATACAATACGATGTCATTATTGTATAGCCCCTTATATAAAGGATACAGGGCACTGACTGCTATCCATACTACAACAATACGATTTCATTATTGTATAGCCCCTTATATAAAGGATACAGGGCACAGACTGCTATCCATACTACAACAATACGATTTCATTATTGTATAGTCCCTTATATAAAGGATACAGAGCACAGACTGCTATCCATACTACAACAATACGATGTCATTATTGTATAGCCCCTTATCTAAAGGATACAGGGCACAGACTGCTATCCATACTACAACAATACGATGTCATTATTGTATAGCCCCTTATATAAAGAATACAGGGCACAGACTGCTATCCATACTACAACAATACAATTTCATTATTGTATAGCCCCTTATATAAAGGATACAGGGCACAGACTGCTATCCATACTACAACAATACAATTTCATTATTGTATAGCCCCTTATATAAAGGATACAGGGCACAGACTGCTATCCATACTATAACAATACAATGTCATTATTGTATAGCCCCTTATATAAAGGATACAGGGCACAGACTGCTATCCATACTACAACAATACGATGTCATTATTGTATAGCCCCTTATATAAAGAATACAGGGCACAGACTGCTATCCATACTACAACAATACAATTTCATTATTGTATAGCCCCTTATATAAAGGATACAGGGCACAGACTGCTATCCATACTACAACAATACAATTTCATTATTGTATAGCCCCTTATATAAAGGATACAGGGCACAGACTGCTATCCATACTATAACAATACAATGTCATTATTGTATAGCCCCTTATATAAAGGATACAGGGCACAGACTGCTATCCATACTACAACAATACGATGTCATTATTGTATAGCCCCTTATATAAAGGATACAGGGCACAGACTGCTATCCATACTACAACAATACGATGTCATTATTGTATAGCCCCTTATATAAAGGATACAGAGCACAGATTGCTATCCATACTACAACAATACAATGTCATTATTGTATAGCCCCTTATATAAAGGATACAGGGCACAGACTGCTATCCATACTACAACAATACGATGTCATTATTGTATAGCCCCTTATATAAAGGATACAGGGCACAGACTGCTATCCATACTACAACAATACGATGTCATTATTGTATAGCCCCTTATATAAAGGATACAGGGCACAGACTGCTATCCATACTACAACAATACGATGTCATTATTGTATAGCCCCTTATATAAAGGATACAGGGCACAGACTGCTATCCATACTACAACAATATCATGTCATTATTGTATAGCCCCTTATATAAAGGATACAGGGCACTGACTGCTATCCATACTACAACAATACAATGTCATTATTGTATAGCCCCTTATATAAAGGATACAGGGCACTGACTGCTATCCATACTACAACAATACGATGTCATTATTGTATAGCCCCTTATATAAAGAATACAGGGCACAGACTGCTATCCATACTACAACAATACAATTTCATTATTGTATAGCCCCTTATATAAAGGATACAGGGCACAGACTGCTATCCATACTACAACAATACAATGTCATTATTGTATAGCCCCTTATATAAAGGATACAGAGCACAGACTGTTATCCATACTACAACAATACGATGTCATTATTGTATAGCCCCTTATATAAAGGATGCAGGGTACAGACTGCTATCCATAGTACAACAATACGATTTCATTATTGTATGGCCCCTTATATAAAGGATACAGGGCACTGACTACTATCCATACTACAATACAATTTCATTATTGTATAGCCCCTTATATAAAGGATACAGGGCACAGACTGCTATCCATACTACAACAATACGATGTCATTATTGTATAGCCCCTTATATAAAGAATACAGGGTACAGACTGCTATCCAAACTACAACAATAGAATTTCATTATTGTATAGCCCCTTATATAAAGGATACAGGGCACAGACTGCTATCCATACTACAACAATACAATGTCATTATTGTATAGCCCCTTATATAAAGGAAACAAGGCACAGACTGCTATCCATACTACAACAATACGATGTCATTATTGTATAGCCCTTATATAAAGGATGCAGGGCACAGACTGCTATCCATACTACAACAATACAATACAATGTCATTATTGTATAGCCCCTTATATAAAGGATACAGGGCACTGACTGCTATCCATAATACAACAATACGATTTCATTATTGTATAGCCCCTTATATAAAGGATACAGGGCACAGACTGCTATCCATACTACAACAATACGATTTCATTATTGTATAGTCCCTTATATAAAGGATACAGAGCACAGACTGCTATCCATACTACAACAATACGATGTCATTATTGTATAGCCCCTTATATAAAGGATACAGGGCACAGACTGCTATCCATACTACAACAATACGATGTCATTATTGTATAGCCCCTTATATAAAGAATACAGGGCACAGACTGCTATCCATACTACAACAATACAATTTCATTATTGTATAGCCCCTTATATAAAGGATACAGGGCACAGACTGCTATCCATACTACAACAATACAATTTCATTATTGTATAGCCCCTTATATAAAGGATACAGGGCACAGACTGCTATCCATACTATAACAATACAATGTCATTATTGTATAGCCCCTTATATAAAGGATACAGGGCACAGACTGCTATCCATACTACAACATTACGATGTCATTATTGTATAGCCCCTTATATAAAGGATACAGGGCACAGACTGCTATCCATACTACAACAATACGATGTCATTATTGTATAGCCCTTATATAAAGGATACAGAGCACAGATTGCTATCCATACTACAACAATACAATGTCATTATTGTATAGCCCCTTATATAAAGGATACAGGGCACAGACTGCTATCCATACTACAACAATACAATGTCATTATTGTATAGCCCCTTATATAAAGGATACAGGGCACAGACTGCTATCCATACTACAACAATACGATGTCATTATTGTATAGCCCCTTATATAAAGGATACAGAGCACAGATTGCTATCCATACTACAACAATACGATGTCATTATTGTATAGCCCCTTATATAAAGGATACAGGGCACAGACTGCTATCCATACTACAACAATATCATGTCATTATTGTATAGCCCCTTATATAAAGGATACAGGGCACTGACTGCTATCCATACTACAACAATACGATTTCATTATTGTATAGCCCCTTATATAAAGAATACAGGGCACAGACTGCTATCCATACTACAACAATACAATTTCATTATTGTATAGCCCCTTATATAAAGGATACAGGGCACAGACTGCTATCCATACTACAACAATACAATGTCATTATTGTATAGCCCCTTATATAAAGGAAACAGGGCACAGACTGCTATCCATACTACAACAATACGATGTCATTATTGTATAGCCCCTTATATAAAGGATACAGGGCACAGACTGCTATCCATACTACAACAATACGATGTCATTATTGTATAGCCCCTTATATAAAGGATACAGGGCACTGACTGCTATCCCTGCTACAGCAATACAATTTCATTATTGTATGGCCCCTTATATAAAGGATACAGGGCACTGACTGCTATCCATACTACAATACAATTTAATTATTGTATAGCCCCTTATATAAAGGATACAGGGCACAGACTGCTATCTATACTACAACAATACGATGTCATTATTGTATAGCAACTTATATAAAGTATGCAGGGTACAGACTGCTATCCATACTACAACAATACGATGTCATTATTGTATAGCCCCTTATATAAAGGATACAGGGCACAGACTGCTATCCATACTACAGCAATACAATTTCATTATTGTATAGCCCCTTATATAAAGGATACAGGGAACAGACTGCTATCCATACTACAACAATACAATGTCATTATTGTATAGCCCCTTATATAAAGTATACAGGGCACAGACTGCTATCCATACTACAACAATACGATGTCATTATTGTATAGCCCCTTATATAAAGGATACAGGGCACAGACTGCTATCCATACTACAACAATACAATGTCATTATTGTATAGCCCCTTATATAAAGGATACAGGGAACAGACTGCTATCCATACTACAACAATACGATTTAATTATTGTATAGCCCCTTATATAAAGGATACAGGGCACAGACTGCTATCCATGCTACAACAATACGATTTCATTATTGTATAGCCCCTTATATAAAGTATACAGAGCACATACTGCTATCCATACTACAACAATACAATGTCATTATTGTATAGCCCCTTATATAAAGGATACAGGGAACAGACTGCTATCCATACTACAACAATACGATGTCATTATTGTATAGCCCCTTATATAAAGGATACAGGGCACTGACTGCTATCCCTGCTACAGCAATACAATTTCATTATTGTATAGCCCCTTATATAAAGGATACAGGGCACAGACTGCTATCCATACTATAACAATACAATGTCATTATTGTATAGCCCCTTATATAAAGGATACAGGGCACAGACTGCTATCCATACTACAACAATACGATGTCATTATTGTATAGCCCCTTATATAAAGGATACAGGGCACAGACTGCTATCCATACTACAACAATACGATGTCATTATTGTATAGCCCCTTATATAAAGGATACAGAGCACAGATTGCTATCCATACTACAACAATACAATGTCATTATTGTATAGCCCCTTATATAAAGGATACAGGGCACAGACAGCTATCCATACTACAACAATACGATGTCATTATTGTATAGCCCCTTATATAAAGGATACAGGGCACAGACTGCTATCCATACTACAACAATACGATGTCATTATTGTATAGCCCCTTATATAAAGGATACAGAGCACAGATTGCTATCCATACTACAACAATACGATGTCATTATTGTATAGCCCCTTATATAAAGGATACAGGGCACAGACTGCTATCCATACTACAACAATATCATGTCATTATTGTATAGCCCCTTATATAAAGGATACAGGGCACTGACTGCTATCCATACTACAACAATACAATGTCATTATTGTATAGCCCCTTATATAAAGGATACAGGGCACTGACTGCTATCCATACTACAACAATACGATGTCATTATTGTATAGCCCCTTATATAAAGAATACAGGGCACAGACTGCTATCCATACTACAACAATACAATTTCATTATTGTATAGCCCCTTATATAAAGGATACAGGGCACAGACTGCTATCCATACTACAACAATACAATGTCATTATTGTATAGCCCCTTATATAAAGGATACAGAGCACAGACTGTTATCCATACTACAACAATACGATGTCATTATTGTATAGCCCCTTATATAAAGGATGCAGGGTACAGACTGCTATCCATAGTACAACAATACGATTTCATTATTGTATGGCCCCTTATATAAAGGATACAGGGCACTGACTGCTATCCATACTACAATACAATTTCATTATTGTATAGCCCCTTATATAAAGGATACAGGGCACAGACTGCTATCCATACTACAACAATACGATGTCATTATTGTATAGCCCCTTATATAAAGAATACAGGGTACATACTGCTATCCAAACTACAACAATAGAATTTCATTATTGTATAGCCCCTTATATAAAGGATACAGGGCACAGACTGCTATCCATACTACAACAATACAATGTCATTATTGTATAGCCCCTTATATAAAGGAAACAAGGCACAGACTGCTATCCATACTACAACAATATGATGTCATTATTGTATAGCCCTTATATAAAGGATGCAGGGCACAGACTGCTATCCATACTACAACAATACAATACGATGTCATTATTGTATAGCCCCTTATATAAAGGATACAGGGCACTGACTGCTATCCATACTACAACAATACGATTTCATTATTGTATAGCCCCTTATATAAAGGATACAGGGCACAGACTGCTATCCATACTACAACAATACGATTTCATTATTGTATAGTCCCTTATATAAAGGATACAGAGCACAGACTGCTATCCATACTACAACAATACGATGTCATTATTGTATAGCCCCTTATATAAAGGATACAGGGCACAGACTGCTATCCATACTACAACAATACGATGTCATTATTGTATAGCCCCTTATATAAAGAATACAGGGCACAGACTGCTATCCATACTACAACAATACAATTTCATTATTGTATAGCCCCTTATATAAAGGATACAGGGCACAGACTGCTATCCATACTACAACAATACAATTTCATTATTGTATAGCCCCTTATATAAAGGATACAGGGCACAGACTGCTATCCATACTATAACAATACAATGTCATTATTGTATAGCCCCTTATATAAAGGATACAGGGCACAGACTGCTATCCATACTACAACAATACGATGTCATTATTGTATAGCCCCTTATATAAAGGATACAGGGCACAGACTGCTATCCATACTACAACAATACGATGTCATTATTGTATAGCCCCTTATATAAAGGATACAGAGCACAGATTGCTATCCATACTACAACAATACAATGTCATTATTGTATAGCCCCTTATATAAAGGATACAGGGCACAGACTGCTATCCATACTACAACAATACAATGTCATTATTGTATAGCCCCTTATATAAAGGATACAGGGCACAGACTGCTATCCATACTACAACAATACAATGTCATTATTGTATAGCCCCTTATATAAAGGATACAGAGCACAGATTGCTATCCATACTACAACAATACGATGTCATTATTGTATAGCCCCATATATAAAGGATACAGGGCACAGACTGCTATCCATACTACAACAATATCATGTCATTATTGTATAGCCCCTTATATAAAGAATACAGGGCACAGACTGCTATCCATACTACAACAATACAATTTCATTATTGTATAGCCCCTTATATAAAGGATACAGGGCACAGACTGCTATCCATACTACAACAATACGATGTCATTATTGTATAGCCCCTTATATAAAGGATACAGGGCACTGACTGCTATCCCTGCTACAGCAATACAATTTCATTATTGTATGGCCCCTTATATAAAGGATACAGGGCACTGACTGCTATCCATACTACAATACAATTTAATTATTGTATAGCCCCTTATATAAAGGATACAGGGCACAGACTGCTATCTATACTACAACAATACGATGTCATTATTGTATAGCAACTTATATAAAGTATGCAGGGTACAGACTGCTATCCATACTACAACAATACGATGTCATTATTGTATAGCCCCTTATATAAAGGATGCAGGGTACAGACTGCTATCCATACTACAACAATACGATGTCATTATTTTATAGCCCCTTATATAAAGTATGCAGGGTACAGACTGCTATCCATACTACAACAATACGATGTCATTATTGTATAGCCCCTTATATAAAGTATACAGGGCACAGACTGCTATCCATACTACAACAATACGATGTCATTATTGTATAGCCCCTTATATAAAGGATACAGGGCACAGACTGCTATCCATACTACAACAATACAATGTCATTATTGTATAGCCCCTTATATAAAGGATACAGGGAACAGACTGCTATCCATACTACAACAATACGATTTAATTATTGTATAGCCCCTTATATAAAGGATACAGGGCACAGACTGCTATCCATGCTACAACAATACGATTTCATTATTGTATAGCCCCTTATATAAAGTATACAGAGCACATACTGCTATCCATACTACAACAATACGATGTCATTATTGTATAGCCCCTTATATAAAGGATACAGGGAACAGACTGCTATCCATACTACAACAATACGATGTCATTATTGTATAGCCCCTTATATAAAGGATACAGGGCACTGACTGCTATCCCTGCTACAGCAATACAATTTCATTATTGTATGGCCCCTTATATAAAGGATACAGGGCACTGACTGCTATCCATACTACAATACAATTTAATTATTGTATAGCCCCTTATATAAAGGATACAGGGCACAGACTGCTATCTATACTACAACAATACGATGTCATTATTGTATAGCCCCTTATATAAAGTATGCAGGGTACAGACTGCTATCCATACTACAACAATACGATATCATTATTGTATAGCCCCTTATATAAAGGATGCAGGGTACAGACTGCTATCCATACTACAACAATACGATGTCATTATTGTATAGCCCCTTATATAAAGTATGCAGGGTACAGACTGCTATCCATACTACAACAATATGATGTCATTATTGTATAGCCCCTTATATAAAGGATACAGGGCACAGACTGCTATCCATACTATAACAATACAATGTCATTATTGTATAGCCCCTTATATAAAGTATACAGGGCACAGACTGCTATCCATACTACAACAATACGATGTCATTATTGTATAGCCCCTTATATAAAGGATACAGGGCACAGACTGCTATCCATACTACAACAATACAATGTCATTATTGTATAGCCCCTTATATAAAGGATACAGGGCACAGACTGCTATCCATACTATAACAATACGATTTAATTATTGTATAGCCCCTTATATAAAGGATACAGGGCACAGACTGCTATCCATGCTACAACAATACGATTTCATTATTGTATAGCCCCTTATATAAAGAATACAGAGCACATACTGCTATCCATACTACAACAATACGATGTCATTATTGTATAGCCCCTTATATAAAGGATACAGGGAACAGACTGCTATCCATACTACAACAATACGATGTCATTATTGTATAGCCCCTTATATAAAGGATACAGGGCACAGACTGCTATCCATACTACAACAATACGATGGGCTCTATTTATTAACATTATTTTTACTAAAATAAAGTGAAAAAGGGTGTTTTCACACCCTTTTCATATTATTTTAGTTTCACCTGTAGTTATTACAGGGCAATTGGAGTAGAATTAGTAAAATTCTACTCCAACCCCCAGTATCACTTATTTTTAGTAAAGCAGATCGCATTTCCCACAATTGTAATGGGAAATGTGATCCGACCATAGTTACTAAAAATAAATTGTAAAAAAATACCGGGGGAAGCCCTGTGATAATAACGCCACCTGGAGGTGGCGTTATCCAGGGTCTCCCCCGGTTACCGGGCTCCCACTCTGCTCTAACGGGGAGAGCAGAGGCGGGAGCCGGTACCAGTAATCAGCTATGTGGTCTAAATAGACTGCAAGCTGATTGCTGTAAAAAAAAGAAAAAAAAAAATTAAACATTTTTTTTTACTTACCTGAATCCAGGGACCGGTGATCGGGCCTCCGGTGATGGCTCCTCTCCGGTCAGCTGGTCTCCCACAGTGCACTGGGGCCCGGTCATCAGGTGATCGGGCCCCAGTGCAGTATGGGAGATCACCTGATTGGGAAGCCCGGAGAAGACCACCGGAGGCCAGGAGGATGCAGGTAAGTGTAATGAAGGGAGGGGGGGTCGCGGGGGTCCGCGATTGCGGGGGCGGGGCTTAGCGCTGGGGGGCGGCGCTTAGCGTCGGTGGGGGGGTAGTAGCGGTGGTCGGTCGGCGCATGCGCGGGCTCTTAGTCACGGTATTTTCGGTAAAAATACCGCGACTAGAGTGCGGATGGGATCCGCAGGGACAGAGCTTCATCACAAGCTCTGTCCCTGCAAGGGATTTATAGTAAATCCCTGTGATATTGCCTGAATTCGCAATGCGAATTCACTCGGTAATATCACACTACAATCCGCATTCAATATGCGGATTGTAGTAAATAGAGCCCTATGTCATTATTGTATAGCCCCTTATATAAAGGATACAGGGCACAGACTGCTATCCATACTACAAAAATATGATTTCATTATTGTATAGCCCCTTATATAAAGGATACAGGGCACAGACTGCTATCCATACTACAACAATACGATGTCATTATTGTATAGCCCCTTATATAAAGGATACAGGGCACAGACTGCTATCCATACTACAACAATACGATTTCATTTTATTGTCATCAGTTTGAGTGCGGGTCCCTTGGTTCTAACTACAGCAGATACTGGGAGTCTCACTTGTGATTGGCCTATGAACTAACCATGTACCATATTTTTGTTATGATGATGATTTATTTATAGGGTGCTCTAGAGCAGAGGATCCCAAACGCCGCCCTCAAGGATCCCCAGCAGTTCAGGTGTTAGAGATATCCATAATTGAGCACAGGTGGTTAAATCAAATTGATTGAGGTATTAATTAAGTCACCTGTGCTCAACCATGGATATCTCTAACACCTGGACTGTTGGGGAGCCTTGAGGGCCGCGTTTGGGATCCTCTGCTCTTAGGGTTCTGTACAGTGGTTGCTAGGGGGGGCCCCGCATCGCACACACTGCACCCATATTATTCTTACCTGTCCGTGGTCCCGCGTCGGATGTCAGCGCTGCTCAGAATGCGGCGACCATTTTCCGCTGTTCTGTGCATGTGCAGTAGACTTCGGGCACACTCTAGTGCCTGGAGTCTACTAAGGCTCCGGTGGCTGGCTAGCCGTGTCAGTCAGCTGCCGGCCACCGGAGAAAGAGGAGGGGGCCCTGCACAGTGAGTGCACACGGGCCCCCTCCTCTCTTAAGACGCCCCTGGTTCTTTAGCACTATACATTGGAATGAAACGGAAAGGTTAATAGTCACTGGTTCATATACTGATGCCGACAACACGAAGGGAGAAGTTCCCGACAGGGCAGGTGAGTACTGTGATTTGATCACTGGTAAAGTGGTCTGTGACAGGGACATTTATCCCAGATTCCTGTCCTATGTGTTTAAAACCCCCAGGAGAAAGTCTGCAGTGTAGCAGGCTTGAGTTTCGGCTTGTTGAAAAGCCGGTTTGGGACCTGGGGGTTGTGGGTGAGAGGAGAGGGAGGGCTCCACCCACGGCCACTCCAGGTTTTGGTTCTCTTAGCCTGGTAACAGGCTTGTTAGGGTTTCCACCTCAGAGTGGCCAATATAAGCCTAGTGTGTTGAGGGCTGATTGTCTCACCTGGGAGAGCAGACAGGGAGTTTGCTCAGAGACACTGGAAAACCTAACTGTGAGTGTTGTGCTGTGCCTTTGTTGCTGGTGAGGGCATTAGGCAGGTTCTGGTAGTGAGGGAACTACCTGTGAAGTTAGTGCCCCGACAGGGCTAGGATTTATGCTTATGTTTTCTTTATGTTATTTCTGACATTGTACAATAAAGACTGGCGCCGACCAGCTTGTACTCACATCCAGACTGGTGTGCTGCTTCCCTGCTGCTGTGTGTGTGTAAGGAAGGAGTCCCCTACCCAGGAGAGGGACCTCCTAATCTGACTGTGTCACAATATGGTGGAGAATGCGGACACCCACACACACTGAAGTTGCAGCAAGAGGAAAACTTTCCATTTAAAAATTAAAGGGACAGACACCCAATTTGTGAGTGTGGAAATAACACTGTGTCCTTGGGTCCCATAGAGGAGGCATCAGCCAATGCTCAGAGAGGCAAGGTTCAGCTTCCAACCTACACCCCAGGACAAAATGGAGGAAATTATTAAGGCCTTGCTTCAAGCTACAGCAGCTCAGCAGGAGACTAACAAACTTCAACAGGTCTCCATCGGGGAAAACAGACAGGCCATAAAAGAGGTGTTACAGCACCTGGTCGCCCGACCCAGAGATGTTAATACTGGTCCTCCCACCACCACTCACACTGTACGAGCCAGTCACTTCCTCCAAAAGATGACTTTGGGCGATGATGTGGAGGCCTATCTCGCCGCATTTGAAAGAACGGCCGAAAAGGAGAGTTGGCCCAAGGAGCAGTGGGCAAGTCTGGTGGCACCTTTTTTGTATGGGGAGCCACAAAAAGCATATTTCGACTTATGCCTGGCTGATGCCAAAGACTATAAAAAACTAAAACAGGAGATCCTAACTCGCTTGGGAGTCACCACCTTTGTTCGTGCCCAACGGGTCCACCGCTGGGAGTTCCATATGGACAAGCCTCCACGTTCACAGATGCATAACCTCGTCCATCTGTCCTCAAAATGGCTACAGCCCGAGACGCTGACGGGACCACAGATCGTGGAAAGGGTCGTGATGGACCGGTACCTGCGATCATTACCTGCGACTCTGCGCAAGTGGGTGAGCCATGCAGACCCTAAGTCCGCAGACCAGTTGGTCGAGCTGGTGGAGAGGTACGTGGCGGCTGTGGAGCTGATGAGTATGCCCCACCGAGCCCCGATGGCGCACCGGCGAACTCCCACAGACACTGGTAAGACAGGGGAGAAGGGTGCTGGGCGGTGGAATGTACCTAAGACTGAGGGTGTAGAACCTGGAGACAGGCCTGCCAGGCCAGGAAGGTTCTTGCCCCGTAAACGACCAGACATTAATATGATTCAGTGTTTCCGGTGTGGTGACTTCAGCCATATTTACGCTAATTGTTCACTTACAAATGAACCTATGCAATGTGATACTGCTCATGTCTACCGCAGGGCGTCTTTCTTTGCACAGACAGCCTGTACGGCTGACCGGCAGGCTGAGACTGATAAGCACATTTGTGTACTTACTGTAGATGGCAACCGAGTAGAGGCACTGTTAGACTCTGGTAGCTTGGTGACACTTATAAAAGCTGAGCTGGTGAACCCCTTGAGGCGTGAGGGGAAAACTGTTGGTGTGACCTGCATACATGGGGATACTCGATATTATGTTACTGCCAAGGTGAACATCGAGACACCATCTGGTTCTGCTATAGTTTCTGTGGGTTTGGTGCCTGGTCTGATGTACGATGCAATATTGGGGAGAGACTTTTCTCACTTCTGGAAGTTGTGGGAAAGCCGCTTTATACCAGAAGTGAACAATCCCGATCCATTTGAGAAGGTTGTCGATGTAGTGGAGGAGGGAGTTTCTTCTGAGTCAGAGTTATTCCCTTTTTCTACTATGATTGGCGAACTAGAGAATGCGGAGCATGACGGTGGCCCGCCAACTGATGTGCCTCCCATTGAGATGGGAAGTGTTGTTGGGCCAGGTGATTGTCTGCCTGATTTAGAGGTCAGAAGAGAGGTCTTTGCCGTGGAGCAGTTGAATGACCCTACTTTGGTAAAAGCCAGGGAGAATGTAAAAGTAGTTGATGGTAAACCCGTAGACCCTGATAGTCCTTTGTCCTATCCCCACCTGGCAATGTGGCAGGATTTGTTATATCAGGTGACTAAGAAGGGGGAAGATGTTGTGGAACAACTAATAGTTCCCAAAGCCTACAGAAGAACAGTGTTGGATCTGGCCCATGGTCATATAACGGCAGGCCATCTAGGGGTAGAGAAAACCACTGAGCGAATAATGCAGAGGTTTTTCTGGCCCGGGCTCCATAAAGAGGTATCTGACTTTTGCACATCCTGCCCTGAGTGTCAGTATCATGCTCCCAGGCCACATTTTAAGGGTCCACTAGTTCAATTGCCTATTATAGAGGTGCCGATAGTGAGAGAGCACCTGAAACAGGCTCAACAGGCACAGCAGAGGGTATACAACCGCAAGGCTCGGTTACGCAGCTTTGCTCCTGGGAACAGAGTGATAGTGTTGGTTCCCACTATGTAAAATAAACTTTTGGCTAAATGGCAAGGGCCCTTTGAATTCTTAGAAAGAGTGGGACAGGTCAATTACAAAGTTTACCAGCCGGGGAAAAAAAAAGCCGGAACAGATATACCATATAAATCTGTTAAAGCCCTGGAAAGATAGAACGGTATTCGGCCGACCGAGCCCCTCCAGTAAATCTAAAGCCCTATAGGTTGCCAGTAGCACAAAGAGAATCGGTGTCGAAAGAAATTAAAAATATGCTAGAGTTAGGGGTTATTGAAGAATCACATAGTGAATGGTCAAGTCCCATTGGGTTGATTCCAAAGCCCGACGGGAGCGTGCGTTTCTGCAATGACTTCCGAAAGTTGAACAGTGTTTCAAAATTCGATGCCTACCCGATGCCACAGTGGAGAAGGAGGCGTTGGCCATAAAGTGGGCGTTAGAGGCTACCACTTGGTTGGTGGAAAGTTCAAATTGATCACTGACCATGCCCTTTGAAGTGGATGTCCGAAAATAAGGACAGTAATGTGAGGATTACGAGATGGTTCTTGGTGTTACAAACTTTAAAATTTTCAGTGGAACACAGGCCAGGGGGCCTGTTGTCTAAAGCAGACGCGTTGTCACGCGTTCATTGTTTGGGGGCTTCAGTTTTTCCGCCCCATAGGTCGAAACAAAGGGGGGGGATATGTGATAGGATCACTGGTAAAGTGGTCTGTGACAGGGACATTTATCCCAGATTCCTGTCCTATGTGTTTAAAATCCCCAGGAGAAAGTCTGCAGTGTAGCAGGCTTGAGTTTCGGCTTTTTGAAAAGCCGGTTTGGGACCTGGGGGTTGTGGGTGAGAGGAGAGGGAGGGCTCCACCCACGGCCACTCCAGGTTTTGGTTCTCGCAGCCTGGTAACAGGCTTGTTAGGGTTTCCACCTGAGAGTGGCCAATATAAGCCTAGTGTGTTTAGGGCTGAGTGTCTCACCTGGGAGAGCAGACAGGGAGTTTGCTCAGAGACACTGGAAAACCTATCTGTGAGTGTTGTGCTGTGCCTTTGTTGCTGGTGAGGGCATTAGGCCCTGCCAGGTTCTGGTAGTGAGGGAACTACCTGTGAAGTTAGTGCCCCGACAGGGCTAGGATTTATGTTTATGTTTTCTTTATGTTATTTCTGACATTGTACAATAAAGACTGGTGCCAACCAGCTTGTACTCGCATCCAGACTGGTGTGCTGCTTCCCTGCTGCTGTGTGTGTAAGGAAGGAGTCCCCTACCCAGGAGAGGGACCTCCTAATCTGACTGTGTCACAGTACTTTATCCCTAACCTAAACCTCCACCCGGGGGTGCCTAACACTAACCCCGCCTTCCCACACCCTAAACCTAACCCTCTCGGGGGGGTGCCTAACCCTAACCTCCCCCCAAAAAACTTAACCCCTCTACGCTCCCTAACCCTAACCCTGCCCCCTGCGGCTAACACTAAGGGCGCCCCGAAATTAGAGCCTGATTCAGACCCGCTCGCGTGCGCTGAGCGCTCGCAAGTGGAACGATGTTGGCCCAGTGCGTATGCGCATGACGGAGCTGGCTCCGTCGTGCGCATGTGCGAGACCCGGATAGCGACGGGCAAGCCGTCGCTCCGGGTCTCGTACCAAAGGGGGCGTGCTGTCGATGTTGAGTGACAGCACACCCCCTTTGGTGGGCGGGCCGGGGGCGTGGCTGGCCAGGCGGAGGCGTTCCCATGGGAACACCTACCGTCTAGGGCCGGCCCCACTGACATCACTTGACATCACAAGTGATGTCAGTGGGAGTGCTTCCGGCTCTGTTAGAGCCGAAAGCACTCTTGGGCTTGCGGCAATGAGACCCTACCACAAGGGTCTCGTCGCAAGCCCAATGGTCGCGATGGTCTTGACCATCGCGACCATCTTCCTGGCCACTCGCTATAGCTGTGGGTAGTTACCCACAGCTATGCGAGCAGCCAGGAGGCCGCTCTAAAAAACCAGAGGGCAGGCCCTGATTCAGAGCGAGCGCTCTGTCAGAGCGTCCAGCTCTGAATCAGGCCCTTACTTCGTTCGGGTTAGCATCCTTCGGCGTGCTGGGTTAAGATAGGTGTCGGTATTTCGACGCCTATCTTAAGTCCCTTGTCAGGATTCGGATGTCGGTATTGAGACCAGCGGTTGCAAGTCTGCCGGTCTCATAACTACATCCCGAATGAAACATCCAACTGGCTACAGACTAATTCAGACAAGCTCATATCTTTATAAATACTATAGTCCTCAGATTACAACTGTATGGAGAGAATATAAGGGAGAGAGGAACCTGCTCACAAGAGCTTACAATCTACAGCATAAATGTAAAACAATATGACAGCTGGGTCACGTAAGATTAATTGCCTGAGTCTGACGCAGCTGAGCACAAACGAAGCTCAGAACCAGGCCGTTAAGCCGGCCATACACGGTAAGATTTTTTATACAATGTGCACAATTTCGATAGATCGCAACGATCAATTGTGCATATCGTGTGTGGTTTGGCATGCTGTACGATGGCGATGCGCGTCCCCGCCGTCGTACATCAGCATCGTAGATCTTATGGAAAAACCATAACCATAAGATCTGCGATCCGTCATGCTGTTACATAGGTAACCAAAGCATCTTGTAAGACGTATCGTTTACCATTCATGGCAACATGCGATGCATCCGGCTGAATCTGAAAACATACCGAGGTGTCGTACGTTTTCATATCGCCCGTGTATTACACTGTATCACACTGGGGCCTGAAATTCCAATCACTTCCTCCAACAGCCTAAATAATAATAAAACTGATTTTGATCTAATTATTACTGGTCTTAGGGCCTGATTCAGACCAGAACGCTATGCTGCGCTCGCTCGCATTGAGCGATTATTCGCAACCTGTGCATGCGTATGAGTCGCTATGAGCGTGCGCGAACCAGTCATTGCGATGAGAAAGTGCTTACCCGTAGACCGCATTCGGGCCGCTATTTTGAGTGACAGATAGTGCCGTTTGTGGGTGGTAACAGGGGAAGGTGCTTGTAAACGGCGGTGCGGATGTGCGAATGCAGGCGTGCCTGACCGTCAGAACAACGTTTAATGGGTGTGCATAATTAGCAAAGTAGCGTCATTGCAGACGTGACTGGGTTGTATTTAGCCAGAACTGCTCGCAATGTTGTGGTGGGAAAAGGCTACCACAAGCGCTGCCAGCAGCTCCGATGGCTCACGATGTTCCCGACTAATCCTACAACTGTCGGAGATGATGTGTGTTGCGAGTGGCAAAGGGGCGTCTTTATACAGGTGCGAGCGCATAGTGCGGCCGCTCGCTATTACTTAGTGGACGGCTTTACGCGACGCAGTGCGAGCACATGATTTAAATAGCCGGTCCCTTTTAGCCAGCGAGCGGACGCAAATAGCATCCAGGTCTGAATCAGGCTCTTAGTAATTCTATATTGGCCCAGGCGCGCAATATCGCCAGTGATACTGCGGTATGTGTGGCCAGCGTAAACAGTTGCAGATGAAATAATTCTTTGTACTAAATAACCACCCACCATTTACTTGTAAAGATTATGTGCCCGATTCAGAGCCACTCGTAAGCGGCAGCTCGTTCGCTCCGAGCGATGTTTGCCCAACTGCGCATGCGTACGGATCGTTATACGCATGCGCGAACCAGTCAGTGCGGTCGAAAAACGTGTGCTCGCAAAATAGCGAGTGCCTGCTAATTTGAGTGACAGGATGAGGCGTATGTGGGTGGTAACAGGGGAAGGTGCTTGAAAACGGGGAGTGGAGATCCGAACGCAGGCGTGCTTAAAGGTCAAAACGGGCGTTTTATGGGTGTGCATAATTAATACAGCAGCGTCATTGACCACGTCACTGGGTTATTTTATAGCCAGAACTGCTCGCAAGATTGTGGTAGCAAAAACCAACCACAAGAATAGCGAGCAGTTCATACGCTGTTCGATGTACTCGATTAATCTAATAAATAGCGGACATGACGTAGGATGCGAGCGGCCAGGGGGCGTAGTTTCCCAAAAATCGACCGCAAGTTTTGTTCGCTCGTTCAGACCTAGAGGCGTGAACAGACTGCAAACAGCGAACGGTTCATTTGAATAGCCACCCCTATTTTCAGGACGAGCGAGCGCTAATTGCGTCCGGCTCTGAATCAGGCCCTATGTTTAAATAGAAAAGTGAACAGTGTACAATTTTGATGAAAATCGTATTTTGGTTTTACTGTGAATGAATCAGGGTTTAGGGGCCTTGAGCGGCTTCCTGCCGCGGTCCGTCAGTACTAACACTGCCCTCGCCTACAGTATGAATACATATTACATATACTAATGAAGTTGTTACAGCTGAATATGCCCTAACAATTCCCAATAGACGCAGGGTGTGAATTTGGCTGGGAAAAGACAGACATTGAACTCACAAATCATAACTCACAGAAATAGCTAGTAAAGATCAAGGGCTGGATCAATATCAATTACACCACATTGAAAATGCAAAATTAATATGTGAAACTTGCCAGCTCTATTGGAAATTTTGGTATTAATTGTGAACTGATAGGTTTAATTACATTTTGATGTTTTTCGGTGCCGATATTGATGGACTGCCTGGTGAAATATGTGTTTACAATTGGTAGGAAGTGAATATTTCATAGTGATCCTAATCTTCTCCTGTGTAGCGCTTCTCCCATTGCAGTGTAACAATACGGGGCCTGATTCACAGCCACTCGCAAAAAGCCAGCGCTCGCTCTGAATCAGGGCGGCCGCTTGGTTTTAAATAAGCCGGCCTCCTGGCCGCTCGCTAAGCTGTGGTTGACCACCCGCAGCTTTAGCCAGCGGCCAGGTGCTGGTCGCGATGGTTGCGACCATCACGATCATCGGGCTTGCGACGAGACCCTTGTGGTAGGGTCTCGTCTGCCGCAAGCCACAGTGAGCTTCCTGCTCTAATAGAGCCGGAAGCTCACTACTTTCACTCGTGATGTCAGTAAGGCCGCCCACAAACGGTAGGTGTTCCTTCAGGAATGCCTCCGTTTGTCCAGCCACCCCCCCACCCCGCCTACAAAACGAGGCGAGCTGTCGATCAACATCTACAGCCGCCCTGTTTGTAGCGAGAGATTTTCTCTCTCGCTCCGGGGCTTGCGCACGCGCATTGCGCACGCAATGCCCCACCATCGACCCCTTTGCGTGCGCATAGCGCTTGCGAGCGGGTCTAAATCAGGCCCACAGTACATCAGGCAGCGCATACAGGAGCTCATTCAGACCTGCTCGCAAGATGCGATCGCTCGCTGGTAAAAAGGGGCCGGATATTTAAATGAAGTGCTCGCACTGCGTCGCGTAAGGACGCCCACTAAGTTTTATCGAGCTACGGCAAAGTGCGCTCGCAAATGTCTGAAGATGCCCCCTTGCCACTCGCAACACACGTCACCTCCGGAAAATGAAGGATTAATCGAGACCATCGTGAGCCCTTGTGGTTGCCTCAACCCGCCGCAAGCACAGCGATCAGTGCTGGATGAAAAACATGCAAGTGACGTGTACAATGACGCTACTTTGCTAATTATGCACACCCTTTAAATGCCGTTTTGGTGGCCAGATACGCCTGCGTTCGCACGTCCACTTCCCTATTTATAAGCACCTTCCCCTGTTACCACCCACAAACGGCGCAATCTGTCAAAGTAGCGACCTGATAGTGGCTTACGAGCTACCAAAATCAGATCACAACAAATGGCTTCCGCACGCGCACTGCTAATTATATGCATGCGCATATGTGAGAAGATCGCTCAGAGCGAGCGGGTCTGAATCAGGTCCACAGTACGTCAGGCTATAATAATGGCTTTGTCTAAGAGCTGGGAAGGTTGGGGCAGGAAAAGCTGGATCACATCATAGAGGTGGAATATTCTGCCAGTGATCACAGACTTGGGCACAGTTGGCATATATCCAATAGCTCCAATGCATAAAAATAAAAATCAGTGCTTGCAACACATTGCCTGTCTGGTCTATTGTCACCTTTTACAGGTCCTCATTTGGTCCCAAATAACGAAAGTCCCTTGTACTGCTGTAAGTATAGACCTATACGTGTAATGCTTCTGTTGGTTCTCGTCTGCCCACTAACAGAATGCTATATACTAGTATAGTATCCTTTATAGTGTTCCCGCTAGACCTGGGGGGTGGGGCGGGGCGCTGGGTACGACTGACTGTGGACTGGCATTTCCTTGTGACACGCCCCTAATTCATCACACTAGGGGGCGTGGCCAGCTCTTACGGAGGAGATGGGCTTCCGCCAAGCTCTCCCCTCACTGTGAATAGATACCATGCACATGGCATTTATTCACCCGGCATCGTTCGGTATCCATAACATTCCCCACCCGTGGGACACTGCGGCTCGGAGGTGGGTAAGGCACAGGACTTGCTACTTTAGCAGGGTGCCGCTATAAGACCAGAGTGCATTTTGCCACTTTAAAATTGGGCCCGGCCCTGTGCCCTTCTAAAACAGCCCAGCGGGAATACTACTTTATTTCTTAATATCCTTCATTTGTTTGGCGCAGCGAGGGTTCTGCAGCGCTGTACCTTGTGAATGGAGCATAAAGCAACATTAAATAGTACACGGGTGATCAGACCGGAGAGTTACAGATAAAGAGCCTGATTCAGACCCGTTCGCACGCAGCCTGTCAGTGAGAAAATACGCTAATGTCCGAATACACAATGTAACCCCAGCATAATAAGTAGGCACCCAACGCTACATAATGCCGCCTACTTCACTTACGTTCTCGCAAGACAGGGAAAACATCGGTAACATCGGGAACCATCGGACCCACACGCACAAGTTGTGGTTGACCTGACCCTACCGCAGACATTGCTAATGTTTGTGTGTGTAACTAGACGTTAGGATGCGTATGCCGTCGCTGGGGCCTAATTATGCCCGCCACTGAAATGGCGATTAGATGCCCAGGCCCCCTGCGTTTCTCTGACCACCCCCCCTGTGTCACCACCCCCAAATAGCCACTTCCTGTCAATCACTTTATGGAGGCTCTGCGTGCTCGCTGCGGTCGATTCCCGATCACAGCGGCCGGTTCACGCACTGAATAATAATACGCATGTGCATAATGTAAACATCAACATCAGAGCCAAAGTACCAACTTTACAGATATACATTATTATAATCCACACATTATATAATTAGATAGAGAGGTCCCTGCGTGCAGAATCTTACACTCTAGAGGGATTTTACAAATAAAACATAAATGTTCTTCTTCAAGGAGTTCTCCATACACAGAGGCATGATCACCGGGATCGGTGTGATGTACCACATGGCCAGCGGTTGAAATCCTGACAGCGGAAGCCCGGCAGAGGTGAAAATCCCGACTGTGCTAAAGATAAGTATAAACTAACCAAACCCCTCCCCCCCCAACCCTCGCTTAGGGGTGCCTGACCTCCCCCACCAAGTGCCTAACCCAAACCCCCCCCCCCTTCCCCTAGCCTAAACTTAACCCTCCTCCCCGCAGCTGTCCGTGCCTGGCGCCCTACTTACCTTCGATCGGTAAGCCGGGTGTCGAGCTCCCAGCGTAGGTAAAATGACAGGCGTCGGGCTCTCGAAGCCTGTCATTTAACCCTTGCCGGGATTAGACAGTCGGGATTTCATCCGTCGGTTTCCCTGATCACCAGGTCCCACCCCCATTGTCACTGTGAGGAGCGCTGCTAAACATGTTTTAACAGGCAGGGAGGAAAGACATTTATTGTATAACTTGTTTTACACACTATGCAAATACATATCCGGAAAGTCCCAAAGGCCATTGTGTTACTAGAGCAAGCCGAGCTGTAAATCCCATGGTAAAATCAGCGCACAAGCCAGAGAGAAGAACCGTCACATTCCGGCACATCAGTTCCTGACCAGATCATTAATCGTTCACCAGAAGGAAAACAGTAACAAGCAACAGGATGGACAAACAAATATTCCATGTAACGGTGATAAATGTATGTTGTATGTCGTGTCGGTAACAATGGCTGCTATAAAACCGCCATCTATATATTCTATTACTGTGACTAAGAAAATGCACATGCCGTAAAAACAAGAAGAGATATGCCCAGCTACATCCTTGCCACTAGCGCGGCAAATCGCGGCACACATGGCGCAAGACTCGCGCCTGCGAGTGAATATGTGCACTGAGGGCCTGATTCAGAGCCGGACGCTCTGACAGAGCGCTCGCTCTGAATCAGGGCCGGCCCTCTGTTTTTTTGAGCGGCCTCCTGGCTGCTCGCATAGCTGTGGGTGACCACCCACAGCTATAGCGAGCGCCCAGGAAGATGGTCGCAATGGTCAAGACCATCGCGACCATCGGGCTTGCGACGAGACCCTTGTGGTAGGGTCTCGCTGCCGCAAGCCCTGGAGTGCTTTTGGCTCTAACAGAGCCAAAAGCACTCCCACTGACATCACTAGTGAATCAGGTCCTGTGTTCACCCCCGCGCCTCCATAGGAATGCATGGTGTGATCGCATAACGTACCGTAGCGTGTGCAGGCGCGGGGAATCCCACGGTGCAATGTGTGCGCATGTATGCGATGCGATCAGCAGAATAGTAACTGGGCACATCTGTAATTGTTCTGATTCTCCAGTTCCTGCGCTCGGCGGTAACGCACCCCTAGTACAGTTGCACAGACAGAGGGAAATCACATGTAACAGTTATTACACTTAATCCAGCGCTTAATGATGAAGACATTCCAGCAGAATGGCAGAGCAGATAATCCGGGTGATCCCTGACAATGCTGAGGTGCTTCTGTAGCCGGCAGCAAATCTGGAGGCTGTAACCGTACAGCGCTGATACCATAGACCTGGAATAGAACGATCACAGCCTTGTGCAATCTGTAAGAAGTATTTCCGCTGAGGTTCTCAGGACAGCTGTATAAAACCACAGAAATTCAACTCTAAGAATGAAACTAGGTTCAGTTCTTTCACTGAGAATCCTATAATCTCTGTGGGAGCAGCAAGTGGCAGTTAGGAGAACGTGCGGGTACTTACAGTACGGGGGTATGTGCCAGCGTATAAAGCAGGAACACCTGGTAATATGGAGGCATCATGTCACCTCTGATAATAGAGATGGGGGGGAAGGTTCTCAAGTCTGACTGGCGGGGCTTATTATGTGCCTCATCGTTTCCTGTTCATCATCGCTGCTAGATACAAACTCGTCACTGAAATCCGGCTGCTGAACGTGCAGTAATTTCACGTCTCCTGTGCACACATAGGGGCTTATTCCCATATCTCTGATGGTGTGAGAGCTCCGCATGTGCCCATACCGGAAAGGCTAGAAAAGGAAATGAATTGTCCTATGTCGTGCACGGGATAAACTGAATCTTACAATATAAAATATTACCGTTATTATACAGTATATAGTTTAATATCACAAAAAATGTTTGAAAAAAGATGCAAAAATATATTAAAAAGTAGAAATTGTGATTAAAGTATTCTGGGTATTTGTTCTTCCACTCTCTATAAAATTATCAAATGGTGTCTCGTGTTCTTATTATTAGGATAATTCCGCCCAAACACACGTCAGTGACACAACTATATTCCAATCTGTATCACATTGTTATTGAGTGATACCAAAGGCGCGCTCTCTCTCTCTCTCTCTCTCTCTCTCTCTCTCTCTCTCTCTCTCTCTCTCTCTCTCTCTCTCATCTGCTTGTTCGTTCGGGCCAATCTCTTGAACCACTGGACAGATTTTGAAGGGGTTTTCAATATTTAAAATAGCATTGGTCGAGGAAGGTCAAGGTGCATGAACCAGTCATCTGTGACGAAAGGGAGCCGAGCAGTCATAATTTTCAAGATGCAATTTGCAGAAATAAATTTAGCACCAAGCTGTTGTCTGTATAGGAGCTGGCCATTGCGATGAACTAGCCAGAGAGCATCTGAAACTAAGCCAATCAGAGCTGACAATATGCCCTGCTGCTTAGCAGCAGCCTAGAGAGAAGAGGGAGTCAGGGACTGAGCAAGGTTATGCCTCAGGCAGACAGAGTGAGAGAGCCTCCAACGAACCCATGAAGATGCTCTGATGCAGACACAGTAGTGAGGGGAGGCATAGCTCTCAGGAATTTACTAAAAACAAACAAGCATCAAAACACCATCAAATGAATGAACTGCCACCATCAAATGGTAAAAACACTACCATCGGATCAAAAACATTGATGGTTAGTAACCATCAGATTTCTGATGTCCTTCCCTACACTGAACCTGCAGACGAGCTCCGGCCACCACTCCACCACCGTAAAGTGCTCCCTCTCCAGTGTGATGTTCCCGCTCAGCCACACTCAGTGAACAGGAGGCACCAACCATGGAAGTCAGCGCTGTTCTTGGACAGGGGCTAAACAGCAAGAAAGCTCAACTGGAAGCCCAGAAAATACAGAGTACATTGTGCAAAGAGGACATTGCTCATTACCATGTTCGGCAGCTAGGGAGAGGTGCGCATGAAGGCTGTGGAAATATGCACAGATGCCTCAGCCACGGGGACATGTTGCTGATGATTATGGTAGTTGCAATACAAATCTCTCATCCATGAACCTCCAGCCCTTCCCAGCACATCCAAGTGGCCGGGCTGCAGGAGGGGTTGTGGTGACAATGGTGAGATGCAGAGAGCTGGAGCGAGAAGCAGGGGGTTCTGGTGAGATGCAGAGGTCTGTGGTGAAATGTAGGATGCTGTGGTGAGATGCAGGGGACAGGAGTAAGAATCAGGAGGCTGTTATGAGATGCAGGGGACAGAAGTAAGAAGCAGGAGGCTGTTATGAGATGCAGGGGACAGGAGTAAAAAGCAGGAGGCTGTTATGAGATGCAGGGGACAGGAGTAAGAAGCAGGAGGCTGTTATGATATGCAGGGGACAGGAGTAAGAAGCAGGAGGCTGTTATGAGATGCAGGGGACAGGAGTAAGAAGCTAGAGGCTGTTATGAGATGCAGGGACAGGAGTAAGAAGCAGGAGGCTGTGGTGAGATGCAGGGGACAGGAGTAAGAATCAGGAGGCTGTGGTGAGATGCAGGGGACAGGAGTAAGAAGCAGGAGGCTGTTATGAGATGCAGGGACAGGAGTAAGAAGAAGGAGGCTGTTATGAGATGCAGAGGACAGGAGTAAGAAGCAGGAGGCTGTTATGAGATGGAGGGGACAGGAGAAAGAAGCAGGAGGCTGTTATGAGATGCAGGGGACAGGAGTAAGAAGCAGGAGGCTGTTATGAGATGGAGGGGACAGGAGTAAGAAGCAGGAGGCTGTAATGAGATGCAGGGACAGGAGTAAGAAGCAGGAGGCTGTTATGAGATGCAGAGGACAGGAGTAAGAAGCAGGAGGCTGTGGTGAGATGCAGGGGACAGGAGTAAGAAGCTAGAGGCTGTTATGAGATGCAGGGACAGGAGTAAGAAGCAGGAGGTTGTGGTGAGATGCAGGGGACAGGAGTAAGAATCAGGAGGCTGTTATGAGATGAGGGGACAGGAGTAAGAAGCAGGAGGCTGTTATGAGATGGAGGGGACAGGAGTAAGAAGCAGGAGGCTGTTATGAGATGCAGAGGACTGGAGTAAGAAGCAGGAGGCTGTGGTGAGATGCAGGGGACAGGAGTAAGAAGCAGGAGGCTGTTATGAGATGCAGGGACAGGTGTAAGAAGCAGGAGGCTGTGGTGAGATGAGGGGACAGGAGTAAGAAGCAGGAGGCAGTTATGAGATGAGGGGACAGGAGTAAGAAGCAGGAGGCTGTTATGAGATGCAGAGGACAGGAGTAAGAAGCAGGAGGCTGTGGTGAGATGCAGGGGACAGAAGTAAGAATCAGGAGGCTGTTGTGAGATGCAGGGGACAGGAGTAAGAAGCAGGAGGCTGTGGTGAGATGCAGGGGATAGGAGTAAGAATCAGGAGGCTGTGGTGAGATGCAGGGGACAGGAGTAAGAATCAGGAGGCTGTTGTGAGATGCAGGGGACAGGAGTAAGAAGCAGGAGGCTGTGGTGAGATGCAGGGGACAGGAGTAAGAATCAGGAGGCTGTTGTGAGATGGAGGGGACAGGAGTAAGAAGCAGGAGGCTGTTATGAGATGGAGGGGACAGGAGTAAGAAGCAGGAGGCTGTTATGAGATGCAGGGGACAGGAGTAAGAAGCAGGAGGCAGTTATGAGATGCAGGGGACAGGAGTAAGAAGCAGGAGGCTGTTATGAGATGCAGGGGACAGGAGTAAGAAGCAGGAGGCTGTTATGAGATGCAGAGGACAGGAGTAAGAAGCAGGAGGCTGTGGTGAGATGCAGGGGACAGGAGTAAGAAGCAGAAGGCTGTTATGAGATGCAGGGGGCAGGAGTAAGAAGCAGGAGGCTGTTATGAGATGCAGGGACAGGAGTAAGAAGCAGGAGGCTGTTATGAGTGCAGAGGACAGGAGTAAGAAGCAGGAGGCTGTTATGAGATGGAGGGGACAGGAGTAAGAAGCGGAGGCTGTTATGAGATGCAGGGGACAGGAGTAAGAATCAGGAGGCTGTTATGAGATGGAGGGGACAGGAGTAAGAAGCAGGAGGCTGTTTTGAGATGCAGGGACAGGAGTAAGAAGCAGGAGGCTGTTATGAGATGCAGAGGACAGGAGTAAGAAGCAGGAGGCTGTGGTGAGATGCAGGGGACAGGAGTAAGAAGCTAGAGGCTGTTATGAGATGCAGGGACAGGAGTAAGAAGCAGGAGGCTGTGTTGAGATGCAGGGGACAGGAGTAAGAATCAGGAGGCTGTTATGAGATGAGGGGACAGGTGTAAGAAGCAGGAGGCTGTTATGAGATGAGGGGACAGGAGTAAGAAGCAGGAGGCTGTTATGAGATGCAGAGGACAGGAGTAAGAAGCAGGAGGCTGTGGTGAGATGCAGGGGTCAGGAGTAAGAAGCAGGAGGCTGTTATGAGATGCAGGGACAGGTGTAAGAAGCAGGAGGCTGTGGTGAGATGAGGGGACAGGAGTAAGAAGCAGGAGGCTGTTATGAGATGAGGGGACAGGAGTAAGAAGCAGGAGGCTGTTATGAGATGCAGAGGACAGGAGTAAGAAGCAGGAGGCTGTGGTGAGATGCAGGGGACAGGAGTAAGTATCAGGAGGCTGTGGTGAGATGCAGGGGACAGGAGTAAGAAGCAGGAGGCTGTAGTGAGATGCAGGGGACAGGAGTAAGAATCAGGAGGCTGTTGTGAGATGCAGGGGACAGGAGTAAGAAGCAGGAGGCTGTGGTGAGATGCAGGGGACAGGAGTAAGAATCAGGAGGCTGTTATGAGATGGAGGGGACAGGAGTAAGAAGCAGGAGGCTGTTATGAGATGGAGGGGACAGGAGTAAGAAGCAGGAGGCTGTTATGAGATGGAGGGGACAGGAGTAAGAAGCAGGAGGCTGTTATGAGATGCAGGGGACAGAAGTAAGAAGCAGGAGGCTGTTATGAGATGCAGGGTACAGGAGTAAGAAGCAGGAGGCTGTTATGAGATGCAGGGGACAGGAGTAAGAAGCAGGAGGCTGTTATAAGATGCAGGGGACAGGAGTAAGAAGCAGGAGGCTGTTATGAGATGCAGGGGACAGGAGTAAGAAGCAGGAGGTTGTTATGAGATGCAGGGGACAGGAGTAAGAAGCAGGAGGCTGTTATGAGATGCAGGGGACAGGAGTAAGAATCAGGAGGCTGTTATGAGATGAGGGGACAGGAGTAAGAATCAGGAGGCTGTTATGAGATGAGGGGACAGGAGTAGGAATCAGGAGGCTGTTATGAGATGCAGGGGACAGGAGTAAGAAGCAGGAGGCTGTTATGAGATGCAGGGGACAGGAGTAAGAATCAGGAGGCTGTTATGAGATGCAGGGGACAGGAGTAAGAATCAGGAGGCTGTTATGAGATGCAGGGGACAGGAGTAAGAAGCAGGAGGCTGTTATGAGATGGAGGGGACAGGAGTAAGAAGCAGGAGGCTGTTATGAGATGCAGGGGACAGGAGTAAGAATCAGGAGGCTGTTATGAGATGAGGGGACAGGAGTAAGAAGCAGGAGGCTGTTATCAGATGCAGGGGACAGGAGTAAGAAGCAGGAGGCTGTTATGAGATGCAGGGGACAGGAGTAAGAAGCAGGAGGCTGTTATGAGATGCAGGGGACAGGAGTAAGAAGCAGGAGGCTGTTATGAGATGGAGGGGACAGGAGTAAGAAGCAGGAGGCTGTTATGAGATGCAGGGGACAGGAGTAAGAATCAGGAGGCTGTTATGAGATGAGGGGACAGGAGTAAGAAGCAGGAGGCTGTTATCAGATGCAGGGGACAGGAGTAAGAAGCAGGAGGCTGTTATGAGATGCAGGGGACAGGAGTAAGAAGCAGGAGGCTGTTATGAGATGCAGGGGACAGGAGTAAGAAGCAGGAGGCTGTTATGAGATGCAGGGGACAGGAGTTAGAAGCAGGAGGCTGTGGTGAGATGCAGGGGACAGGAGTATGAAGCAGGAGGCTGTTATGAGATGGAGGGGACAGGAGAAAGAAGCAGGAGGTTGTTCAAGATGCAGGGGACTGTGGTGACAAGGCGTAGGTTGTCATGAGACCCTTAGGAACACCTGGTGTTTGTGGGCGGCTCTACTGACATCACTAATGATGTCAGTAGTGGACTTCCTGCTCTATTAGAGCAGGAAGTCCACTCGGGCTTGTGAGAGCTGAGACCCTACCACAGGGCATCCTCGCAAGCCCGATGGTCGCGATAATCGCGACCATCTCCAGCCCGCTCGCACAAGCTGTGGGTGGGCACCCACAGCTTAGTGAGCGGGCAGGAGAAATAGAAATAAAATATCCCCGCACTGATTCAGAGCGAGCGCTCGCAAACAGCGAGCGGCTCTGAATCAGGCCCTGAGTCCCTTAAACTTGTAATTGTACCCATCTCCTTTGCTCCAGGCTCCTCCCCTGAAGTCCGCGCCATTGACTGGAAGGAAAAATAAGGAGACAAATTCAGCAGAAATGCTGCCAGTTTAAAAATAAATGTCTCCCTTCCCCTCAAAGAATAATTACAACAGCAAATAGACAGATCCTGGTGAAATTTGTAAATTTCATCAAAAGTTGGAAAATAATAAATTCCATACGTTGGCATTACTTGAAATTATCGGCAAATTCTGGAAAACAATGAAGACAGTTATTTTTCCGTTTCTGATGTACGTCCTGTGGTTCCTGCACGATGTGAGTGTAAAACAGGGCAATTAATATTACAGGGGATGAAGAGGGGTGAGATGAACCCATTACCATTTCTGAAATCTTGAATAGAATTTTGAATATTCCAGGCATTGTGCCACCTAATTCGTAAGTGGGCAGAGAGAGTATCATTAGACGTATTCATCTGACTGGACAGATGCCAAATGGCTGCCAACAGAAAAGCTGCGGGCAACATGGCAGGTCCTTCAAAAGTCTGGAGCATCAGGCACGATTCAAAATGTGATGACTTTGATCTAAAGGTGATACCGAATTATAACAGGTATGAGTGACTATAACATAATGTAAGAATAGCCGGGCCGGGGAGAGATAGTCTGCAGGAATGTATTAAAGCTTGCCACTCAAAAAACCCCAACATGATTACTAGGGATGTGCAGGCTCGGAGATAGGTTCGAGTTTACACGTTGAGTTCGGATTTTTCCCTCCAAAAAAACTTTGTCCTGGAATGATGATGTTCGTCCATGTAAGATGATGTTTAGCCTCTTTCTGAGTTCCGTTTTTTTGGAGGGAAAAATCCGAACTCAACGTGCAAACTCGAACCTATCCGAGCCTACACATCCCTAATGATTACACGGTAACACCAACCGCAAAGAGAAAGAGTCCGATGAGAAGTTTGATTATTTTAGAGTCTAAAGCGACAGATTGATTGATCAAACTCCACTTTGTACTGGCCGAACCGGCAGTCACACAGCGGCCATGATAGGAGAATGACACTGCTGAGCCCCACAGGAGCCGGCAGTCACACAGCGGCCAAGACAGGACAATGACACTGCTGAGCCCCACAGGAACCGGCAGTCACACAGCGGCCATGATAGGACAATGACACTGCTGAGCCCCACAGGAACCGGCAGTCACACAACGGCCATGATATGACAATGACACTGCTGAGCCCCACAGGAACCGGCAGTCACACAGCGGCAATGATAGGACAATGACACTGCTGAGCCCCACAGGAACCGGCAGTCACACAGCGGCAATGATAGGATAATGACACTGCTGAGCCCCACAGGAACCGGCAGTCACACAGTGGCCATGATAGGACAATGACACTGCTGAGCCCCACAGGAACCGGCAGTCACACAGTGGCCATGATAGGACAATGACACTGCTGAGCCCCACAGGAACCGGCAGTCACACAGTGACCATGATAGGACAATGACACTGCTGAGCCCCACAGGAGCCGGCAGTCACACAGCGTCCATGATCGGATAATGACACTGCTGAGCCCCACAGGAGCCGGCAGTCACACAGCGTCCATGATCGGATAATGACACTGCTGAGCCCCACAGGAACCGGCAGTCACACAGTGGCCATGATAGGACAATGACACTGCTGAGCCCCACAGGAGCCGGCAGTCACACAGCGGCCATGATAGGACAATGACACTGCTGAGTCCCACAAGAACCGGAAGTCACACAGTGGCCATGATCGGACAATGACACTGCTGAGCCCCACAGGAACCGGCAGTCACACAGCGGCCATGATAGGACAATGACACTGCTGAGCCCCACAGGAACCGGCAGTCACACAGCGGCCATGATCGTACAATGACACCGCTGAGCCCCACAAGAACCGGCAGTCACACCCAGGCCATGATAGGACAATGACACTGCTGAGCCCCACAGGAGCCGGCAGTCACACAGCGGCCATGATCGGACAATGACACTGCTGAGCCCCACAGGAGGCAGCAGTCACACCCAGGCCATGATAGGACAATGACACTGCTGAGCCCCACAGGAGCCGGCAGTCACACAGCGGCCATGATCGGACAATGACACCGCTGAGCCCCACAGGAGCCAGCAGTCACACAGCGTCCATGATCACACAATGACACTGCTGAGCCCCACAGGAGCCGGCAGTCACACAGCGGCCATGATCGGACAATGACACTGCTGAGCCCCACAGGAGCCGGCAGTCACACAGCGGCCATAATCGGACAATGACACTGCTGAGCCCCACAGGAGCCGGCAGTCACACAGTGGCCATGATCGTACAATGACACTGCTGAGCCCTACAGGAACCGGCAGTCACACAGCGGCCATGATCGGACAATGACACTGCTGAGCCCCACAGGAACCGGCAGTCACACAGCGGCCATGATAGGACAATGACACTGCTGAGCCCCACAGGAACCGGCAGTCACACAGCGGCCATGATCGTACAATGACACCGCTGAGCCCCACAGGAGCCGGCAGTCACACAGCGGCCATGATCGGACAATGACACTGCTGAGCCCCACAGGAGCCGGCAGTCACACCCAGGCCATGATAGGACAATGACACTGCTGAGCCCCACAGGAGCCGGCAGTCACACAGCAGCCATGATCGGACAATGACACCGCTGAGCCCCACAGGAGCCGACAGTCACACAGCGGCCATGATCGGACAATGACACTGCTGAGCCCCACAGGAGCCGGCAGTCACACCCAGGCCATGATAGGACAATGACACTGCTGAGCCCCACAGGAGCCGGCAGTCACACAGCGGCCATGATCGGACAATGACACCGCTGAGCCCCACAGGAGCCGGCAGTCACACCCAGGCCATGATCACACAATGACACTGCTGAGCCCCACAGGAGCCGGCAGTCACACCCAGGCCATGATAGGACAATGACACTGCTGTGCCCCACAGGAGCCGGCAGTCACACAGTGGCCATGATCGGACAATGACACCGCTGAGCCCCACAGGAGCCGTCAGTTCCACCTCAGAGTTAAACCCTCAGGTTTGTCCAATTTCACCAAAACGGTGCGACTCACCCTTAGGTTAGAGACATAGAATGTGACGGCAGATAAGCACCACTAGGCCCATCTAGTCTGCCCCTTTTTGGTAACCTCAACAATATTTGATCCTTAGTTCAGCACTGAGTTATGCAGCACAGTGGTCAGCATTGTTGCCTCACAGCACCGGGGTCATGACATTGAGGCACTGTGTGTAGTTTGTATGTTCCCCATATGTTCACTTTGGTTTTCTCCCACGGTACAGAATATGCTGTTAGGTTAGTTGGCTCCTGACCACATGGAGCACAGTGTCTATTTGCTGGGGAATCTGGAATGTAAGATCCAATGCGCCAATGTGAGCGAGGACATATTTACTGTACAGCGCGTGATAATACCGTGTCGCTACTGTATGATGTATGTGCCCGGGCTGGGCTATGGGCCTGATTCAGAGCCGCTCGTAAGCGGCCGCTCGTTCGTTCTGACCGATGTTCGCACATCTGCGCATGTGTACGGATTTTAATACGCATGCGCGAACCAGTCAGTGCGGCCGAAAATCGTTTGTTCGCTATCTAGCTAGTGCCTGCTATTTTGAGTGACAGGAGGAGGCGTATGTGGGTGGTAACAGGGGAAGGTGCTTGAAAATGGGGAGTGGAGATCCGAACGCAGGCGTGCTTAAAGGTCAAAACGGGCGTTTTAAGGGAGTGCATAATTAATACAGCAGCGTCATTGACCACGTCACTGGTTTTTTTTTACTCCGAACTGCTCGCAAAATAGCGGTTGAAAAAACCAGCCACAAGAATAGCGAGCAGTTCATACGCTGTTCGATGTGCTCGATTAATCTAATAAATAGTGGACATGACGTAGGATGCGAGCGGCCAGGGGGCGTATTTCTCAAAATTACAACCGCAAGTTTTGCTCGCTCGTTCAGACTTAGAGGCGTGAACAGACCGCAATTAGCGAACGGTTCATTTGAATAGCCACCCCTTGTTTTAGAACGAACGACCGCAAATAGCGAGCGGCTCTGAATCAGGCCCTATGTGTGATTCTGTGAGACATTCCGTGTAGCCCCCACTTTCCCGCTGGAGGGGCACAGCTTTAGCCATGAGGGGGGGGGGGGGGCGATATTACCTAACAAACACTTCTTATACTTATAGGAACAGAAAAGAGGGACACGTTATATATAAATACACCCCAAAGCCTGGTATTCCCTCAATCCCTTTATATGTAGACAAGGATATACACAAGACAGAACATGTGTCCTAACTACCTTCCTGGGACACGATAACCAACACGTAAGAAAATCATAATTCCAGAAACACTGATGGCGGCAGATTTCACATGAGAAATATGAGAGCGCGACGCAAAATGGGGAACGAGATCTGTCAGAGAGCTTGTAGGGACGTCTCCTCCATTTATAACAGTGGCTGCGTAGAGGACTGTAGGGGAGAGATGTATGGATCTATGGTAAATGTACCGTATACATCCTCCGTCCTCCTCTGAAATACCATCAATATCCAAGTAGGGTTTTTTTTTCCTAAATCTAATCTTTAAATACAGAATAAAGCTATTAAAGAGAATATTTACCTGCCAGCGGAGACAGAAAGCTGCTCCGTGCCACTAAAGATGCTCATTTTTCCTGTTATCTCTATACTGCTGGGGACAGCGAGTAAACTTAGCTTCACTTATCAGAATGAGCGCAGGAAAACTCTATTAGAAACACTAACCAAACAATGGAGGCCGGCTGGCTGAGGACAGAATTTATCTGCGCTCTATGAAGGCGGCAGCTTTAGCTGCGCGGCGTGTGGCAGGTCAGCTGGCATTTTCCTCACGACACCAGTCATCGGCTTCCCTACGAAGGCTGGTTGTCCCTCATCACTCCTAGGAAAATAAAGGGATAGCCTAGCATGGCGGGGCCTCATTTGCCAGCGACGGGGCATGCGTTCAGGTATTGCAGAATCTCACAAGCCATTTGACTGAGGTGTAATTTATCACACGACACTGTGTAAAATACAGTGGGGTGGAGAGAAAGAAAACACACACAGATGTACAGTTTAATGCGTCATCGTAAAATGGAGTAATTTATGGTAATGATAAGTGATACGTTTTCAGTTTATTGTGCAATTAAAGGCAATTAAAGGCCGCTCCAGAAACCCTGATAACTTCAGCATCAAAGAGGTAAACAGCGAATTTTCTGCGTGTGGTTAGTGCTTAATGGGCTGAATAATGAAATTCTGTGATGTTTGATAAATGTTCTGCTACAAGTTTTACCCAGGACCCTCATTGTTGTTTTGCATACATTGGACATTTGCTCTGGTGAAAGACATTTGGCTCGGGGAGAATGACTGGTCCAAGAGGACACGGTACCTCAGTTGACAGCGATTTTTAGCCTATTAGGACCTAGAAGACAGATTGGCTGTTTGTAATACAACAGCAGTTAGAAACATACATTTGGTCTCATTTCCATACCCGGTATGCTCTCGTTCTGTTGCTACGTATGATTTGCTGAGTCCCTGTCACTAGCGCATTGCAAGAAAACGATGATTCTTTGCAATTTTCATGCTCCATTGTCATCAGTTATTTGTATAGCGCACACATATTCCACAGCGCTGTACAGAGAATATATCAGTCACTCACATCAGTCCTTAGCACAGCAGAGCTTACATGCTACTGTATATTCCACAACACATGTATACACACATACACAATAGGGTTCATTATTGTCAGGAGCCATTAACCTACCAGTAAGTTTTTTGGATTGTGGGAGAGAACCAAAGCACCAAAACCCACGCAAGCACAGGTAGAACATACAAACTCTTATTGGGAATCTAACAAGATCTCAGCAATGTGAGGTGGCAATGCTAACCACTACGCCATCCGTGATGCACATAGCCAAGCATGAGCAAATTTAAACAACTAGGGGTGTGTCGTCCACATCTCAGCCACACCTCTTCTTGTCGCTGAGTGGGTGACACACATAGGGGGGTATTCAATTAGCTGCGGGGTTTACCCCGTGACTCAAAATCCCCACGGCATGAGGAAATGCTATTCAATTAACTAGCCTTTTTCCCGCACCGAAAAATCGGGATTCAGGCGTGGGAATACGCTGATTCCGCGTATACTGCAGAATCAATGGGTTTTTCCCTCGCGCGCGAACCAGATTTTGTGTTTTTTTTCCATGGACTTTACCTCAGAGCTCCATGAGCTGCAATAACCCCCTCAGCAAATTTGGACGTGTGTCTTTGTGCATCCATCAGAATATGGAAGCAGCTCAGATCTCCTGACATGTCCTTTAGGCTTAAGTGTCTCCGGATAATGTCCAGCAGCTACAGACAGATCGTCACCTGTGTGGCCACTGCCATCTGCAACAGTTGGCATTCAGACAGAATGAGCCCCGAACCTCACATGGAGGGTTCTCCCAAAGCATGGTGGTCCTGGACGGTTGTGGGTATGATAGATGGAGATCAGGTTCTATTTTAAAAGAGGAAATAAGGAGTTGAACACATTGGGCGGAATTCAATTGATTCCAGCCCCCATCGCGCCCGACGGAGCTATTCAATTCTTGCTCCTGTCGGGTGCAATCAGCTGCCAGCGCTACATTTCAGCTCGCAGCCCCAGGGGGATGAGAGCTGAAATGTGCGAAAAGGGACCTGTTTAGGCGCCCAAACATCACTTTTCGCGGTCGCGCCCAGCACTTTGGACGGGTTTAGCTGCTTTACGCGGCTAAACCTGACCTCTATGGGCGCGATCAGCGCGAAAAAAACGGCAGCAATTGAATTGCAGCCCGCGATCTCCTGTCACTTTAGACGGGAGATCGGGACCGCGTGAATTCCGCCCATTGTGTTGAAGTGGAGAATGCAGTAAGACTTACTGTACATGTATTAAGCAAAATGTATACTAATGAGATACAGTCGTCACTTCCAATGCAAAAACGCAGACAGTCATTGAAAAATCAGGACTTTTCGGAAGCGCTAACAGATGGGCAGATAGCTGCAGGTCCTCCTAGTATACACACGCGAGTGTTTATTGCCTGTTTATATAGATCATGCGATTCTCTGCTGTTTATCTGCCTCTTTGCGCTTATTTACTTTAGAAAAACTGACCCTGGACACCTGGGGCCCATCCAAGCGATGACGTGCCGAGTGAGGGGCCGCAGCCAGCCAGGATTAGACGCGCTTCTCCCAGAACTTTAAAAAATAAGAAGAGATGATGTTGGAAACTTTCCAGTATCCAAACAGGATGAAATAGTGAAGATATGCGCAGCTAATAAATATACCCGGGGACGCAGACCATCCCGCTGCGGTGCCTGCTGGGGAGGGGGGATAATGAGGAGGATCGGATAGCGTTGTGTAGGTGGCGGAGGAGAAGGTGGATAATCTTGTCACTTTGTGGAAAGCCCCTGCAGCTGGAACATCTGAAGCACAAAACGCCCCATGTTGTAAACTGCTCATGCAGCAGGACTGCCGAAAAAAAGCGTCTCGGAGCTACCGGCTGTTCCTGACTCCGGGAAAGTGAAAATACAGCAAACACGCACCTGTTCACCTGATGTTGAAGGAAAGAAAATCCATTAGCCAAGTGACAGGAGACAAAGGAACAAAAAACAAAATCCACTTCAGCAACATATCCGGGCGCTTGTGATTAATCTCACGCTCAGCGCTGCCTGATGCACATTAACCAGATAATTAATTATTTCTATGGGGACAGTGTCTCAGCGAGGACCATCCAGCACAGAATTAGGATGAAGACTCTGCCTTAGTGATGCACCAATTCTGCTACATGTAACACAAACACAAAATATCTCAAGGAGCTTCTCTTAATGTGCACATTATATAATATATATATATATATATGTATATATATATTTATATACATACACACACAGATATATATATATATATATATATATATAGTATAATAATTGCAGCTATTCTACAGAACTTCCAGCACAAATCAAGGTTTCTGCATCCAAAGCCTGCTTATTTTATTGCAATGTTTGGTCGCGGTTTGCTAATAATTGCCAAGTTCTTTAGTATGTTTTTCTTAAAAGTACTACAGCAATAAAAATAAAGGATACAGATAGGTAACAACTAATAGTAACAAATAGCAATGCAAACAAAAAAATAATATAATTCAATGTATTCATAACTGTATATATAGTGCAGGCAAATTTTGCCAGAGATTGCACAGAAATAGATATAGGTTTGTCTTTATTTACCGTATTACAGATCTGTCCTCATACATTTAGCCTCAATACACCATGCAGTCAGACTGGCCTGGCGTGAGTAAGCCGCAAGGTCCCATGCTACTCAGCGCCGGGCGTATTTTTGCAGAAAACGTATATCTAAGTCGCCATGCCATGTGAGTAGGATGCACCAGCAGACTGCGCTGAGTAATGTGATATGTGACACCTGTATATCTGTGTGCTCCTGAGTCTGTATATGGAGACTGTGCTGAGTAATGTGATATGTGACACCTGTATATCTGTGTGCTCCTGAGTCTGTATATAGGAGACTGTGCTGAGTAATGTGATATGTGACACCTGTATATCTGTGTGCTCCTGAGTCTGTATATAGGAGACTGTGCTGAGTAATGTGATATGTGACACCTGTATATCTGTGTGCTCCTGAGTTTGTATATGGGAGACTGCGCTGAGTAATGTGATATGTGACACCTGTATATCTGTGTGCTCCTGAGTCTGTATATGGGAGACTGCGCTGAGTAATGTGATATGTGACACCTGTATATCTGTGTGCTCCTGAGTCTGTATATAGGAGACTGCGCTGAGTAATGTGATATGTGACACCTGTATATCTGTGTGCTCCTGAGTCTGTATATGGGAGACTGTGCTGAGTAATGTGATATGTGACCCCTGTATATCTGTGTGCTCCTGAGTCTGTATATAGGAGACTGTGCTGAGTAATGTGATATGTGACACCTGTATATCTGTGTGCTCCTGAGTCTGTATATGGAGACTGTGCTGAGTAATGTGATATGTGACACCTGTATATCTGTGTGCTCCTGAGTCTGTATATAGGAGACTGCGCTGAGTAATGTGATATGTGACACCTGTATATCTGTGTGCTCCTGAGTCTGTATATAGGAGACTGTGCTGAGTAATGTGATATGTGACACCTGTATATCTGTGTGCTCCTGAGTCTGTATATGGGAGACTGCGCTGAGTAATGTGATATGTGACACCTGTATATCTGTGTGCTCCTGAGTCTGTATATGGGAGACTGCGCTGAGTAATGTGATATGTGACACCTGTATATCTGTGTGCTCCTGAGTCTGTATATAGGAGACTGCGCTGAGTAATGTGATATGTGACACCTGTATATCTGTGTGCTCCTGAGTCTGTATATAGGAGACTGCGCTGAGTAATGTGATATGTGACCCCTGTATATCTGTGTGCTCCTGAGTCTGTATATGGGAGACTGCGCTGAGTAATGTGATATGTGACACCTGTATATCTGTGTGCTCCTGAGTCTGTATATAGGAGACTGTGCTGAGTAATGTCATATGTGACACCTGTATATCTGTGTGCTCCTGAGTCTGTATATGGGAGACTGCGCTGAGAAATGTGATATGTGACACCTGTATATGTGTGCTCCTGAGTATGTATATAGGAGACTGTGCTGAGTAATGTGATATGTGACACCTGTATATCTGTGTGCTCCTGAGTCTGTATATAGGAGACTGCGCTGAGTAATGTGATATGTGACACCTGTATATCTGTGTGCTCCTGAGTCTGTATATGGGAGACTGCGCTGAGTAATGTGATATGTGACACCTGTATATCTGTGTGCTCCTGAGTCTGTATATGGGAGACTGCGCTGAGTAATGTGATATGTGACACCTGTATATCTGTGTGTTCCTGAGTCTGTATATGGGAGACTGTGCTGAGTAATGTGATATGTGACACCTGTATATCTGTGTGCTCCTGAGTCTGTATACGGGAGACTGCGCTGAGTAATGTGATATGTGACACCTGTATATCTGTGTGCTACTGAGTCTGTATATATGAGACTGCGCTGAGTAATGTGATGTGTGACACCTGTATATCTATGTGCTCCTGAGTCTATATATGGGAGACTGCGCTGAGTAATGTGATATGTGACACCTGTATATCTGTGTGCTCCTGAGTCTGTATATAGGAGACTGCGCTGAGTAATGTGATATGTGACACCTGTATATCTGTGTGCTCCTGAGTCTGTATATGGGAGACTGCGCTGAGTAATGTGATATGTGACCCCTGTATATCTGTGTGCTCCTGAGTCTGTATATAGGAGACTGTGCTGAGTAATGTGATATGTGACACCTGTATATCTGTGTGCTCCTGAGTCTGTATATGGAGACTGTGCTGAGTAATGTGATATGTGACACCTGTATATCTGTGTGCTCCTGAGTCTGTATATAGGAGACTGCGCTGAGTAATGTGATATGTGACACCTGTATATCTGTGTGCTCCTGAGTCTGTATATAGGAGACTGCGCTGAGTAATGTGATATGTGACACCTGTATATCTGTGTGCTCCTGAGTCTGTATATGGGAGACTGCGCTGAGTAATGTGATATGTGACACCTGTATATCTGTGTGCTCCTGAGTCTGTATATAGGAGACTGCGCTGAGTAATGTGATATGTGACACCTGTATATCTGTGTGCTCCTGAGTCTGTATATAGGAGACTGCGCTGAGTAATGTGATATGTGACACCTGTATATCTGTGTGCTCCTGAGTCTGTATATAGGAGACTGCGCTGAGTAATGTGATATGTGACACCTGTATATCTGTGTGCTCCTGAGTCTGTATATGGGAGACTGTGCTGAGTAATGTGATATGTGACCCCTGTATATCTGTGTGCTCCTGAGTCTGTATATGGGAGACTGCGCTGAGTAATGTGATATGTGACACCTGTATATCTGTGTGCTCCTGAGTCTGTATATAGGAGACTGTGCTGAGTAATGTGATATGTGACCCCTGTATATCTGTGTGCTCCTGAGTCTGTATATGGGAGACTGCGCTGAGTAATGGGATATGTGACACCTGTATATCTGTGTACTCCTGAGTCTGTATATGGAGACTGTGCTGAGTAATGTGATATGTGACACCTGTATATCTGTGTGCTCCTGAGTCTGTATATGGAGACTGTGCTGAGTAATGTGATATGTGACACCTGTATATCTGTGTGCTCCTGAGTCTGTATATAGGAGACTGCGCTGAGTAATGTGATATGTGACACCTGTATATCTGTGTGCTCCTGAGTCTGTATATGGGAGACTGCGCTGAGTAATGTGATATGTGACACCTGTATATCTGTGTGCTCCTGAGTCTGTATATAGGAGACTGCGCTGAGTAATGTGATATGTGACACCTGTATATCTGTGTGCTCCTGAGTCTGTATATGGGAGACTGTGCTGAGTAATGTGATATGTGACCCCTGTATATCTGTGTGCTCCTGAGTCTGTATATGGGAGACTGCGCTGAGTAATGTGATATGTGACACCTGTATATCTGTGTGCTCCTGAGTCTGTATATAGGAGACTGTGCTGAGTAATGTGATATGTGACCCCTGTATATCTGTGTGCTCCTGAGTCTGTATATGGGAGACTGCGCTGAGTAATGGGATATGTGACACCTGTATATCTGTGTACTCCTGAGTCTGTATATGGGAGACTGCGCTGAGTAATGTGATATGTGACACCTGTATATCTGTGTGCTCCTGAGTCTGTATATAGGAGACTGTGCTGAGTAATGTGATATGTGACACCTGTATATTTGTGTGCTCCTGAGTCTGTATATAGGAGACTGTGCTGAGTAATGTGATATGTGACCCCTGTATATCTGTGTGCTCCTGAGTCTGTATATGGGAGACTGCGCTGAGTAATGTGATATGTGACACCTGTATATCTGTGTGCTCCTGAGTCTGTATATAGGAGACTGTGCTGAGTAATGTCATATGTGACACCTGTATATCTGTGTGCTCCTGAGTCTGTATATGGGAGACTGCGCTGAGAAATGTGATATGTGACACCTGTATATGTGTGCTCCTGAGTATGTATATAGGAGACTGTGCTGAGTAATGTGATATGTGACACCTGTATATCTGTGTGCTCCTGAGTCTGTATATAGGAGACTGCGCTGAGTAATGTGATATGTGACACCTGTATATCTGTGTGCTCCTGAGTCTGTATATGGGAGACTGCGCTGAGTAATGTGATATGTGACACCTGTATATCTGTGTGCTCCTGAGTCTGTATATGGGAGACTGCGCTGAGTAATGTGATATGTGACACCTGTATATCTGTGTGTTCCTGAGTCTGTATATGGGAGACTGTGCTGAGTAATGTGATATGTGACACCTGTATATCTGTGTGCTCCTGAGTCTGTATACGGGAGACTGCGCTGAGTAATGTGATATGTGACACCTGTATATCTGTGTGCTACTGAGTCTGTATATATGAGACTGCGCTGAGTAATGTGATGTGTGACACCTGTATATCTATGTGCTCCTGAGTCTATATATGGGAGACTGCGCTGAGTAATGTGATATGTGACACCTGTATATCTGTGTGCTCCTGAGTCTGTATATGGGAGACTGCGCTGAGTAATGTGATATGTGACACCTGTATATTTGTGTGCTCCTGAGTCTGTATATAGGAGACTGTGCTGAGTAATGTGATATGTGACACCTGTATATCTGTGTGCTCCTGAGTCTGTATATGGAGACTGCACTGAGTAATGTGATATATGTCACCTGTATATCTGTGTGCTCCTGTGTCTGTATATGGGAGACTGCGCTGAGTAATGTGATATGTGCCACCTGTATATCTGTGTGCTCCTGAGTGTATATGGGAGACTGCGCTGAGTAATGTGATGTGTGACACCTGTATATCTGTGTGCTCCTGAGTCTATATATGGGAGACTGCACTGAGTAATGTGATATGTGACACCTGTATATCTGTGTGCTCCTGAGTCTATATATGGGAGACTGCGCTGAGTAATGTGATATGTGACACCTGTATATTTGTGTGCTCCTGAGTCTGTATATAGGAGACTGTGCTGAGTAATGTGATATGTGACACCTGTATATCTGTGTGCTCCTGAGTCTGTATATGGAGACTGCACTGAGTAATGTGATATATGTCACCTGTATATCTGTGTGCTCCTGAGTCTGTATATAGGAGACTGCGCTGAGTAATGTGATATGTGACACCTGTATATCTGTGTGCTCCTGAGTCTGTATATAGGAGACTGCGCTGAGTAATGTGATATGTGATCCCTGTATACCTGTGTGCTCCTGAGTCTGTATATGGGAGGAGACTGCACTGAGTAATGTGATATGTGACACCTGTATATCTGTGTGCTCCTGAGTCTGTATATAGGAGACTGCGCTGAGTAATGTGATATGTGACACCTGTATATCTGTGTGCTCCTGAGTCTGTATATAGGAGACTGCGCTGAGTAATGTGATATGTGACACCTGTATATCTGTGTGCTCCTGAGTCTGTATATGGGAGACTGCGCTGAGTAATGTGACATGTGACACCTGTATATCTGTGTGCTCCTGAGTCTGTATATGGGAGACTGCGCTGAGTAATGTGATAGGTGACACCTGTATATCTGTGTGCTCCTGAGTCTGTATATAGGAGACTGCGCTGAGTAATGTGATGTGTGACACCTGTATATCTGTGTGCTCCTGAGTCTGTATATGGAGACTGCGCTGAGTAATGTGATATGTGACACCTGTATATTTGTGTGCTCCTGAGTCTGTATATAGGAGACTGTGCTGAGTAATGTGATATGTGACACCTGTATATCTGTGTGCTCCTGAGTCTGTATATAGGAGGCTGCGCTGAGTAATGTGATATGTGACACCTGTATATCTGTGTGCTCCTGAGTCTGTATATGGGAGACTGTGCTGAGTAATGTGCTATGTGACACCTGTATATTTGTGTGCTCCTGAGTCTGTATATGGAGACTGCACTGAGTAATGTGATATATGTCACCTGTATATCTGTGTGCTCCTGAGTCTGTATATAGGAGACTGCGCTGAGTAATGTGATATGTGACACCTGTATATCTGTGTGCTCCTGAGTCTGTATATGGGAGACTGTGCTGAGTAATGTGACACCTGTATATCTGTGTGCTCCTGAGTCTGTATATGGGAGACTGCGCTGAGTAATGTGATAGGTGACACCTGTATATCTGTGTGCTCCTGAGTCTGTATATAGGAGACTGCGCTGAGTAATGTGATATGTGATCCCTGTATACCTGTGTGCTCCTGAGTCTGTATATGGGAGACTGCGCTGAGTAATGTGATATGTGACACCTGTATATGTGTGTGCTCCTGAGTCTGTATATGGGAGACTGTGCTGAGTAATGTGATATGTGACACCTGTATATCTGTGTGCTCCTGAGTCTGTATATGGGAGGAGACTGCGCTGAGTAATGTGATATGTGACACCTGTATATCTGTGTTCTCCTGAGTCTGTATATGGGAGACTGCGCTGAGTAATGTGACACCTGTATATCTGTGTGCTCCTGAGTCTGTATATAGGAGACTGCGCTGAGTAATGTGACACCTGTATATCTGTGTGCTCCTGAGTCTGTATATGGGAGACTGTGCTGAGTAATGTGATATGTGACACCTGTATATCTGTGTGCTCCTGAGTCTGTATATGGGAGACTGTGCTGAGTAATGTGATATGTGACACCTGTATATCTGTGTGCTCCTGAGTCTGTATATAGGAGACTGCGCTGAGTAATGTGATATGTGACACCTGTATATCTGTGTGCTCCTGAGTCTGTATATGGAGACTGCACTGAGTAATGTGATATATGTCACCTGTATATCTGTGTGCTCCTGAGTCTGTATATGGGAGACTGCGCTGAGTAATGTGATATGTGACACCTGTATATCTGTGTGGTCCTGAGTCTGTATATAGGAGACTGTGCTGAGTAATGTGATATATGTCACCTGTATATCTGTGTGCTCCTGAGTCTGTATATAGGAGACTGCGCTGAGTAATGTGATATGTGACACCTGTATATCTGTGTGCTCCTGAGTCTGTATATGGAGACTGTGCTGAGTAATGTGATATGTGACACCTGTATATCTGTGTGCTCCTGAGTCTGTATATGGGAGAATGCGCTGAGTAATGTGATATGTGACACCTGTATATCTGTGTGCTCCTGAGTCTGTATATGGGAGAATGCGCTGAGTAATGTGATGTGTGACACCTGTATATCTGTGTGCTCCTGAGTCTGTATATGGGAGACTGTGCTGAGTAATGTGATATGTGACACCTGTATATCTGTGTGCTCCTGAGTCTGTATATGGAGACTGCGCTGAGTAATGTGATATGTGACACCTGTATATCTGTGTGCTCCTGAGTCTGTATATGGAGACTGCGCTGAGTAATGTGATATGTGACACCTGTATATCTGAGTGCTCCTGAGTCTGTATATAGGAGACTGCGCTGAGTAATGTGATATGTGACACCTGTATATCTGTGTGCTCCTGAGTCTGTATATGGGAGACTGCGCTGAGTAATGTGATATGTGACACCTGTATATCTGTGAGCTCCTGAGTCTGTATATGAAACAGAACAGAATTTGGAATGAAAAAAGCTGTGTCAGCTACATTGTAGCACTCCGTACAATATACAGATTCAGAGACTCAGTCGTACACAGATATACAAGTGTCACATATTAAACTAATCAGCACAGTCTGCTGGTGCATCCTATTGACATTGTGAGTTAGACACATTTTCGGTAAAGAAAGATGAAAAAAAGACGCCTGGTGCGAGCAAAGTCTCACGGGACCTGGCGCTCTGGGAGTGGCTTTTTAGTGCGACTGCAGCAAAGATGTGTAAGGATACATCTGTATATAAATTTTTATTTTTTTCACTACTAGGCTTTAATATAGGGGCCACACCCTGCCACGCCTCTAATGTTCTATCATAGTGCCCCCAGTCCAATATTCCATGACTCTAATTCTCTATCATAATGCCCCCAGCCCAATATTCCATGACTCTAATTCTCTATCATAGTGCCCACAGTCCAATATTCCATGACTCTAATTCTCTATCATAATGCCCCCAGCCCAATATTTCATGACTCTAATTCTCTATCATAGTGCCCACAGTCCAATATTCCATGACTCTAATTCTCTATCATAATGCCACCAGTCCAATATTCCATAACTCTCTCTATCATAATGCCCCCAGCCCAATATTCCATGACTCTAATTCTCTATCATAATGCCCCCAGCCCAATATTCCATGACTCTAATTCTCTATCATAATGCCCCCAGCCCAATATTCCATGACTCTAATTCTCTATCATAATGCCCCCAGCCCAATATTTCATGACTCTTTTCTAAGCAAGAAAAATTATAACTGCCCAGTGGAAAACAGGACTGTTTGGGGATAGCAATGTGCTGAAAATCACAGTTATGCTATTTATTAACTACCTGAACTTCAGTATATCTAACTTTGTACAATGTACACAACGATAAACGGCCTATTCCCAGTCGCTATGTATTGCTTCAGTTTTCTTACTGGCTCTCTGAACACAAACTGCTCAGAGTACAGCTGTGTTAGCTCAATGCCTTTCATGATTCTGTCTGTGGCCCATAAACCCTGAGCTGAGGGCCTCATTCAGAGATCGCTCGCTCTGCATCAGGGCCGGGCTTTTTTCTTTTTTGAGCGGCCTCTTGGCCGCTCGCATAGCTGTGGGTGACCACCCACAGCTATAGCGAGCGGCCATGATGATGGCCATGATGATCTTGACCATCGCGACCATCAGGCTTGCGACGAGACCCTTGTGGTAGGGTATCATTCATCGCAAGCCCCAGAGAGCTTTCGGCTCTAACAGATCCAGAAGCTCTCCACTGAGATCACTTGTGATATCAGTGGGTCCGGCCCCAAACGGCAAAACGGCAGGCGTTCTCATCAGAACGCCTCCGTCTGGGCAGCCACACACCCGGCCCGCCCACCAAAGGGGGCGAGCTGTCACTCAACATCGACAGCTTACCCCCTTTGGTACGAGACCCAGAGCGACGGGTTGCCCGTCGCTAGCTGGGTCTCGCGCTGGGTCGCTAGCTGGGTCTCGCGCATGCGCACTGGCCTACCATAGACCCGGTTGCGAGCGCACAATCTGCATTTTTAATGTATCTGTGATAAATATGTGATGCAAAAAATTAGCAATGTGAAAATGAATATTTTTATGTAAGTTTACCAATAAGCTCTTCCCAGGAGATAGGCTCCAATAAGAGCTCGTCCCAGCAAAGAGCTGCGGGTTCAGACTGCGGACTGTGCATGTGTGGCCGGAACTATAGCCGATAGGCTACTACAGGCTAACACCATCTGCAGGTGGTGTACGGAAGCTGGGGCAAAGACAAACTCCATAGGGAAAATTTAATAGTGTGTGATTTACAGGCATCGGCTGCTCAATGTTTTAAAGGGGCAATAATTTACCTGTATGAGGCAAAACTAGGTTGTTTTTGCCTATAAAAGGAATGCCCCATTAAAGCATCGGGCAGTATTGCTGGACTATCGCTGATGCCTGTATCATCGATAGCCATTACATGTACCCCATGTCTGTACACTAACGTACTGCACTAGACGTAAGGCGAGCTCAGGGAGGACAGAAACCTCCCGTGATCAATATATATATATATATATATATATATATATATATATATATTGCACAAATGACAGCTCCTCTGTAAAATGCTGTTTGCTTTATTTGCTTTTGATCCGAACACTACGCCTGCTGTGCTGCAAAGGCCGCTGGGAACGAGCACAGGTGCTGGGAAATTGTACCTTAATGAGTGCAAATATCTTTTTTCCCCAAATGCCAGCAAGGGGTTCTGTGTTTTGCCCAATGTCACGCAGCCCTGGCACTGTGTCTTCCATTGGGATTACTCTGGAGTGCAGGGTTAGTTCCACCCTATAGTCACAGTAGTAATCGAGTTACTACAACGTAATCCCCTAATTAGGGGTCACACTTCTCATTTGCTGTGACGCTCTCACCTGCAGCATATCTCTTACATTACATGCATGTGTCACGTGGCAGGAATACTTCTCGGAGACACATTGCTGCAGACTGGATAATAAATGGATGCACTGTGCGTGTAGGGGTATTTTCTCTACCTCCACAGAAGAGACTAATACCCCTTTTCCACCAAAATTCCGGGTCTGACCCGGAGTTGGAACAGAGGGCCTGATTCAGACCCACTCGCGAGCGGCTGTCCGCTCGCAAGTGGGTCGATGGTCTGCACTGCGCATGCGCACGACGGAGGGAGCTCCGTCGTGCGCATGCGCGAGACGCGACGAGCGAAGGACTTTCCTTTGCTCGTAGTGTCTGATCAAAGGGGGCGTGCTGTCGATGTTGATTGACAGCACGCCCCCTTTGGTGGGCATGCCTGCCAGACGGAGGCGTTCCAAAGGGAACGCCTACCGTCAGAAGCCGGCCCCACTGACATTACTAGTGATGTCAGTGGGAGTGATTTTGGCTCTGATAGAGCCAAAATCACTCCTGGCCTTGCGGTTGAAAAACTCAACCGCAGGCTTCTGCTCGCAGTGGCGATGGTCAAGACCATCGCGACCATCATCCTGCACGCTCGTATATGCTGTGGGTGGTGACCCACAGCTATACGAGCGTCCAGGAGGACGCTCCATAGTAATGGAGGTGGGCCCTGATTCAGAGCGAGCGCTCTGGTCAGAGCGTCCGGCTCTGAATCAGGGCCAGAGTTCCTATCCGTATCAGACCCGGAATTTAGCCGGCGCCGACTCGGGCGCCGACTCGGGATATTCCCAAGTCGGCGTCGCTCACACCGGATTCGGCTTTCCTGGCGTGAAAGTGGACGCTTGGAGATGACGTAATCTCCAAGCACACTGAAGCCGGACCAATCGGCCGGCTAGCAGCGCACTCCAGGTCATCGTGACCCGGAGTGCGCCGTACACACAGCAGGGTTTCACGGGCTAAGCCCATGTTAAACCCTGCTAGTTACCTGGGTTGGATTGCCGGGTCACTCAACCCGGCGATCCAACCCTCTCCCCTTTTACACCAGGGAGCTGCCCAGGTTACCCTGCAATAACCCGGGTTTTAGCTCCGGTGTAAAAGGGGTATTACATATATTCAGTTTACTGTTATTATACGTATTGCTATATCTGACAGCAAATATCTAACACATACTGTATGTATCTGCCTCACAGTCACAGGGATCCGGGCGGCTGCTGCAGATCATTCTTCTAATCACTTAGGGTAAATTAGGTGGTTTAGGAATAAAAAAGCCTTTAGCTACAGGATGTTATCCTGCTCCTATTACTCATAAAGCTGGGTACACACCGGCCGAAATATCGCGAGCACCTCGCCGGGTGTATACCCCCAGTATATATCTGTGTACAACGTCGTTCACAGACAGATCACATCAGCTGTGCAGCACAGCAGGTGGCCAATATATCTGCAGATATACCGGTGTATCCGCTGGTGTATACGGGTGACCTGCAGATCACCTGTACACATGCTGCAAGGACCCGGCGGTGAGTGACAGCTCCACTGGGAGAGCACATGTAAACGCCCGGCCAGGTGTGACGTCAGGCCTGACACATCGGGCAGGCGATTTGTAAGTGTCTATGCGGGTCGGGCTAATGTGTACCCAGCATAAGTGTGAGGGGAAGATGACGTGTTTGCATGTGTCCTTATTGTACATTTATATGAATGCTTATCTACAGCTCCCAAATAAAGTGCATCTGGGAGAAGCTGAGGGAATCTCACTGAAAGGAGAGGATGAGACCTGATCTACAACGTGGAGAAAAAGTCCTTTTGTGGGAAGGAAAAGGTGGCACGCCTTTCAGGACAGAGTGGGTCACACTCCCGCATCCCACTGGCCGGTATGCGCCCACCAGGAACTCATTACAAAGCTGACACAGGAGATATCACGGTTATATCATGGACAGACCCGGCTTACCTTTCACTGCACATATAGCGTGGCATCACCAGACTATTGTATGGGGCCAAAATTCATCAAGCTCCAAAAACACTGCATGTTCAGAGCTTTACAGTGGGAACCATCACCATCTACAGATGCCGCTGATTCCCAAACCATGCTCCATCCCTAGGAAAGGTGTCCTGGGTTGCAAAGAGGGATCCCTCCTCTTGTTTGGCTCCCTCCGCTGAACGTCTGGGCTTCCTGTGTGTCACGCCTGGATACTGGTTGTCCTCTGTACAAGGCTCAGGGGCCGGAGGGCTAGGATGAGTAGGAGACTGGAGTCGGGGTGGGAGTATATAGGACCTCCTCATATGCCACTCTCAGGTGTTGGCGAGACCTAGCCCAAGGCGCGGAGTCTAGTTCACCTGATGGTCTTCACCAGTGACCACTCCAAGCGGGATGTGGGTGTTCACTGCACCAGATGAATAGGTCGCAGCCCCCGGGGAAGGTACCTGAGAGAAGCGAGGAAACTAAAGTCCTACTAAATGTAAGGGTACTGTGCAGGCCACCAAGGGTAATGGCAGAAATGTGCTGAAGAAGACTTGGGAAAAGATCCTGCTGTCACTGACAAGCGATGGGGATAGCACAGGTGAATCAGACGCTGAGTGAGTACTAGAACCACTTATAGGATGAAGTGGTCGCTGATAAGAGATGGAATCAACTCTGGACAACCAGACGCTGACTGTGGTCTGACGTAGACACTGGTTAGCGATGGGAGCAGCTGTGGGCATATTCAATTAGCCACCAGATTTACCCCTTGACCAATTGGCGGGCAAAATCTCAGTGGTGTGGGGAAAGGCTATTCAATAAAATAGGCTTTTTCCAGCGCCGAAAAATCGTGACTCACGCACGGAAACACACTGATTCCGCGTAAACATCGGAATCAATGGAGTTTTTCCCCGTGCACAAGGCCGATTTGGTAGCTTTTACTCAGATTTTACCTCCATGAGATGCGAGGCAAAGTCCGACTGCAGGGACTCACACCCGGGGTCTCGGGGACTCGTGCGCGGGGTATCCCCGCTAATTGAATAGGACTGGCGTGGCAAGTAGCCACGGAGTAAACCTTGTGAGCTGAGGGCCTGATTCAGAGCTGGATGCTCTTTCAGAGCGCTCGCTCTGAATCAGTGCCCTCCTTCTCTTTTTTAGAGCGGTCTCCTGGCCGCTCGCATAGCTGTGGGTGACCACCCACAGCTATAGCGAGCGGCCAAAAAGATGGTCGCGATGGTCAAGACCATCGCGACCATCGTGCTTGCGGCGAGACCCTTGTGGTAGGGTCTCGTCTGCCGCAAGCCCTGGAGTGCTTTTGGCTCTATCAGAGCCAAAAGCACTCCCACTGACATCACTTGTGATGTCAGTGGGGCCGGCCCCAGACGGTAGGCGTTACCATGGGAACGCCTCCGTCTGGCCAGCCACGCCCCCGGCATGCCCACCAAAGGGGGCATGCTGTCACTCACCATCGACAGCACACCCCCTTTGTAACAAGACCCATAGCGACGGCTTACCCATCACTATCCGGGTCTCGCGCATGCGCTCAACAGAGCCGGGTCCGTCGTGCGCATGTGCACTGGCCCAACATCGACCCGCTTGCGAGCGCTCAGCATTCGCGCACGGGACTAAATCAGGAACTGAGTCCCACTTCTGATGGTGCAGACACTGGTTAGCGATGGGAGCAGCTTTGAGAGACCAGATGCTTAGTTGTGCACTGGATCCCACTTCTGATGGTGATGCAGACACTGGAAAACAGAATAAGTTTTGAATTAACTCTGGAAACAGTAATGAGCCGAGGAGGCAGCCACAGCTCGTATACACAGGCAATTCCTTGTCCCACGAGACTTCCTGAAATACCCTAAGGTAAATGTTCATTGGACAATGACATCAGCTGACCGACAACTGGACACCCATTGGAGGAAACTGACCAGGTGATACTGACCAACATGGCGGCGCCCATGTCCGCACCGCAGATAACAGGATGCGCTCATGGAGGCCTAGCAGTTCCCGAGAGAATATCCGAACCACTACCTGAACTGCGTCTGGGATCTGGACGCCTCGGAGCCCGAAGACGCTGATGCAGAGGTAAGCAGTGGCCGATCCCAGGCTGCATTCTGACACTGTGCTGAACCCAATGTCAGAAATGTGCACTATCTCTGGCGTGTCAGACTACGGAAGCAGCAGCGATCGGATCAGCTGTCTCCGCACCAAAGCAATGTTTAATCGCTGCGGTGATTTTGTATCCACCAATGCTACTCGCAGCGAGTTACATACTTAATTATTGGGGGTGATCCGGCCCCCGATGATTAACTTGTTGAATAGGCCCCTACATGAGCCTCTACAACTTTGAAACTCATTGAAAAAAATGCTATCCCTCGACATCATACCTTTACATGTATATATATAAGTGAGCATATTCATGCACTGACCCCCATAGGATACACCCCAATCCCACCAGCTCCCCCCCCCCAAGATGAGGAAATCCCCTGCAGATGGTACCACTTACATACTAATACAAAAAAGTACAAAAATAAATGTTATTCCTAGAAATAAAGCAGATAATTGCAGACTGAAAGTATTTCTAGTTACAGGTTATATCGGGTTAGTAATAATAATATCATCGTATATTACATCTGATTATATAATGCATTATATTGTAGTGTTGTGTTTGTATCCAGTAACTCAGAGGATTCATTTTAATAAAACTGAAGCCGACGTTTACTTTACATTACTATAATTTATAGGTCGCTATAGCCCGACGTCAGGAAGGAAAATGAATACATTTGATTTGTATTGATTTATAAAAATAAAATAAAATCTTAGACCTGACGCTGTTGTTATGTAAAACAATGCTGGGAAATGAGAGCGCCATTCAGAGGTGCAGGGACTCTAACCTCCAAATCTGCCTAATTGTGCGTGCTATGGGGCGATACGTGCGCCAAACAAATGGTTATGTTAGCTCGCTGTACATCCATCATTCCGCAGGACACTTTCACCATAAGTCATGCGCAAATCCAATTTATTTATTCATAATTTGTCACACTCTCGTCTTGTGGTTAATGGTATCGGGTCACGCTACGTGCGCCTACATATTACGCTGTATTGCCCCCGCATGACACCCAGCATTAGGGTCACATTTAGGATTAAAGCTGTAACAGTCACATTGCGTACACACCCCCTACATTATTTATGTGCACCCCACATCATTATTTTTGTTATAGATTAGCTAGTGACACATAAATAGAATGTTACTGTATGTAAGGGATGGGCAACATGATACACTTCAAAATCAGTGCAGTAAGAGGGCGGCAGTGCAGTAAGAGAGCGGCAGTGCAGTAAGAGGATGGCAGTGCAGTAAGAGAGCGGCAGTGCAGTAAGAGGATGGCAGTGCAGTAAGAGAGCGGCAGTGCAGTAAGAGAGCGGCAGTGCAGTAAGAGGATGGCAGTGCAGTAAGAGGATGGCAGTGCAGTAAGAGAGCGGCAGTGCAGTAACAGGGCGGCAGTGCAGTAAGAGGACAGCATCGCAGTAAGAGGGCGACAGTGCAGTAAGAGGGCGGCAGTACGCACTGCGCCGCCCCCCCTCCTGGAGCGCATGGCATCATGCAGATGGGGTGTAGCTGCCAGTAGTGGGACGTGTCTTGAGGACGCTCTGAGTGGCATGGTGTGTGTCTGCAGTGTAATGAGGGCACTCCGGGTGGCACTGCCACCGCCATTCCTTGGCATCGTGCTAGCGGAAAAGTAAGGGTTGGGGGCAGCAACAGAGCCAGGCACCCTGTGCATAACTCGCTCAACCCTAGTTAGAACCCTAGGGACAGCTCATAGGGGGGGTGTAGTAGGTATTACCGCCGGCCGCATGGCCGACAGTTCAATTCCCGACAGCGGCAGCCCGGCAAGGGTGAAGATCCCGATCGTTAAAAAGGTAAGTATCGCTAACCCTATTTTCCCCCCTCACCCTTCCTTAGGGGTGAATAACCCTAACCTCCCCCCAAGTGCCTAAACCTAACCCCCCCTTCCTAGCAGCCTAACCCTAAGTCCCCCGGGGGCTGCCTAACCCAAACCTCCCCACGGGGGTGCCTAACCCTAACCCCCCTTCCCCTAGCCTAAACCTAACCCTCCAGGGGGATGGCTAACCCTGGCCCCCCCGGAACCCCTAAAACCTAACCCTCCCCCCCTCGGCTGCCCACGCCCGGCCTACCTTCGTTCGTTATGCCGGGCGTCGGGCTCCCGGCGTAGGTCTAATGCCAGGCGTCAAGTTTTCGACGCCTGTCATTAGTGCGTTGCCAGGATTAGAGAGTCGGGAAGCCGGCATTTAGACCGTCGGCTTCCTGACTACATCCCCATAGGGGGTTGTCAGACGTATCTGGGAAGATGGACGCATTTGGCGAGTTTTGTCCCGTCTGTGCATGTGTCTTAGTAAGAGATTATGTTCTGCGCAAGAGTCACACAGTGCATCTGAAGTCGGAAATAGCAACATCTGTGTCGCATCACAAGCGGCGGAGCCGAGCATTAAGTAGGTTTTCTGGGCGTCTGTGCCTGATGGCGGCATCATTGGCTGGATTACGGTGCTGGGACGCAGTGTGGACGCCCGTGTCAGACAGATCATGTTGCACTCAGCATGGGGCTAATGACACTGATGATGATGGCTGAAGTGCGGACATGGAGCTTATTTAGCATACCTCAGTCTGTTAGCTGCCACGGCAGGGCGCAAATTCAGACACGACTGCGACCGGCTTAGAATCAGCCCTATAGCTCTTAATTTCACTAATAAGTTAAATCACTACATTTCATCAATGACAGGGACCCCTATCTGTAATACCATCTGGGCAGGTATTATACAAACAATCGCTACGAGCGATAACACGCAGGTGTGACAATTAAGCGGGAGTGAGCTGGGGCGGCAGGCGAAGGTGCGGAGGGCTGTACGTGGCCCATTACTGCTGTACTGTATAACGTTATTACATTACATTCTAACTCCATGCAATACCTAATGTTTACCCAATACATCCCCCTCCCCAATCACCCACATTAGCAGAATCATGGGAGACTCTGGACATGGGACCTGTGAAATTCAGGAGAACTAGAGCCGTAGAGCATCTTACCAGACAGTAACTGCGCGGACAGACACCGCTCGTATGGGCCACACTGCTCAGCTACTTTGGGGGTGGCGGCTGTTCCGTTATCCTGATCGTAACTATAGAAACATTCTACGATTGTGATAAAGAATTCATTGGATACCAACAATAATAAATATAACACAAATATGACATAAGTGTGTGCGTGGTACATAAGGTGCACGGCTTACGTAGCGCTACCTGTAACCTAAGTACAGAGCAGGTACATTATCTTTCATCACCTGTTGAATCAAATTAAAAATATAACAAGTGAGATTTTCATTATATCAGCACAAGGCTTCCCTTGTCTCACAGAGTGTCTGCACTTATGGGGAATGATTTACTAAACAGCAGCTCTCAAAAGCAGTTAGTATTGTAACAGCTGAGCTCCACCAACAGGCAGCGATGTCTTTACTTTTAATCAACATCAATGAGTTTGAATTGCTCCGTGTAACCAAATCTTTGTTACTAATAAACTACTGTAAGTGAGAAGTGTCTGTCTGCATTATAGGAAGAGAGGAACTTGTCAAATTCTAATCACTTCAGGCTTGACATGACCTTTGCGATATACTTGAGGAAAGAAAATAAGCCTTGAAGCTGTCTAGGTTCCAGCACTGTATTATCTTAAGCATTTGAATAATCAAACTACTAAAATGATGAGGCTTGTTGAGGACTTTTGCGCTGACGGAGAGATTCGCTGGACGCTGGTCAATCTATGGGCTTCAGGTATTGTTTTACTCATTATATACACTTATGATAATGAACATTATTATTGTTATTATTTATAATAATAGTATTAATAATAAACATTATTATTATTATAATAAACCATACTTTCATTATTACCATCATACACGCCCCTATATTTTGTTATTATGTACAGCCACATCCGGTACACACTTGTTACTCTCGGAAATGGTTTCATTCTATAAACCTGGATTATTTACAACGCTTCCCGTTCAGTGTAATGAATATCGCCTCTAGCAATGCGCACTGCGCGGCTGGGCCTCAGCACACACTGAGGTGGACTTTTAGTTTGCAGAGATAAGTCCCAGGTGCAAAGAGGACCATGTAGCTCACAGTACGCTGGGCAGACCACCAAGAGCCTGGTCTTCTACAGTGCACATACGATGCACTTTGTAGTTGTCCTCCGGTGACTATAGGAGTTACATCTCAGTCTCTACGTTAGTCACCAACCAGCAGGTATTTTTCTCTTTTTAATTTTCTCAATTTCCTGAATAACAGATTAGTGGACAGGAGATCTGATACTACGAAAGCAGATCCCATACCTGGACAGGATATCCAGGGCCAAATTATCTAAACAGGAGATCCCATAGCTGGTAGTGAAAGCAATATCTGGACAGGTGATCTCATACCTGCATAGGACATCCCATACCTGGACAGTAGATCCCATGCCTGCATAAGACACCCCAATATCCAGACAGTAGATCCCATGCCTGCATAGGAGATCACATAACTGGACAGTAGATCCCATAGCTGCATAGGATACCCTATACCTGGCCAGTAGATCCCATGTCTGCATACGAAATCCCATAACTGGACAGTAGATCCCATCGTGCATAGGACACCCCATACCTGGACAGTAGTTCCCATACCTGCATAGGACACCCCATACTTGGACAGCAGTTCCCATACCTGCATAAGACATCCCATACCTGGACAGTAGATGTCATACATGCATAGGAGATCCCATACCTGGACAGCAGTTCCCATACCTGCATAAGACATCCCATACCTGGACAGTAGATGCCATACATGCATAGGAGATCCCATAATTTGACAGTAGATCCCCTGTCTGCATAGGAGATCACATAACTGGACAATAGATCCCATACCTGCTTAGGAAATCCCATACCTGGACTGTAAATCACATGCCTGCAAAGAAGATTCCATAACTGGACAGTAGATCCCCAACCTGCATAGGGAATCCCATACCTGGACAGTAGATCCCATGCCTGTATAGGACACCCAATATCCAAACAGTAGATCCCATGCCTGCATAGGAGACCAAACAACTGGACAGTAGATCCCATAGCTGCATAGGACACCCCATAACTGGACAGTAGATCCCACGCCTGCATAGGAGATCCCATACCTGCATTGGAAATCCCATACCTGGAAAGTAGATCCCATGCCTGCATAGTAGATCACATAACTAGACAGTAGATCCCATAGCTGTATAGGACACCCGATACCGGGACAGTAGATCCCACGCCTGCATAGGACATACCATACCTGGACAGTAGATCCCATGCCTGCATAGGACACCCAATACCTGGACAGTAGATCCCATGCCTGCATACAAGATCCGATTACTGGACAGTAGATCCCATCGTGCATAGGACACCCCATACCTGGACAGTAGATCCCATACCAGCATAGGAGACCCCATACCTGGACAGCAGTTCCCATACCTACATAAGACATCCCATACCTGGACAGTAGATGTCATACATGCATAGGAGATACCATACCTGGACAGCAGTTCCCATACCTGCATAAGACATCCCATACCTGGACAGTAGATGCCATACATGCATAGGATATCCCATAACTGGACAGTAGATCCCATGTCTGCATAGGAGATCCCATAACTGGACAATAGATACTATACCTGCATAGAACATCCCATACCTGGACAGTAAATCCCATGCCTGCATAGAAGATTCCATAACTGGACAGTAGATCCCATACCTGCATAGGACATCCCATAACTGGACAGTAGATCCCATAACTGCATAGAACATATAATATTTCATGTTCCCTCTGTGTGCTCCAGTTTCCTCTTAAAGTCCATAAAAACACTGTTAGGTTAATTGGTCTCAGATAAAATGTCTATTGTAGGGAACTTAGGGCTTGATTCAGTAAGGATCGCTATTGCGTACGCAGCTGCATATGTATGCTAATGCCTGCCATAGCTCACCCGGCATAGAGACACCCACTGCTGCTTTCTCACATCTGTAATACCTCACAGTCCTGTGTATACATCAGTAATATCAGCCACAGCTCAGCCAGCATAGAGACGCCCACTACTGCTATCTCACATCTGTAATACCTCATAGTCCTGTGTATACATCAGTAACATCAGACACAGCTCAGCCAGAATAGAGATACCCACTAGTGCTATCTCACATCTGTAATACCTCACAGTCCTGTGTATACATCAGTAACATCAGCCACAGCTCAGCCAGCATAGAGACACCCACTACTGCTATCTCACATCTGTAATACCTCACAGTCCTGTGTATACATCTGTAACAACAGCCACAGCTCAGCCAGCATAGAGACGCCCACTACTGCTATCTCACATCTGTAATACCTCACAGTCCTGTGTATACATCTGTAACATCAGCCACAGCTCTGCCAGCATAGACACCCACTACTGCTATCTCACATCTGTAATACCTCACAGTCCTGTGTATACATCTGTAACATCAGCCACAGCTCAGCCAGCATAGAGACACCCACTACTGCCATCTCACATCTGTAATACCTCACAGCCCTGTGTATACATCTGTAACATCAGCCACAACACAGCCAGTATAGAGACGACCACTACTGCTATCTCACATCTGTAATACCTCACTGTCCTGTGTATACATCTGTAACACCAGCCACAGCTCAGCCAGCACACAGACACCCACTACTGCTATCTCACATCTGTAATACCTCACAGTCCTGTGTATACATCTGTAACAGCCACAGCTCAGCCCGCATAGAGGCCCACTACTGCTTTCTCACATCCGTAATACCTCACAGCCCTGTGTATACATCTGTAACATCAGTCACAGCACAGCCAGCATAGAGACACCACTACTGCTATCTCACATCTGTAATACCTCACAGTCCTGTGTATAAATCTGTACCATCAGCCACAGCTCAGCCAGCATAGAGACGCCCACTACTGCTATCTCACATCTGTAATACCTCACAGTCATGTGTATACATCTGTAACATCAGTTACAGCACAGCCAGCAGACGCCCAATACTGCTATCTCACATCAGTAATACTTACAGTCCCTGTGTATACATCTGTAACATCAGCCACAGCTCTGCCAGCAGACGCCCAATACTGCTATCTCACATCTGTAATACGTTACAGTCATGTGTATACATCTGTAACATTAGCCACAGCTCAGCCAGCATAGAGACACCCACTGCTGCTATCCCACATCTGTAATACCTCACAGTCCTGTGTATACATCTGTAAGATCAGTCACAGCACAGCCAGCATAGAGACACCCAATACTGCTATCTCACATCTGTAATACCTCACAGTCCTGTGAATACATCTGTAACATCAGCCACAGCTCAGCCAGCATAGAGACGCCCACTACTGCTATCTCACATCTGTAATACCCCACAGTCCTGTGTATACATCTGTAACATCAGCCACAGCTCAGCCAGCATAAAGACGCCCACTACTACTATCTCACATCTGTAATACCTCACAGTCCTGTGTATACATCTGTAACATCAGCCACAGCTCAGCCAGCACAGAGACGCCTGCTACTGCTTTCTCACATCTGTAATACCTCACAGTCCTGTGTATACATCAGTACCATCAGCCACAACACAGCCAGCATAGACGCCCACTACTACTATCTCACATCTGTAATACCTCACTACCTCACAGTCCTGTGTATACATCTGTAACATCAGCCACAGCTCAGCCAGCATAGAGACACCCACTACTGCTATCTCACATCTGTAATACTTCACAGTCCTTTGTATACATCTGTAACATCAGCCACAGCACAGCCAGCATAGAGACGCCCACTACTGCTATCTCACATCTGTAATAACTCACAGTCCTGTGTATACATCTGTAACATCAGCCACAGCTCAGCCAGCATAGAGATGCCCACTACTGCTATCTCACATCTGTAGTACCTCACAGCCCTGTGTATACATCTGTAACATCAGCCACAACACAGCCAGTATAGAGACACCCACTATTGCTTTCTCACATCCGTAATACCTCACAGTCCTGTGTATACATCTGTAACATCAGCCACAGCTCAGCCAGCATAGAGACGCCCACTGTTGCCTTCTCACATCCATAATACCTCAGTCATGTGTATACATCTGTAACATCAGTTACAGCACAGCCAGCAGACGCCCAATACTGCTATCTCACATCTGTAATACCTTACAGTCCCTGTGTATACATCTGTAACATCAGCCACAGCTCAGCCAGTAGACGCCCAATACTGCTATCTCACATCTGTAATACCTTACAGTATTGTGTATACATCTGTAACATTAGCCACAGCTCAGCCAGCATAGAGACACCCACTGCTGCTATCCCACATCTGTAATACCTCACAGTCCTGTGTATACATCTGTAACATCAGTCACAGCACAGCCAGCATAGAGACACCCACTACTACTATCTCACATCTGTAATACCTCACAGTCCTGTGAATACATCTGTAACATCAGCCACAGCACAGCCAGCATAGAGACGCCCACTACTGCTATCTTACATCTGTAATACCTCACAGTCCTGTGTGTACATCTGTAATATCAGCCACAGCTCAGCCAGCATAAATACGCCCACTACTACTATCTCACATCTGTAATACCTCACAGTCCTGTGTATACATCAGTACCATCAGCCACAACACAGCCAGCATAGAGACGCCCACTACTGCTATCTCACATCTGTAATACCTCACTACCTCACAGTCCGGTGTATACATCTGTAACATCAGCCACAGCTCAGCCAGCATAGAGACGCCCACTACTGCTATCTCACATCTGTAATACCTCACAGTCCTGTGTATACATCTGTAACATCAGTCACAGCTCAGCCAGCAGAGACACCCACTACTGCTATCTCACATCTGTAGTACCTCACAGTCCTGTGTATACATCTGTAACATCAGCCACAGCTCAGCCAGCATAGAGACACCCACTACTGCTATCTCACATCCGTAATACCTCACAGTCCTGTGTATACATCAGTAACATCAGCCACAGCTCAGCCAGCATAGACACCCACTACTGCTATCTCACATCTGTAATACCTCACATTCCTGTGTATACATATGTAACATCAGCCACAGCTCAGTCAGCATAGAGACACCCACTGCTGCTATCTCACATCTGTAATACCTCACAGTCCTGTGTATACATCTGTAACATCAGCCACAGCACAGTCAGCATAGAGACACCCACTACTGCTATCTCACATCTGCAATACCTCACAGTCCTGTGTATACATCTGTAACATCAGCCACAGCACAGTCAGCATAGAGACACCCACTACTGCTATCTCACATCTGTAATACCTCACAGTCCTGTGTATACATCTGTAACATCAGCCACAGCACAGCCAGCATAGACACCCACTACTGCTATCTCACATCTGTAATACCTCACAGTCCTGTGTATACATCTGTAACATTAGCCACAGCTCAGCCAGCATAGAGACACCCACTACTGCTATCTCACATCTGTAATACCTCACAGTCCTGTGTATACATCTGTAACATCAGTCAGAGCTCAGCCAGTAGAGACACGCACTACTGCTATCTCACATCTGTAATACCTCACAGTCCTGTGTATACATCTGTAACATCAGTCACAGCACAGCCAGCATAGAGACACCCACTACTTCTATCTCACATCTGTAATTCCTCACAGTCCTGTGTATACATCTGTAACATTAGCCACAGCTCAGCTAGCCTAGAGACACCCACTACTGCTATCTCACATCTGTAATACCTCACAGTCCTGTGTATACATCTGTAACATTAGCCACAGCTCAGCCAGCCTAGAGACACCCACTACTGCTATCTCACATCTGTAATACCTCACAGTCCTGTGTATACATCTGTAACATCAGCCACAGCACAGCCAGCATAGAGACGCCCACTACTGCTATCTCACATCTGTAATACCTCACAGTCCTGTGTATACATGTGTAACATCAGCCACAGCACAGCCAGCGTAGAGACACCCACTACTGCTATCTCACATCTGTAACACCTCACAGTCCTGTGTATACATCTGTAACATCAGCCACAGCACAACCAGCATAGAGACGCCCACTAATGATATCTCACATCTGTAATACCTCACTACCTCACAGTCCTGTGTATACATCTGTAACATCAGCCACAGCACAGCCAGCATAGAGACACCCACTACTGCTATCTCACATCTGTAATACCTCACAGTCCTGTGTATACATCTGTAACATTAGCCACAGCTCAGCCAGCATAGAGACACCCACTACTGCTATCTCACATCTGTAATACCTCACAGTCCTGTGTATACATCTGTAACATCAGCCACAGCTCAGCCAGCATAGAGACACCCACTACTGCTATCTCACATCCGTAATACCTCACAGTCCTGTGTATACATCAGTAACATCAGCCACAGCTCAGCCAGCATAGACACCCACTACTGCTATCTCACATCTATAATACCTCACAGTCCTGTGTATACATCTGTAACATCAGCCACAGCTCAGCCAGCATAGAGACGCCCACTACTGCTATCTCACATCTGTAATACCTCACAGTCCTGTGTATACATCTGTAACATCAGCCACAGCACAGCCAGCATAGAGACGCCCACTACTGCTATCTCACATCTGTAATACCTCACAGTCCTTTATATACATCTGTAACATCAGCCACAGCACAGCCAGCATAGAGACACCTACTACCGCTATCTCACATCTGTAATACCTCACAGTCCTGTGTATACATCTGTAACATCAGCCACAGCACAGCCAGCATAGAGACACCCACTACTGCTATCTCACATCTGTAATACCTCACAGTCCTGTGTATACATCTGTAACATCAACCACAGCACAGTCAGCATAGAGACACCCACTACTGCTATCTCACATCCGTAATACCTCACAGTCCTGTGTATATATCTGTAACATCAGCCACAGCACAGCCAGCATAGAGACACCCACTACTGCTATCTCACATCTGTAATACCTCACCATCCTGTGTATATATCTGTAACATCAGCCACAGCTCAGCCAGCATAGAGATGCCACTACTGCTATCTCACATCTGTAATACCTCACAGTCCTGTGTATACATCTGTAACATCAACCACAGCACAGTCAGCATAGAGACACCCACTACTGCTATCTCACATCTGTAATACCTCACAGTCCTGTGTATACATCTGTAACATCAGCCACAGCTCAGCCAGCATAGAGACACCCACTACTGCTATCTCACATCCGTAATACCTCACAGTCCTGTGTATACATCAGTAACATCAGCCACAGCTCAGCCAGCATAGACACCCACTACTGCTATCTCACATCTATAATACCTCACAGTCCTGTGTATACATCTGTAACATCAGCCACAGCTCAGCCAGCATAGAGACGCCCACTACTGCTATCTCACATCTGTAATACCTCACAGTCCTGTGTATACATCTGTAACATCAGCCACAGCACAGCCAGCATAGAGACGCCCACTACTGCTATCTCACATCTGTAATACCTCACAGTCCTTTATATACATCTGTAACATCAGCCACAGCACAGCCAGCATAGAGACACCTACTACCGCTATCTCACATCTGTAATACCTCACAGTCCTGTGTATACATCTGTAACATCAGCCACAGCACAGCCAGCATAGAGACACCCACTACTGCTATCTCACATCTGTAATACCTCACAGTCCTGTGTATACATCTGTAACATCAACCACAGCACAGTCAGCATAGAGACACCCACTACTGCTATCTCACATCCGTAATACCTCACAGTCCTGTGTATATATCTGTAACATCAGCCACAGCACAGCCAGCATAGAGACACCCACTACTGCTATCTCACATCTGTAATACCTCACCATCCTGTGTATATATCTGTAACATCAGCCACAGCTCAGCCAGCATAGAGATGCCACTACTGCTATCTCACATCTGTAATACCTCACAGTCCTGTGTATACATCTGTAACATCAACCACAGCACAGTCAGCATAGAGACACCCACTACTGCTATCTCACATCCGTAATACCTCACAGTCCTGTGTATATATCTGTAACATCAGCCACAGCACAGCCAGCATAGAGACACCCACTACCGCTATCTCATATCTGTAATACCTCACCATCCTGTGTATATATCTGTAACATAATAATAATAATAATAATAATAATAATAATAATAATAATAATAATAATAATAATAATGCACAATATAAGATAATAATAATAATAATAATAATAATAATAATAATAATAATTATTAATAATAATAATAATAATAATAATAATAATAATAACAATAATTCTTGCATCTTTGTACCCTGTATTCTATAGTAACACGTCATGCACACGCTAAGGCAGTGTTGGCTAACCTTGACACTCCAGCTGTTGTGGAACTATATATCCCAGCATGCCCTGCCATAGTTATAGCATGCCCTAATAGCAAAACTGTAGCAGTGCATGCTGGGTTATGTAGTTCCATAACAGCTGGAGTGTCAAGGTTAGCCAACACTGCGCTAAGGCTTTCTGTCCGTCTCACGGTCAGATCTACGACAGGGTCATATTCCACGTTGTTGTTACCTCAGGCGTTGTAAGTGAATACGTCCTAAATAAGTAATTGTGTTCCATATACGCTCTCTGTCCAGCACCTCTTGCTACAAATTAAAAAGTTAAAAAGTCACGAAAACTGACATTAACCATTGTCTATGGCGCAGTCATCTCCTTGGCATGAGCAGTCCTTAGTCACATCCCTGGCACACTATTGGCTGTGCTCCTGTGCGCAGGTTCTACTTTATCATTACTTAGTAAATCTGCCACCATAGACCTGTTTACCTACTGCTCAGAGTCCCAGTCTAAGAGATCAGTATACGTGGTATTACTGAGATCCCATAAAGTAGTTTTTCATTTTTTTTAATTATTGTTTTTACTGATGGATTAAAATAAATAAAAACGATCATGGTCGATAGAGCCCATTGCCGTGAAAGCAGGCAGTGCACTGTCCCCTACAATTCCGTTTGGCGGCTGTAACGGTCACTGATTAAACCATAATCGCCTGGGAGAATGTCAAACTGCAGCACAAGTACCTGTATCTTCTTCAGCTCTATCCCTGGGGCCCTCCTGAAAACATCTGTAACTCTCCTATTATATCAGAAAGTGGGAATGTTATCACACGTTCAATGATTTAAAAAAAATTAAGCAAACAAACAAATAGTACAGACAAGGAAAGTGCGTGACGTGAAGATGCATGCCAGCCCAACTGTGCCACGGGCATACCACTTCCAGGCACGGTGGCATATTCTAGGCTGGTGTTCAGCATCCATCTCATTATTGTGACTTGTGTTTAGTGTCACTGCCAAGACCTGACAATGGGAAAATAACCAAACGGCTGCTGTGAGGGGTTTTGTAGACACAACAGATGCACCTTGTCTATAAGAAAAACCCACAAGACATACAGAGACTATATCATGGGTCATCGGTAAGGATTTCTAAGCTTTTATGTTGGTGTTACCAATGGTACTTATGGCGCTTGCCAAAGGCCTGTTCACCAGTAAGAGAACGTTTTGCCCACTTGTGCCAGGTGACTCATTATGAAAGAATAAATGGTGACTTTGAGCAGACAGGTCGGCAAAGTAGACATGACCGAAGCTGCGGCAGAATTTAGCGCTAATTAAATTTGGCAACGGGATAGTCTGCTCTGCAGCGGAGCATAATTCCGGTGATACAATTTACAGTTCTGCCCACGGCTTCGCCGTATTACAGCTGTTACAAGTCGCCGGTGCGATTTATCACATTCCAACACTTCGTGATCTCTCCTACCACTTCCGCCTGCCGTGGGTGAAATGAATCCACTGTTGCTAGGCGATACGGGCGCCGGATGACATCACGTATTACTGGGAACACGGGATGATTGTTCGTGGCCCTGATCGGTTCTTCACCTTTTTTATGCCTAGCAGCGTCCTCATGGCCTTGCCGTCTACAGCGTCTCCAACACACGTTTTGCGGTTCATGCTGTGTAGATCCTGTCTCTGCATTGTTGTATCAGCCGCATTATGGTCATTCAAGGCCGCATCCAAACTTCCGGCTGTGCCAGCCACATCACGGCTCACCTAGCCACACCACGGTCTCTCCAGGCCACATTCATGTTACCAGCTGTATCAGCCGCATCACAACTCACCTAGCCGCATCCCGGTCACTCCAGGCTGCATTCATATCACTGGCTGTACCAGCTGCATCACGGCTCACCTAGCCGCACCCCTGTCACTCCAGGCCTCATCAAAACTACCGGCTGTACCAGCCGCATCACGGGTCACCTAGCCGCACCACGGTCACTCCAAGCCGCAGTCATGTTACCAGCTGTACCAGCCGCATCACGGCTCACCTAGCCGCACAAGGGTCACTCCAGGCCGCATCAAAACTACTGGCTGTACAAGCCGCATCACGGCTCACATAGCCACACCATGGTCTTTCCAGGCTGCATCAAAACTACTGGCTGTACAAGCCGCATCACGGCTCACCTAGCCGCACCACGGTCACTCCAAGCCGCAGTCATATTACCAGCTGTACGAGCCACATCACGGCTCACCTAGCCGCACCACGGTCACTCCAAGCCGCAGTCATATTACCATATTACCAGCTGTACCAGCTGCATCACAGGTCACCTAGCTGCACAAGGGTCACTCCAGGCCACACTCATATTACCAGCTGTACCAGCCACATCACGGCTCACCTAGCCGCACCACGGTCACTCCAAGTCACATCACGGCAGACTATACAGCATCGCGGCATTAGCCGCATTCACCATCTGATGACTCCTAAGTGCACCCAGGCATTACCAACAATATCTGTTCACCTAATACTCCTTTCAATTTGGTGTCACATTAACCCAGGTCTTCCTAGGACTTCTGCTACCCCAAGTTGAAGTCCAGGTGGCCCGATGGACGTATTCAATTCTAGAGGAACAGCGGGTGGCTGTTATTGGCAGAGGACCTTGCTTTTCTGGTTCCGGGGGTTTACACAGTGAATCTTCTTAATTTCTGCTCTATTTGTAGTCTATAAATGGAGTCAGCTCAATCTGTTCAGTGATTTGCGGCGGACATAAGTAGAGAGAGTCAGGACAGAAAAAACAATATAGAGGAAGAGGAAGAACATTATGGGGGGAAATGTGTATGGAGCACTTAAGGTATAATTCCTCAGGAGAAATGAGAGACTCCAAGTAAAATGCTCATCTCTAGGGGGACAGAACTGTGGGTTTAACCACAATAAGTCCCACTCCTCCTGTGATAGCCTCTGACCACAAACTGGCTAAATCATACCAGTCACCTACACCATCGGAGGTGGCCATTTTGTGGGCAGAAGCAACTATCATAAGCATGCAGCCGGTAATCTCGTTACTGGTGTCTCAGCGATAACATTCTCACAGCTATTGCTTCAGCATACAAAAGGCCGCATCCCTTGTGCCTAGGGGATGGGTGGTAGTTTCATGGTAACTTTCATGGTACAAAAACAAGAACCACTTTTTTGAATGACATAGAATTTCTAAGAAATGCCACTAAAATGAATACAAACTATTTAATTCCAAAATGAATAATAAACAAAAATTTAAAATAAATCAAACAGTGACCACATTTTAGATGTGCAGAAATGGCCACTCCAAGACTTCATACAGAAATAAGCCAAAACTATGAAACTTCAGGTTGTTGCCCTAGAAAACAAGAGTAATCCCATATGTGCCATGTTTTATTCAATAGCTATTACTTGGTAATATAAAACAAATATTCTGATTCTGAACAATCATGCCCGGATAAAGTGGATGGAGAAAGTACCAAACAATCACCTCCTAAAGCTGGGGACACAGTGGAGCGGGGTCGTGCCGAAAAAACAGAGGCTGCCTCCATAGAAGGAGCATTAATACAACCTGCTAATAAAGAGGGGCTGCCTCCATAGAAGGAGTAATAATAAATCCTGCTAATAAAGAGGGGCTGCCTCCATAGAAGGAGTAATAATACATCATGTTAATAAAGAGGGGCTGCCTCCCTAGAAGGAGTAATAATACACCCTGATAATAAAGAGGGGCTGCCTCCCTAGAAGGAGTAATAATACATCCTGCTAATAAAGAGGGGCTGCCTCCCTAGGAGCATTAATACACATTGCTAATAAAGAGGGGCTGCCTCCCTAGAAGGAGTAATAATACACCCTGCTAATAAAGAGGGGCTGCCTCCCTAGAAGGAGTAATAATACACCCTGCTAATAAAGAGTGGCTGCCTCCCTAGAAGGAGTAATAATACACCCTGATAATAAAGAGGAGATGCCTCCCTAGAAGGAGTAATAATACACCCTGCTAATAAAGAGGGGCTGCCTCCCTAGAAGGAGTAATAATACACCCTGATAATAAAGAGGGGCTGCCTCCCTAGGAGTAATAATACACCCTGCTAATAAAGAGGGGCTGCCTCCCTAGAAGGAGTAATAATACACCCTGATAATAAAGAGGGGCTGCCTCCCTAGGAGTAATAATACATCCTGCTAATAAAGAGGGGCTGCCTCCACAGAAGGAGTAATAATACATCCTGCTAATAAAGAGGAGCTGCCTCTATAGAAGGAGTAATAATACATCATGCTAATAAAGAGGAGATGCCTCCACAGAAGGAGTAATAATACACCCTGATAATAAAGAGGAGATGCCTCCATAGAAGGAGTAATAATACATCCTGCTAATAAAGAGGGGCTGTCTCCCTAGAAGGAGTAATAATACACCCTGCTAATAAAGAGGGGCTGCCTCCCTAGGAGTAATAATACACCCTGCTAATAAAGAGGGGCTGCCTCCATAGAAGGAGTAATAATACATCATGCTAATAAAGAGGAGATGCCTCCCTAGAAGGAGTAATAATACACCCTGATAATAAAGAGGGGCTGCCTCCCTAGAAGGAGTAATAATACATCCTGCTAATAAAGAGGGGCTGCCTCCCTAGAAGGAGTAATAATACATCCTGCTAATAAAGAGGGGCTGCCTCCCTATGAGTAATAATACATCCTGCTAATAAAGAGGAGCTGCCTCCCTATGAGTAATAATACACCCTGCTAATAAAGAGGAGATGCCTCCATAGAAGGAGTAATAATACATCCTGCTAATAAAGAGGAGATGCCTCCCTAGGAGTAATAATACACCCTGCTAATAAAGAGGGGCTGCCTCCCTAGAAGGAGTAATAATACATCCTGCTAATAAAGAGGGGCTGCCTCCCTAGAAGGAGTAATAATACATCCTGCTAATAAAGAGGGGCTGCCTCCCTAGAAGGAGTAATAATACATCCTGCTAATAAAGAGGAGCTGCCTCCCTATGAGTAATAATACATCCTGCTAATAAAGAGGAGCTGCCTCCCTATGAGTAATAATACATCCTGCTAATAAAGAGGAGCTGCCTCCCTATGAGTAATAATAATACACCCTGATAATAAAGAGGGGCTGCCTCCATAGAAGGAGTAATAATACATCCTGCTAATAAAGAGGGGCTGCCTCCCTAGAAGGAGTAATAATACATCCTGCTAATAAAGAGGGGCTGCCTCCCTAGGAGTAATAATACATCCTGCTAATAAAGAGGAGCTGCCTTCCTAGAAGGAGTAATAATACATCCTGCTAATAAAGAGGGGCTGCCTCCCTAGGAGTAATAATACACCCTGCTAATAAAGAGGGGCTGCCTCCAAGAAGGAGTAATAATACATCCTGTTAATAAAGAGGAGATGCCTCCCTAGGAGTAATAATACATCCTGTTAATAAAGAGGGGCTGCCTCCCTAGGAGTAATAATACATCATGCTAATAAAGAGGAGCTGCCTCCCTAGAAGGAGTAATAATACATCCTGCTAATAAAGAGGGGCTGCCTCCCAGAATGAGTAATAATACATCCAGCTAATAAACAGGGGCTGCCTCCCAGAATGAGTAATAATACATCCTGCTAATAAAGAGGGGCAGCCTCCCTAGGAGTAATAATACACCCTGCTAATAAAGAGGGGCTGCCTCCCTAGAAGGAGTAATAATACATCCTGCTAATAAAGAGGGGCTGCCTCCCTAGAAGGAGTAATAATACACCCTGCTAATAAAGAGGAGCTGCCTCCCTAGAAGGAGTAATAATACATCCTGCTAATAAAGAGGAGCTTCCTCCCTAGAAGGAGTAATAATACATCCTGCTAATAAAGAGGGGCTGCCTCAATTGAAGGAGTAATAATACACCCTGATAATAAAGAGGGGCTGCCTCCCTAGGAGTAATAATACATCCTGCTAATAAAGCGGGGCTGCCTCCCTAGAAGGAGTAATAATACATCCTGCTAATAAAGAGGAGCTGGCTCCCTAGGAGTAATAATACATCCTGCTAATAAAGCGGGGCTGCCTCCCCAGAAGGAGTAATAATACATCCTGCTAATAAAGAAGAGCTGCCTCCCTAGGAGTAATAATACATCCTGCTAATAAAGAGGGGCTGCCTCCCTAGAAGGAGTAATAATACATCCTGCTAATAAAGAGGGGCTGCCTCCCTAGAAGGAGTAATAATACATCCTGCTAATAAAGAGGGGCTGCCTCCCTAGAAGGAGTAATAATACATCCTGCTAATAAAGAGGAGCTGCCTCCCTATGAGTAATAATACATCCTGCTAATAAAGAGGAGCTGCCTCCCTATGAGTAATAATACATCCTGCTAATAAAGAGGAGCTGCCTCCCTATGAGTAATAATAATACACCCTGATAATAAAGAGGGGCTGCCTCCATAGAAGGAGTAATAATACATCCTGCTAATAAAGAGGGGCTGCCTCCCTAGAAGGAGTAATAATACATCCTGCTAATAAAGAGGGGCTGCATCCCTAGGAGTAATAATACATCCTGCTAATAAAGAGGAGCTGCCTTCCTAGAAGGAGTAATAATACATCCTGCTAATAAAGAGGGGCTGCCTCCCTATGAGTAATAATACACCCTGCTAATAAAGAGGGGCTGCCTCCAAGAAGGAGTAATAATACATCCTGTTAATAAAGAGGAGATGCCTCCCTAGGAGTAATAATACATCCTGTTAATAAAGAGGGGCTGCCTCCCTAGGAGTAATAATACATCATGCTAATAAAGAGGAGCTGCCTCCCTAGAAGGAGTAATAATACATCCTGCTAATAAAGAGGGGCTGCCTCCCAGAATGAGTAATAATACATCCAGCTAATAAACAGGGGCTGCCTCCCAGAAGGAGTAATAATACATCCTGCTAATAAAGAGGGGCAGCCTCCCTAGGAGTAATAATACACCCTGCTAATAAAGAGGGGCTGCCTCCCAGAATGAGTAATAATACATCCAGCTAATAAACAGGGGCTGCCTCCCAGAAGGAGTAATAATACATCCTGCTAATAAAGAGGGGCAGCCTCCCTAGGAGTAATAATACACCCTGCTAATAAAGAGGGGCTGCCTCCCTAGAAGGAGTAATAATACATCCTGCTAATAAAGAGGGGCTGCCTCCCTAGAAGGAGTAATAATACACCCTGCTAATAAAGAGGAGCTGCCTCCCTAGAAGGAGTAATAATACACCCTGATAATAAAGAGGAGATGCCTCCCTAGAAGGAGTAATAATACACCCTGCTAATAAAGAGGGGCTGCCTCCCTAGAAGGAGTAATAATACACCCTGATAATAAAGAGGGGCTGCCTCCCTAGGAGTAATAATACACCCTGCTAATAAAGAGGGGCTGCCTCCCTAGAAGGAGTAATAATACACCCTGATAATAAAGAGGGGCTGCCTCCCTAGGAGTAATAATACATCCTGCTAATAAAGAGGGGCTGCCTCCACAGAAGGAGTAATAATACATCCTGCTAATAAAGAGGAGCTGCCTCTATAGAAGGAGTAATAATACATCATGCTAATAAAGAGGAGATGCCTCCACAGAAGGAGTAATAATACACCCTGATAATAAAGAGGAGATGCCTCCATAGAAGGAGTAATAATACATTCTGCTAATAAAGAGGGGCTGTCTCCCTAGAAGGAGTAATAATACACCCTGCTAATAAAGAGGGGCTGCCTCCCTAGGAGTAATAATACACCCTGCTAATTAAGAGGGGCTGCCTCCATAGAAGGAGTAATAATACATCATGCTAATAAAGAGGAGATGCCTCCCTAGAAGGAGTAATAATACACCCTGATAATAAAGAGGGGCTGCCTCCCTAGAAGGAGTAATAATACATCCTGCTAATAAAGAGGGGCTGCCTCCCTAGAAGGAGTAATAATACATCCTGCTAATAAAGAGGGGCTGCCTCCCTATGAGTAATAATACATCCTGCTAATAAAGAGGAGCTGCCTCCCTATGAGTAATAATACACCCTGCTAATAAAGAGGAGATGCCTCCATAGAAGGAGTAATAATACATCCTGCTAATAAAGAGGAGATGCCTCCCTAGGAGTAATAATACACCCTGCTAATAAAGAGGGGCTGCCTCCCTAGAAGGAGTAATAATACATCCTGCTAATAAAGAGGGGCTGCCTCCCTAGAAGGAGTAATAATACATCCTGCTAATAAAGAGGGGCTGCCTCCCTAGAAGGAGTAATAATACATCCTGCTAATAAAGAGGAGCTGCCTCCCTATGAGTAGTAATACATCCTGCTAATAAAGAGGAGCTGCCTCCCTATGAGTAATAATACATCCTGCTAATAAAGAGGAGCTGCCTCCCTATGAGTAATAATAATACACCCTGATAATAAAGAGGGGCTGCCTCCATAGAAGGAGTAATAATACATCCTGCTAATAAAGAGGGGCTGCCTCCCTAGAAGGAGTAATAATACATCCTGCTAATAAAGAGGGGCTGCCTCCCTAGGAGTAATAATACATCCTGCTAATAAAGAGGAGCTGCCTTCCTAGAAGGAGTAATAATACATCCTGCTAATAAAGAGGGGCTGCCTCCCTAGGAGTAATAATACACCCTGCTAATAAAGAGGGGCTGCCTCCAAGAAGGAGTAATAATACATCCTGTTAATAAAGAGGAGATGCCTCCCTAGGAGTAATAATACATCCTGTTAATAAAGAGGGGCTGCCTCCCTAGGAGTAATAATACATCATGCTAATAAAGAGGAGCTGCCTCCCTAGAAGGAGTAATAATACATCCTGCTAATAAAGAGGGGCTGCCTCCCAGAATGAGTAATAATACATCCAGCTAATAAACAGGGGCTGCCTCCCAGAAGGAGTAATAATACATCCTGCTAATAAAGAGGGGCAGCCTCCCTAGGAGTAATAATACACCCTGCTAATAAAGAGGGGCTGCCTCCCTAGAAGGAGTAATAATACATCCTGCTAATAAAGAGGGGCTGCCTCCCTAGAAGGAGTAATAATACACCCTGCTAATAAAGAGGAGCTGCCTCCCTAGAAGGAGTAATAATACATCCTGCTAATAAAGAGGAGCTTCCTACCTAGAAGGAGTAATAATACATCCTGCTAATAAAGAGGAGCTGCCTCCATAGAAGGAGTAATAATACATCCTGCTAATAAAGAGGGGCTGCCTCAATTGAAGGAGTAATAATACACCCTGATAATGAAGAGGGGCTGCCTCCCTAGGAGTAATAATACATCCTGCTAATAAAGCGGGGCTGCCTCCCTAGAAGGAGTAATAATACATCCTGCTAATAAAGAGGAGCTGGCTCCCTAGGAGTAATAATACATCCTGCTAATAAAGCGGGGCTGCCTCCCCAGAAGGAGTAATAATACATCCTGCTAATAAAGAAGAGCTGCCTCCCTAGGAGTAATAATACATCCTGCTAATAAAGAGGGGCTGCCTCCCAAGAAGGAGTAATAATACATCCTGCTAATAAAGAGGAGCTTCCTCCCTAGAAGGAGTAATAATACACGCTGCTAATAAAGAAGAGCTGCCTCCCTAGGGTAATAATACATCCTGCTAATAAAGCGGGGCTGCCTCCCTAGAAGGAGTAATAATACATCCTGCTAATAAAGAGGGGCTGCCTCCCTAGAAGGAGTAATAATACATCCTGCTAATAAAGAGGAGATGCCTCCCTAGGAGTAATAATACACCATGCTAATAAAGAGGGGCTGCCTCCTTAGGAGTAATAATACACGCTGCTAATAAAGAAGAGCTGCCTCCCTAGAAGGAGTAATAATACATCCTGCTAATAAAGAGGAGATGCCTCCCTAGAAGGAGTAATAATACATCCTGCTAATAAAGAGGAGCTGCCTCCCTAGAAGGAGTAATAATACATCCTGCTAATAAAGAGGGGCTGCCTCCCTAGAAGGAGTAATAATACATCCTGCTAATAAAGAGGGGCTGCCTCCCTAGAAGGAGTAATAATACATCCTGCTAATAAAGAGGAGATGCCTAGCTAGGAGTAATAATACACCATGCTAATAAAGAGGGGCTGCCTCCTTAGGAGTAATAATACACGCTGCTAATAAAGAAGAGCTGCCTCCCTAGAAGGAGTAATAATACATCCTGCTAATAAAGAGGAGCTGCCTCCCTAGAAGGAGTAATAATACATCCTGCTAATAAAGAGGAGCTGCCTCCCTAGAAGGAGTAATAATACATCCTGCTAATAAAGAGGGGCTGCCTCCCTAGAAGGAGTAATTATCCATCCTGCTAATAATGAGGGGCTGCCTCCCTAGAAGGAGTAATAATACATCCTGCTAATAAAGAGGAGATGCCTCCCTAGGAGTAATAATACACCATGCTAATAAAGAGGGGCTGCCTCCTTAGGAGTAATAATACACGCTGCTAATAAAGAAGAGCTGCCTCCCTAGAAGGAGTAATAATACATCCTGCTAATAAAGAGGAGATGCCACCCTAGAAGGAGTAATAATACATCCTGCTAATAAAGAGGAGCTGCCTCCCCAGAAGGAGTAATAATACATCCTGCTAATAAAGAGGAGCTGCCTCCCAAGAAGGAGTAATAATACATCCTGCTAATAAAGAGAGTCTGCCTCCCTAGAAGGAGTAATTATACATCCTGCTAATAATGAGGGGCTGCCTCCCTAGAAGGAGTAATAATACATCCTGCTAATAAAGAGGAGCTGCCTCCCTAGGAGTAATAATAAATCCTGCTAATAAAGAGGGGCTGCCTCGCTAGAAGGAGTAAAAATACATCCTGCTAATAAAGAGGGGCTTCCTCCCTAGGAGTAATAAAACATCCTGCTAATAAAGAGGAGCTGCCTCCCTAGAAGGAGTAATAATACACCCTGCTAATAATGAGGGGCTGCCTCCCTAGAAGGAGTAATAATACATCCTGCTAATAAAGAGGAGCTGCCTCCCTAGAAGGAGTAATAATACATCCTGCTAATAAAGAGGGGCTGCCTCAATAGAAGGAGTAATAATACACCCTGCTAATAAAGAGGAGCTGCCTCCCTAGAAGGAGTAATAATACACCCTGCTAATAAAGAGGGGCTGCCTCCCTAGAAGGAGTAATAATACATCCTGCTAATAAAGAGGAAATGCCTCCCTAGAAGGAGTAATAATACACCCTGATAATAAAGAGGGGCTGCCTCCCTAGAAGGAGTAATAATACACCCTGATAATAAAGAGGAAATGCCTCCCTAGGAGTAATAATACACCCTGATAATAAAGAGGAAATGCCTCCCTAGAAGGAGTAATAATACACCCTGCTAATAAAGAGGGGCTGCCTCCCTAGAAGGAGTAATAATACACCCTGATAATAAAGAGGAAATGCCTCCCTAGAATGAGTAATAATACATCCTGCTAATAAAGAGGGGCTGCCTCAATAGAAGGAGTAATAATACACCCTGATAATAAAGAGGAAATGCCTCCCTAGAAGGAGTAATAATACACCCTGCTAATAAAGAGGGTCTGCCTCCCTAGAAGGAGTAATAATACACCCTGATAATAAAGAGGAGCTGCCTCCCTAGAATGAGAAATAATACATCCTGCTAATAAAGAGGGGCTGCCTCAATAGAAGGAGTAATAATACATCCTGCTAATAAAGAGGGGCTGCCTCCCTAGAAAGAGTAATAATATATCCTGCTAATAAAGAGGGGCTGCCTCCCTAGAAGGAGTAATAATACATCCTGCTAATAAAGAGGAGATGCCTCCACAGAAGGAGTAATAATACATCCTGCTAATAAAGAGGAGATGCCTCCCTAGAAGCAGTAATAATACATCCTGCTAATAAAGAGGAGCTGCCTCCCTAGAAGGAGTAATACATCCTGCTAATAAAGAGGAGATGCCTCCCAATGAGTAATAATACACCCTGCTAATAAAGAGGGGCTGCCTCCCTAGAAGGACTAATAAAACATCCTGCTAATAAAGAGGGGCTGCTTCCCTATGAGTAATAATACACCCTGATAATAAAGAGGGCTGCCTCCCTAGAAGGAGTAATAATACATCCTGCTAATAAAGAGGAGATGCCTCCCTTGAAGGAGTAATAATACACCCTGCTAATAAAGAGGGGCTGCCTCCCTAGAAGGAGTAATATTACACCCTGATAATAAAGAGGAGCTGCCTCCCTAGAAGGAGTAATAATGCACCCTGCTAATAAAGAGGAAATGCCTCCCTAGAAGGAGTAATAATACATCCTGCTAATAAAGAGGGGCTGCCTCCCTAGAAGGAGTAACAATACATCCTGCTAATAAAGAGGAGCTGCCTCCCTAGAATGAGTAACAATACACCCTGCTAATAAAGAGGGGCTGCCTCCACAGAAGGAGTAATAATACACCCTGCTAATAAAGAGGAGATGCCTCCCTAGAAGGAGTAATAATACATCCTGCTAATAAAGAGGGGCTGCCTCCCTAGAAGGAGTAATAATACATCCTGCTAATAAAGAGGAGATGCCTCCCTAGAAGGAGTAATAATACATCCTGCTAATAAAGAGGGGCTGCCTCCCTAGGAGTAATAATACATCCTGCTAATAAAGAGGAGCTGCCTCCCTAGAAGGAGTAATAATACACCCTGCTAATAAAGAGAGTCTGCCTCCCTAGGAGTAATAATACATCCTGCTAATAAAGAGGGGCTGCCTCCCTAGAAGGAGTAATAATACATCATGCTAATAAAGAGGAGATGCCTCCACAGAAGGAGTAATAATACATCCTGCTAATAAAGAGGAGATGCCTCCCTAGAAGGAGTGATAATACATCCTGCTAATAAAGAGGAGCTGCCTCCCTAGGAGTAATAATACATCCTGCTAATAAAGCGGGGCTGCCTCCCTAGAAGGAGTAATAATACATCCTGCTAATAAAGAGGGGCTGCCTCCCTATGAGTAATAATACACCCTGCTAATAAAGAGGGGCTGCCTCCCTAGGAGTAATAATACATCCTGCTAATAAAGCGGGGCTGCCTCCCTAAAAGGAGTAATAATACACCCTGCTAATAAAGAGGGGCTGCCTCCCTAGGAGTAATAATACATCCTGCTAATAAAGCGGGGCTGCCTCCCTAGAAGGAGTAATAATACATCCTGCTAATAAAGAGGGGCTGCCTCCCTATGAGTAATAATACATCCTGCTAATAAAGCGGGGCTGCCTCCCTAGAAGGAGTAATAATACACCCTGCTAATAAAGAGGGGCTGCCTCCCTAGGAGTAATAATACATCCTGCTAATAAAACGGGGCTGCTTCCCTAGAAGGAGTAATAATACACCCTGCTAATAAAGAAGGGCTGCCTCCCTAGAAGGAGTAATAATACATCCTGCTAATAAAGAGGAGATGCCTCCCTAGAAGGAGTAATAATACATCCTGCTAATAAAGAGGAGCTGCCTCCCTAGAAGGAGTAATAATACATCCTGCTAATAAAGAGGGGCTGCCTCCCAGAAGGAGTAATAGTACATCCTGCTAATAAAGAGGAGCTGCCTCCCTAGAAGGAGTAATAATACATCCTGTTAATAAAGAGGGGCTGCCTCCCTAGAAGGAGTAATAATACACCCTGATAATAAAGAGGAGCTGCCTACCTAGGAGTAATAATACATCCTGCTAATAAAGAGGGGTTGCCTCGCTAGAAGGAGTAATAATACATCCTGCTAATAAAGAGGGGCTGCCTCCCTAGGAGTAATAAAACATCCTGCTAATAAAGAGGAGCTGCCTCCCGAGAAGGAGTAATAATACATCCTGCTAATAAAGAGGAGCTGCCTCGCTAGAAGGAGTAATAATACATCCTGCTAATAAAGAGGGGCTGCCTCCCTAGGAGTAATAAAACATCCTGCTAATAAAGAGGAGCTGCCTCCCTAGAAGGAGTAATAATACACCCTGCTAATAAAGAAGAGCTGCCTCCCTAAGGAGTAATAATACATCCTGCTAATAAAGATGAGCTGCCTCCTTAGAAGGAGTAATAATACACCCTGCTAATAAAGAGGGGCTGCCTCCCTAGCAGTAATAATACATCCTGCTAATAAAGAGGAGCTGCCTCCCTAGAAGGAGTAATAATACACCCTGCTAATAAAGAGAGTCTGCCTCCCTAGAAAGAGTAATAATACATCCTGCTAATAAAGAGGGGCTGCCTCCCTAGAAGGAGTAATAATACATCCTGCTAATAAAGAGGAGCTGCCTCCATAGAAGGAGTAATAATACATCCTGCTAATAAAGAGGAGCTGACTCCCTAGAAGGAGTAATAATACATCCTGCTAATAAAGAGGGGCTGCCTCCCTAGAAGGAGTAATAATACATCCTGCTAATAAAGAGGAGATGCCTCCCAATGAGTAATAATACACCCTGCTAGTAAAGAGGGGCTTCCTCCCTAGAAGGAGTAATAATACACCCTGCTAATAAAGAGGGGCTGCCTCCCTAGAAGGAGTAATAATACATCCTGCTAATAAAGAGGAGCTGACTCCCTAGAAGGAGTAATAATACATCCTGCTAATAAAGAGGAGATGCCTCCCAATGAGTAATAATACACCCTGCTAATAAAGAGGAGATGCCTCCATAGAAGGAGTAATAATACACCCTGCTAATAAAGAGGGGCTGCTTCCCTATGAGTAATAATACACCCTGCTAATAAAGAGGAGATGCCTCCATAGAAGGAGTAATAATACATCCTGCTAATAAAGAGGAGCTGCCTCCATAGAAGGAGTAATAATACATCCTGCTAATAAAGAGGAGCTGCCTCCCTAGAAGGAGTAATAATACATCCTGCTAATAAAGAGGAGATGCCTCCCTAGAAGGAGTAATAATACATCCTGCTAATAAAGAGGAGCTGCCTCCCTAGAAGGAGTAATAATACATCCTGCTAATAAAGAGGGGCTGCCTCCCAGAAGGAGTAATAGTACATCCTGCTAATAAAGAGGAGCTGCCTCCCTAGAAGGAGTAATAATACATCCTGCTAATAAAGAGGGGCTGCCTCCCTAGAAGGAGTAATAATACACCCTGATAATAAAGAGGAGCTGCCTCCCTAGGAGTAATAATACATCCTGCTAATAAAGAGGGGCTTCCTCCCTAGAAGGAGTAATAATACACCCTGCTAATAAAGAGGGGCTGCCTCCCTAGAAGGAGTAATAATACATCCTGCTAATAAAGAGGAGCTGACTCCCTAGAAGGAGTAATAATACATCCTGCTAATAAAGAGGAGATGCCTCCCAATGAGTAATAATACACCCTGCTAATAAAGAGGAGATGCCTCCATAGAAGGAGTAATAATACACCCTGCTAATAAAGAGGGGCTGCTTCCCTATGAGTAATAATACACCCTGCTAATAAAGAGGAGATGCCTCCATAGAAGGAGTAATAATACATCCTGCTAATAAAGAGGAGCTGCCTCCATAGAAGGAGTAATAATACATCCTGCTAATAAAGAGGAGCTGCCTCCCTAGAAGGAGTAATAATACATCCTGCTAATAAAGAGGAGATGCCTCCCTAGAAGGAGTAATAATACATCCTGCTAATAAAGAGGAGCTGCCTCCCTAGAAGGAGTAATAATACATCCTGCTAATAAAGAGGGGCTGCCTCCCAGAAGGAGTAATAGTACATCCTGCTAATAAAGAGGAGCTGCCTCCCTAGAAGGAGTAATAATACATCCTGCTAATAAAGAGGGGCTGCCTCCCTAGAAGGAGTAATAATACACCCTGATAATAAAGAGGAGCTGCCTCCCTAGGAGTAATAATACATCCTGCTAATAAAGAGGGGCTGCCTCGCTAGAAGGAGCAATAATACATCCTGCTAATAAAGAGGGGCTGCCTCCCTAGGAGTAATAAAACATCCTGCTAATAAAGAGGAGCTGCCTCCCGAGAAGGAGTAATAATACATCCTGCTAATAAAGAGGAGCTGCCTCGCTAGAAGGAGTAATAATACATCCTGCTAATAAAGAGGGGCTGCTTCCCTATGAGTAATAATACACCCTGCTAATAAAGAGGAGATGCCTCCATAGAAGGAGTAATAATACATCCTGCTAATAAAGAGGAGCTGCCTCCATAGAAGGAGTAATAATACATCCTGCTAATAAAGAGGAGCTGCCTCCCTAGAAGGAGTAATAATACATCCTGCTAATAAAGAGGAGCTGACTCCCTAGAAGGAGTAATAATACATCCTGCTAATAAAGAGGAGATGCCTCCCAATGAGTAATAATACATCCTGCTAATAAAGAGGGGCTGCCTCCCTAGAAGGAGTAATAATACACCCTGCTAATAAAGAGGGGCTGCTTCCCTATGAGTAATAATACACCCTGCTAATAAAGAGGAGATGCCTCCATAGATGGAGTAATAATACACCCTGCTAATAAAGAGGGGCTGCTTCCCTATGAGTAATAATACACCCTGCTAATAAAGAGGAGATGCCTCCATAGAAGGAGTAATAATACATCCTGCTAATAAAGAGGAGCTGCCTCCATAGAAGGAGTAATAATACATCCTGCTAATAAAGAGGAGCTGCCTCCATAGAAGGAGTAATAATACATCCTGCTAATAAAGAGGGGCTGCCTCCCTAGAAGGAGTAATAATACATCCTGCTAATAAAGAGGAGATGCCTCCCAATGAGTAATAATACACCCTGCTAATAAAGAGGGGCTGCCTCCCTAGAAGGAGTAATAATACACCCTGCTAATAAAGAGGGGCTACCTCCCTAGAAGGAGTAATAATACACCCTGCTAATAAAGAGGAGCTGACTCCCTAGAAGGAGTAATAATACATCCTGCTAATAAAGAGGAGATGCCTCCCAATGAGTAATAATACACCCTGCTAATAAAGAGGGGCTGCCTCCCTAGAAAGATTAATAAAACATCCTGCTAATAAAGAGGAGATGCCTCCCTAGAAGGAGTAATAATACACCCTGCTAATAAAGAGGGGCTGCCTCCCTAGAAGGAGTAATAATACATCCTGTTAATAAAGAGGGGCTGTCTCCCTAGGAGTAATAATACATCCTTTTAATAAAGAGGGGCTGCCTCCCTAGAAGGAGTAATAATACATCCTGCTAATAAAGAGGGGCTGCCTCCCTAGAAGGACTAATAAAACATCCTGCTAATAAAGAGGAGCTGCCTCCCTAGAAGGAGTAATAATACATCCTGCTAATAAAGAGGAGCTGCCTCCCTAGAAGGAGTAATAATACATCCTGCTAATAAAGAGGGCTGCCTCCCTAGAAGGAGTAATAATACATCCTGCTAATAAAGAGGGGCTGCCTCCCTAGAAGGAGTAATAATACATCCTGCTAATAAAGAGGAGCTGCCTCCCTAGATGGAGTAATAATACATCTTGCTAATAAAGAGGGGATGCCTCCACAGAAGGAGTAATAATACACCCTGCTAATAAAGAGGAGATGCCTCCCTAGAAGGAGTAATAATACATCCTGCTAATAAAGAGGGGCTGCCTCCCTAGAAGGAGTAATAATACATCCTGCTAATAAAGAGGAGCTGCCTCCCTAGAAGGAGTAATAATACATCCTGCTAATAAAGAGGGTCTGCCTCCCTAGAAAGAGTAATAATACACCCTGATAATAAAGAGGAGCTGCCTCCCTAGAAGGAGTAATAATACACCCTGCTAATAAAGAGGGGCTGCCTCCCTAGAAGGAGTAATAATACACCCTGCTAATAAAGAGGGGCTGCCTCCCTAGAAGGAGTAATAATACACCCTGATAATAAAGAGGGGCTGCCTCCCTAGGAGTAATAATACATCCTGCTAATAAAGAGTGGCTGCCTCCCTATGAGTAATAATAGACCCTGGTAATAAAGAGGTGATGCCTCCCTAGAAGGAATAATAATACATCCTGCTAATAAAGAGGGTCTCCCTCCCTAGGAGTAATAATACATCCTGCTAATAAAGAGGGGCTGCCTCCCTATGAGTAATAATACATCCTGCTAATAAAGAGGAGCTGCCTCCCTATGAGTAATAATACATCCTGCTAATAAAGAGGGTCTGCCTCCATAGAAGGAGTAATAATACATCCTGCTAATAAAGAGGGTCTGCCTCCATAGAAGGAGTAATAATACATCCTGCTAATAAAGAGGGTCTGCCTCCATAGAAGGAGTAATAATACACCCTGCTAATAAAGAGGGGCTGCCTCCATAGAAGGAGTAATAATACATCCTGCTAATAGAGGGGCTGCCTCCCTATGAGTAATAATACACCCTGATAATAAAGAGGGGCTGCCTCCTTAGGAGTAATAATACACCCTGATAATAAAGAGGAGCTGCCTCCCTATGAGTAATAATACACCCTGCTAATAAAGAGGGGCTGCCTCCATAGAAGGAGTAATAATACATCCTGCTAATAGAGGGGCTGCCTCCCTATGAGTAATAATACACCCTGCTAATAAAGAGGGGCTGCCTCCATAGAAGGAGTAATAATACATCCTGCTAATAGAGGGGCTGCCTCCCTATGAGTAATAATACACCCTGCTAATAAAGAGGGGCTGCCTCCCTATGAGTAATAATACACCCTGATAATAAAGAGGAAATGCCTCCCTAGAAGGAGTAATAAAACATCCTGCTAATAAAGAGGGGCTGCCTCCCTAGGAGTAATAATACATCATGCTAATAAAGAGGGGCTGCCTCCATAGAAGGAGTAATAATACATCCTGCTAATAAAGAGGGGCTGCCTCCCTAGGAGTAATAATACATCCTGCTAATAAAGAGGGGCTGCCTCCATAGAAGGAGTAATAATACATCCTGATAATAAAGAGGAGCTGCCTCCATAGAAGGAGTAATAATACATCCTGCTAATAAAGAGGGGCTGTCTCCCTAGAAGGAGTAATAATACACCCTGGTAATAAAGAGGGGCTGCCTCCCTATGAGTAATAATACATCCTGCTAATAAAGAGGGGCTGCCTCCATAGAAGGAGTAATAATACATCCTGCTAATAAAGAGGGGCTGCCTCCCTAGGAGTAATAATACATCCTGCTAATAAAGAGGGGCTGCCTCCCTAGAAGGTGTAATAATACATCCTGCTAATAAAGAGGGTCTGCCTCCATAAAAGGAGTAATAATACATCCTGCTAATAAAGAGGGGCTGCCTCCATAGAAGGAGTAATAATACATCCTGCTAATAAAGAGGGGCTGCCTCCCTAGGAGTAATAATACATCCTGCTAATAAAGAGGGGCTGCCTCCATAGAAGGAGTAATAATACATCCTGCTAATAAAGAGGGGCTGCCTCCCTAGAAGGAGTAATAATACATCCTGCTAATAAAGAGGGGCTGCCTCCATAGAAGGAGTAATAATACATCCTGCTAATAAAGAGGGGCTGCCTCCATAGAAGGAGTAATAATACATCCTGCTAATAAAGAGGGGCTGCCTCCCTAGAAGGAGTAATAATACATCCTGCTAATAAAGAGGGGCTGCCTCCCTAGAAGGAGTAATAATACATCCTGCTAATAAAGAGGGGCTGCCTCCCTAGAAGGAGTAATAATACATCCTGCTAATAAAGAGGGGCTGCCTCCATAGAAGGAGTTAAACTGAAGATGAAAACGTTGGGGAAGGAGCCGGGATTGGCAGCGGCTGAATTTGTATTCCGTGTGGCCGGGCACTTCCTAACTACCGATTACCTTTTGAACGATTTATCAGGGGAGAAAGGCCATTTTCGTCTTTCATATAACGCTCTTAACAAGTTTTAGTCATCGGAGGGTTCTCCCTTTCCCCTCTCCTCTCTCTCCCTGCACTCAGATCTGAGCTCGGCCTTTGATGTAACACTTTTACAGCACATCACAATTCACATCCCGCTTCTGAAGCAGAAATGCATTTTAACAACAGGGAACGATGACATCACTTCAAACGGTCAATTTCTCTCCCCTTTCCTAAAGAGAAACGATTCCTTGAAAACAACAACAATGGAAAAAGACAGGAGAGGACGGAATTTTATTTCTGGGTGCATTTAGTTTTATGTCACACACTGCTATTACTATAAGAGCTATACACAGTATACAAGGTGTGCGACTGTTCCCATTCTAGCATGAGACAAGTTCCGCTCGCTCCACTCTGCAGTGATCAGCAAAGTGGGGTAATGGAGACGCGTAACACACAAAGCAAAGGGGGCTTTATTCTCTTTTTATGCAACAAAAAAGTGATAATATGTATCAACCCGGCACCCACTGGCCAGGGCTAAGCCCAGGCCTGGGGTGCCCTGGAAAGGGGTCCCAACCTCCCCAGGGATCCCCATCCTGGGCTGACTAGCGGTCAGGTGTAATACTTTGGCCAGGGAATAAAGTGAAAGGTTTTCCTTGGCTGTGGCATTACTCCCCCACTAGAAAGAGTCCGGATCTGGTTATGGAAATTACAGGGGACCCATACTCGTTTTGTCCCCTGTGTTTCCACAACCAGGACCAGATCAGAAAAGCCCTGTGCTGGTACATAAAATACAGGGGCCCCCTATGCATTTTTTCCCCCTGTATTTTAAAAACCAGCACAGGCTGTACAGAGCCCGGGGCTGGTTATGCTTCTGGGGAGGGGGGTGCACGTCTTTTTTTTTAACACACAGACAGAAGCCTTCACAGATCTCACTGATCTGTGAAGGCTTCTGTTTAACTAATTTATTTATTTATTTATTTATTACCAGTTATTTATATAGCGCACACATATTCCGCAGCGCTTTTACAGAGAATATTCGGCCATTCACATCAGTCCCTGCCCCAGTGGAGCTTACAATCTATATTCCCTACCACATGCACACGCACATACACACAATAGGGGTAATTTTGTTAGGAGCCAATTAACCTACCAGTATATTTTTGGAGTGTGGGAGGAAACCGGAGAACCCGGAGGAAACCCACACAAGCACAGGGAGAATATACAAACTCCACACAGTTAGGGCCGTAGTGGGTATCGAACCAACGACCTCAGTGCTGTGAGGCAGTAATGCTACCATTACACCATCTGTGCTGCCCTACTAATGCTAGTCATATTAGAATGTGTGAGTTTACATATGGAAATACTCGCACAGATTCGTATAGTGTAGTAGCCTCAAGATCAAAAGTTTGCATTCTATTACATTTGTGAGTCCCGGCACCAACTCGCACCTTCAAAAGATGCGAGAAGGTGCGAGTTGGATGTTTACTAAAACGCAAACCCTATTACATTTACCCCTATATATGTGATGAAGCAGAGGATATGTCCAGGTGCAACTTAAGGACAGAACCGCTAAACACTGCATCATATAGATGAAATGCAGTCGTGTTTATTCCTGGCAGCCAGTATCCTTTCCTTCTCATTATGATTTCATGCCTCTTCCCTCTGCTACTCATAAAACATAATATAAAGTGCAGAATAAAGTTTTGGTCTCCGCCTGGTATGAAGTGCATGGGAATGTCAGCAGCGGATTAGTTCGCTTCCTGCAGAAGTCCCTAGCAACAGCAGCAGATAACAGCCTAATGCCAAATATGAGATCACTTCACTTAGCTTTGACCATACATATGACCCCTCTTGATATTCTGTTCGCACAGCAAAGGCACAGATACAATCTAGACAATATATATTTCACACAGACATCTCCACCATTAACAAGTTATTATGTAAATACTGTGGTTGTTATAAAGTTTTATGCTTTTATTAAACTTTAAGGGGTGGCAGAGAGCTCGCGCTGAAATGCGGAACTTTCATCTACATCGGGGACTTTCTGCCAAGAAGCATTGTAATTCTGGTGCATGCCGATTCTGGGTGCTTAAACCAAAGGGCATTTGTGCCAGCTCCGCTAAGACTAGGGGTACCAGTTGAAATCTTAGTAATGCGTCTTCATATTAGATACCATAGAAGACACTTGCAGTTGTCCAGGGAAGACCAGACATCCATTGTTTAAAAGCAACGGAGACTGAACAGAGCCACGGCAGTGGCTGGTGAAGACTATGGTGCCATGAATGCCTATTTTAGTTTCACTGTGCAAGTGTTGGCCCTCATATATTCGACAAGAGCATAGCCCAAATGTTGATAAGGACGCCCGGTGATTGCATTTTACACCCCAGGAAGATGATTATTTTAACATAAAATTTGTGCCCACCTAGCGGCTTTGCTAATTTCTCTTTTAGGGGTCTATGTACTAAGCAGTTTTAGGAGACAGAGTGAAAAGTGATGAGAAAGTGATAAGGTGCCAGCCAATCAGCTCCCAACTGTCATCTCACAGGCTGTGTTTTAAAAATGACAGTTGGGAGCTGATTGGCTGGTACCTTATCACTTTCTCATCACTTTTCACTCTGTCTCCTAACACTGCTTAGTAAATAGACCCTTTAACCAGTTGAGTGACGTGGTCGCATGGGATGTGAACGCAGCCAACTGTGCATTAGCTGACAAGGTGTGACCGCATTGCCTCGCTGTGTTGCAAAACTGATCTCCTCTGAATCCCCGGATTCTCCTGCGCACCCGGAAATGTCTGACCAGTTTGCCGGAAAATATTGTCAGTTAAATGTTTAACTGATTTGTCCTATTTTGGGCGTCCATCCTGCTGTCCCCAGAGGACCCAATCCATCTAGACCTATGCAATTGAATAAAATGACCAAGTAAAACTATTTTAATATTAAACTATTTCCCTGAGATTCTCAAAACAAATGTACTTATTCTATACACAGTGTTGCAGGTGGTAGACACCAGGTTACTCCTCTCATGGGCACATCTGGGGCAATCTAAACACAAAGTGACACATGCAATAAAGACAGCCCTGATATCCCCTGACTGCACCTTTCAATGAAAACATAAATCAATATAAAACTATAATACTTTACAGAAAAAGGGGAAAATGCATTTAGGGTTTGGTCCTGGGAGACTTTCTACTCATACAGAGGATTTCATTTGGCAGAACTTGTAAAGAGAACAAGTGGGGCTGTAACCCACCGCAACCAATGAGATTCCAGCTATCATGTTACAGAATCCACTAAATAAATGATAGCTACAATCTAACTGGTTGCTTTGAGTAATGTCTCTAATTTCCTTTTTAGAGTAAGTCTACCCTGTTGACTTTTTCTATCATGTGCATTTTCAGGTGAATCCAGAAACCCAATTACTGGAGCAGTTATCTGTCATAAGATGTAATGAAGCTGTCACTCACAGTGTAGGCAGCCATTTTCCTCTCTGAGCCATGTGCCAGGAGCCAGTGACATCACCAGCTGATCGCTGACTGATATACTGTACATGAGCCAGTGACATCACCAGCTGATCGCTGACTGATATACTGTACATGAGCCAGTGACATCACCAGCTGATCGCTGACTGATATACTGTACATGAGCCAGTGACATCACCAGCTGATCGCTGACTGATATACTGTACATGGGGCAGTGACATCACCAGGTGATTGCTGACTGATATACTGTACATGAGGCAGTGACATCACCAGCTGATCGCTGACTGATATACTGTACATGAGGCAGTGACATCACCAGCTGACTGATATACTGTACATGAGGCAGTGACATCACCAGCTGATCGCTGACTGATATACTGTACATGATACAGTGACATCACCAGCTGATCGCTGACTGCTATACTGTACATGAGGCAGTGACATCACCAGCTGATCGCTGACTGATATACTGTACATGAGGCAGTGACATCACCAGCTGATCGCTGACTGATATACTGTACATGAGGCAGTGACATCACCAGCTGATCGCTGACTGATATACTGTACATGAGGCAGTGACATCACCAGCTGATCGCTGACTGATATATAGTACATGAAGCAGTGACATCACCAGCTGATCGCTGACTGATATACTGTACATGAGGCAGTGACATCACCAGCTGATCGCTGACTGATATACTGTACATGAGGCAGTGACATCACCAGCTGATCGCTGACTGATATACTGTACATGAGGCAGTGACATTACCAGCTGATCGCTGACTGATATACTGTACATGAGGCAGTGACATCACCAGCTGATCGCTGACTGATATACTGTACATGAGGCAGTGACATCACCAGCTGACTGATATACTGTACATGAGGCAGTGACATCACTAGCTGATCGCTGACTGATATACTGTACATGAGGCAGTAACATCACCAGCTGATCGCTGACTGATATACTGTACATGAGGCAGTGACATCACCAGCTGATCGCTGACTCATATATGGTACATGAGGCAGTGACATCACCAGCTGATCGCTGACTGATATACTGTACATGAGGCAGTGACATCACCAGCTGATCGCTGACTGATATACTGTACATGAGGCAGTGACATCACCAGCTGATCGCTGATTGATATTACTGTACATGAGGCAGTGACATCACCAGCTGATCGCTGACTGATATACTGTACATGAGGCAGTGATATCACCAGCTGATCGCTGACTGATATACTGTACATGGGGCAGTGACGTCACCAGCTGATCGCTGATTGATATTACTGTACATGAGGCAGTGACATCACCAGCTGATCACTGACTGATATACTGTACATGAGGCAGTGACATCACCAGCTGATCGCTGACTGATATACTGTACATGAGGCAGTGACATCACCAGCTGATCGCTGACTGATATACTGTACATGAGGCAGTGACATCACCAGCTGATCGCTGACTGATATACTGTACATGAGGCAGTGACATCACCAGCTGACAGATATACTGTACATGAGGCAGTGACATCACCAGCTGATCGCTGACTGATATACTGTACATGAGGCAGTGACATCACCAGCTGACAGATATACTGTACATGAGGCAGTGACATCACCAGCTGATCGCTGACTGATATTACTGTACATGAGGCAGTGACATCACCAGCTGATCACTGACTGATATACTGTACATGAGGCAGTGGCTTCTAGAGAATGTTTCAGCTATTGTACATTGTCATCAATATTAGGTCACTGCTCAAAATGTCTCCACTGTATGTAGGTGGCAGGTGCATCTACAACATAGCAACGCAGGAAGGCATCTGGCGTACGGGACCCCTGGAGGGAAGGGGGAGACATGCAGTACTGCAAGATTAGCCTTGTAATATATCATTACCTCCCATCACCAGCTGTAATTTACTGATATCGTAAAATGCAAGTTAAACCATGATTTTTCATATATACAAAATATCAAACACTGAAGATGGCAGAGATTTAAAAATACAAAACAACAACAGTAACATAACATAACAGTAACAGTAACATTAACAGTAACAGTGGCCCTCATTCAGAGCCGCACGTTACCAACAGTACGCTCGTTGCGTTCCGATGTTGACTAACCGCGCATGCGTCGGTGTTACACTGCGCATGTGCGTACGGCAGATTGCGAGCTTTTTTTCTCTCGTTCCTAAAATAGCGTACAGGAAGTGACATGTCAAATGTGATTGACAGAACAGGGCGTTTTTGGGTGTTGACGGGGGTGGAGATGGAAAAACGCAGGCGTGGCGAGGCGTTTTTGGGGCGTACATACATTAGCAGATGCGAACGTCAAATGTGTTCGGACCGTCACATACGTCACTGGAACATCCTCTTTCCCTTCAAAATGCTCGCACAGTTTAGGGTCTGGATTACTCGACCACATTGGCGATGGCCTTCTCCTCCGTCCCGGGACTCCATGATGTTGCAGCGATTAATCGCGGGTGGTCACAAAAGCAATTAGTGTTGTATTGAAAACCGGCTTGGTATGTGTTTGGAAAGCAGTTTATTGGGATAGCACAAAACCGTACGCAGGTGGAAATCAGAGCTGCTAATGTCAGGATTACACAATCAATTGGCGTACATTTTTGGGGGGTTTTTTTGGCCTCAATTTGTTGTTTCTGGCCTATTGTGACAATAATGTCATCATGTTTTAATTAGCTCCCCTTTTTTTTTAATGTGCAATTTGCATCGTTATGTGATTTTTTAAACGTTCCTTCAAGAGGCCTTTTTTTTATACAAATGAAATGGTTTTTGGTGTCCTTTTTTGCCTTTAGGGCCAGGATTAAATGTAACCCATTTGTCCAATAATGTCACAATACAATGTCAGATTTTTTTCATAAATTTATTGTTTAAACACAAACCAATTGGCCTAATATTTTTTTTTTTTCTGCCAAAGATACTTTTTATCAAAAATAAATAATCAATAACTGATAACAAAAATAACTTAAAAACATTTCACAAGAAAGGAGAGGGAAGTTTTGACCAGAAAGGAATATGAGCCAAGCACAGAAGGAGTGTGGGAAAAGTCGCCATTGCTGTCACCGTTTTTTCGCCCGTTTGGATGGGGGAGGGTGGGCGCCAGACCGGGTCCGGGATGCCATCGGGCTGGCCTGTCCAGAGGCAGATGTTGTGGCCTCTGGACTAGGCACAGGGCTAGGCACATTTGGAGGATTGGCTGATGTTGTGCCAGAGGTGGAGGATCCTGATGTTCCGGCAGGAAGGGAGGTCGGCTCCACCATGTGCTGGCGAACGAGCTGCTCCAGGGCATCGGCGATGCGGATGTTGGCCCTGGTATTTTCCGCCAGGGCCTGACCAATGGTCACGTTGGCCGCAGCATTTTGCTCCAGGGCCTCAGCCACCCGTATCAGACTGGCGTCCATCCTCTGCAGAATCTCCGTATGGAAATCCGATTTGAAATTGAGTTCTGTGAGGAGGCCCACTGCCTGCGAGGGGGCACGCCCTGGACTGGCTTCTGCAGGGTCCTCAGCAGGATGTACTGGTTCCTCCCCTGCAGAGCCAGCAGAAATTCTGCGGCCAAGGCTCCCCTCTGGAGCAGACTCATCCGCCTGTGTCTCTGTTGGAAAAATGAGAAAAGAGTCACATTAGCACAATAGCATTTCAGAGTTGGTGACATCACAATACTTACCTGGGCCAACATGAGGAGCCGCAAAGTCTGGCATGTCCGTATCCATGTTGGACACGCCAAACACCTCCACAGGCTGCACACACCCCTGTGCCAGCTCTTCTAAATCCGTCAACTCCAATGACACAGGGGTGGGACCCCCACCTGTCCCCCTTGCATGCCTAGCCCTGTCCGCGAGTTTTTGCTTTAGGCGATATTTGAAGTCGCCCCATCTGTGGGGAAAAATGGAAGCCATTATCCTTTGGTTTAAAATGGGGTTTGTTTTTAGGGGGGGCAAGGGTTTACTTACCGCCGTTTGACATCCCGGGCTAGACGGACATAATCACCCACCGTATTGACAGCAACGGCTACCTCTTCCCACATTCTCCACTTCTGGCTTAGACTCATATTCCTGTCTGCCTGTGGCAGGATGTCCACACACTTCTGGATCAAAACCTCCATCTCCTTTCTTGTGAAATGTGGCTGCCTTTTTTTTTGGGCCGCTTTGGCCGCAATACTGGGCCCAGCAGCCTCTTCCATGTCATCCTCCTCACCTATTTGTGTAAATTTACAGAATTCACAAAATCACAACTTGCCTAATCTTATGTTTCAAATTAATCATTGATACAAAATGCATGAAAGACTTACCGCCTGACTCTTGGGTATTGTTTCCCTGGTCTGTCGCCATGTCTGAGGTCCAAACAAGAAATACACCAGAATTTGAATGTGTTTTCGTGACGTATTTATACATGCGTCCTTATTTTGCGGCCGCATCATTGATTGTGCGGCCCTATGATCCCTCCTTAATTTGTGCGGGAAACGAAACACTATTTATGGCTTGGTGTGTCTCAAGTCGAGGTGGCGTTTTTGTATTGTTGGAGGTTATCTTGGCTGGAGTTTATTGATTGCGTAGAAAGGAGTTGGCGGTTGGAGATTCGTTTGTTGTTTAGATTTGCGTTTATTTTTTCCGTTATCTTCGTTGGTTTATATTTTTGGGACCTCGTTTCTTGATTGGGTAACTTTTGTTCAATTGTTGTTTCATTGTGTTTCGTATATTTTGTAATTTTTGGATCCATAATTTCTTCTATTTTAGATTTTGTTTATTTTCGACCCCAAAGACCTTTTGATTTTGAATCTTAGATATTTGCTCTTGGTAAGTCCATTTTTTATCTTGTATTAGCGAACTAATTAGCGCATTTTTAGTAGTTACTCTTGTGACTTGTATTAGCGAACTAATTAGCGCATTTTTAGTAGTTACTCTTGTGACTTGTATTAGCGAACTAATTTGCGCATTTTTAGTAGTCACTCTTGTGACTTGTATTAGTGAACTAATTTGCGCATTTTTAGTAGTCACTCTTGGGACTTGTAGTAGCGAACTAATTAGCACATTTTAAACAGCTTAATAATCATTCTAAATTTTTGGTGGTTTATCTTTCGCTTTTTGAGCCAACATTACGTCCCGTTTTGATGTACTGTGTTAAATGTAGCTTTGCGGTTTTGCTAAATGGGTGTTTGGCATATTTTAACTTTGGTCTAGCACAAAATTTATAAACAAAAATGCACAGAGTGAAATGTGTCAAGTAATTTTGGTGTTTATTTTCAGTTTGGACGTATCATGACAATACCCCGGCATGTAAGCAGCAATGGATGGTTTCATCAAGCTAAGTTGTTTTAATATAGTTTTGGGGTGGGTCAAAAGCCTTACTTTGAAATCTTTGAATTTCAGGTTGATCTGGGGCGGATTGTTCTGGCCATGCACCCGGAAGCCGACCAACCTCAATCTCATCCCAGGCGTAGGCATCGTAGGCATGCAAGGCCCCTGATATTTCGAACACGTGTCACCCTTTTTGGAATGCCCGATGATGAGGTTTTAAGACGCTACCGTCTACCTCCCAAAATCATCATATAGACTCTCTCATTAATAGAAAGTGATCTTGAGCGGCAAATTGACAGTCCAACAGCAATACCACCACTGACGCAATTTATGGCGGTGTTACATTTCTGTGCCTCAGGATCGTTTCAAACAACGGTGGGAATAGTGGCGGGCAACTCCCAATCCTCCTTTTCCCGGATCCTGAGGGCAGTGATGGAGGCACTTTTCAAGCACCTCCATCATTTTATTCAAATGCCTTTGGATATGGGTGCCCTTAGTGTGGCCAAGGCCAATTTTTACCAAATAGCTGGCTTCCCACACATCATAGGGGTTGTGGATGGTACTCACATACCACTTCAGCCTCCAGCACGGCTGGAGCCAATATTTAGAAACAGGAAACACTATCACTCCCTGAATGTAATGGTGGTATGTGATGCCTCCCTCCAGATCCTGTCCCTGAATGCTAAATTACCAGGAAGTGCACATGACTCCTTCGTCATCCGGCAATCAGGGATATGGCAGAAATTAACCAACCTACAAGCTGGTGATGCGTGGCTTCTGGGTAAGTGGAGACCTTTAGTACATAACAATGTTAAGCTTGATACACAGTGTTCCTGATGTTGTCTCTTAATTTTCACAGGAGACAGTGGATACCCTTGCATGTCCTGGCTGCTCACTCCTTATTTGGCTCCCACACCAGGCCCACAAAGTGAGTATAATTCCGCACTTACAGCCACCAGGCAAGTGGTGGAGCGCTGTATCGGCCTTTTAAAAGGCCGATTCAGATGCCTCCACCGCTCTGGTGGCGAGCTCATGTATTTGCTGGATATGGTGTCGAAAATTGTGGTCCTGTGTGGGATATTTCACAACATCGCCATAAGGAGTGGTGTCCCAATGCAGCCAGAGGATGCCTTACCTGAGGATGGCCCCCCCGAGGTTGGTCGGAGGTCAGTATGTGGGGGGGCCATACGCGATGATGTGGTGGCCAGATTTTTTAGGTAAGTTTGACCAAAACTACAGTGTTTATACCTAATGTGTTTGTGTTTGTTTGCGAACATCTAATTTATTTGATTTTTTTTCACCATCTTCTGTTTGTTCACATAATCTTTGGCACTCCAACGCTCACTACTTTCTGCTATCCTTACCAAACCTGGATCTGGTGATTTGGGGCATATATTCTGGAACCCATATATCGCAACGCCATGTTTGTGGAATCATGTTGGCATGGTCCTTCGTCAACCAGTTCTTGATTGTTTTTTTTAATTAAATATTTTATTTGTATGTGTTGTATTTGAGTTTATCACTGTGTTTTTTTTTGAGGGACTGACCACTTTGATTTCTCATTTATGTTGTGAATAAATGTTTGGAGAGTGAAATGGTCTTCCTTTTTTTGGACGTTAACAGCAAGTGTAACCAGGTTAACACACCTTACATTTGACTAAGGGGTAAACCAGTACTGACACCAGTTGATGTAAACTGAAATATGTTTTCAGGTTCCCAACCCACACCAAAAGGAAGCCTGTCCAAACCTTTGGATTTGGAAGATTGGCCTAAGCAGCTTGCGCACCAACTAGGAACCTGTAAAATGTAGAAATATCTAATTGACACTACACCCAAAAAGGGAAATGACATTGTTACTGTTCTGTGTTTCTTGTGGCTGTTTTACATACAAATACAAAATACAATCTAACTTTTAAAAAAGGGAAATCCTTGCAGGAACAGTCTACTTATGTCAGGGAAATTTTTTGTGGTTTGGGAAAAAAAGAATGAGCCAGAACGTATATTCGAAATCAACAATTTATTTATAAAACGAAAAAAAACCAAAAAAAACTACTGGCGAAGGATGCCAGACAGCCGGTCAAGGGCCACAAGAATGCCAATGACATGTTGGCGCATCTGGCCAACACATTCGACCACCTCTTGCCGACGCCTCTGTTCCTCTGTGGGTGAGAAAAGTGTGTGGATTAATAAAACAATAGGGAATCCACATTAAAAAAACAAAAACACAACGAAATCACTCCTAAACCGAAAAAAAAAAACCAAAACAAAAAGGGGGTGCTGCCAAAAATACAAGGCCTATGTACAAATTCCCACAGGTGTGATATGTGTATGTTGAAACCAGCAGGAAGAGGTAAAGGCAAACTGCTAAATCACCAAAAGTAAACCAAACAAGCACGAATAAAGGCACGACACATGATTACATACAAACAGTTTGTGCTTAAAAAAAATGCGAAAGAAAAACATACCGGGAGCCAAAACGGGAGCTCCGGAAGTCCCTCCATGTTCCTCCTCGGAGGAGCCTTCATTCCCCAAAGAACGGTGGAGGGGTAATGACGGACTCCGGGGAGGGGGTAAATGGAAGAGGGGTGGATGGATGAGAGGGGGAAGTGGGACGGAGGGGAATGAGGCCCGACAGTTCCGGGAGAGGGTCTGGGAAGGCTGGGGAGGAGTGGGGTATAGGGGAAATATTTGGGGTGGAGTGTTGGCAGGGGGTTGGGGATAGTGGCCGGGAACGCCGTCTGGCCGGACGGTGACGGCGTAGTCTTGGCTGTCCACCTAAAATATGTCAAACAAATTGAGGTTAGTTTCTGGCCAAATCCGGGGCCCAAATAAAAAACAAAAAACAACCAACAAAAAATATGCAAATAGGAGTAGAATGAAAAAAACAGAAATAGAGGGAAAACATGCACACGCAGATATGAGGACAAATAATAAATAGGACAGACAGGAAAACATGCACACACAGTTTGCCCCACAAACACAAACATGAAAACCACAATACATAACACTTACTTTCCAGTATCTGCATGCGAAAGCATGCCAGCAAGCGGGGCGTTCGCCGTTGCAGGTCTGACCACCTGCGCTCCAGCTGCCCGATGTTGCGGCGTGAACCTAAGGACCGCAGGCGGGACCGTGCCTCCGCATACGCGGAGCGCTTCTGCCGGTTGGTGATGGGTGGAGGCTGGCTGGTGATACGGTGATCCATGACCTCCGTAAGCACCAGCTGCTCGCGCCTGGTGAATGCGGAGGCTCTCATGATGGCAATGGAGTTTTTCTTAAAAATCATTTTTGATAAAGTGTGTAAAAAAATTCTGATTGGCTAATGTATTTTGGAAATTAACAGGAGCAATTTTATTGGTTAGTGTATGAGTCATGTGTTCAACAGGGCCAGAAATCTCTGGAGAGTTAGGATAGGCTTGATGCAGTGACATGCGTAAGCAAATTTACATAAAGAAATGAACCCAGAGAAATATGCGGGGATCCACAGCAATAGAACAATTGTTTAATTGTGGTTCACATGTTTTTTGAACAATAAAAGCGAATGTTCCACCCGTACGTATTCTGCGGGTAAACACAAATACGGACAAGAGTAAAGTTTCTTGCATTGTGTTGAAAACAAACAAACAATTAAGCTAATTGATACATTGATTGGCATGATACGATTGACGGAGGTAGGCAGAATAAAGGAGCAGGTAATCGACATCTGACAAGGCCACTTCCGGTTTCACTTGTGCGTGCGTTCCCTTCAAGCCATTTCGGGGATGTACGCTCGCTATTTCGCACGCTCGTTAGTTAGAGGAGGGGTCGCCTGAGTTTAGGGAGGAATTTTAGATGCGAACGAAAATACGAGCGAGCCATTGAATTTAAATAATTTTGTACGTACGCCTAACGTACGTGCGCCCGCTTGCGAGTGGGTCTGAATGAGGGCCTGTGACAGTAACAGTAACATTAACAGTAACAGTAACATTAACTGTAACAGTAACAGTGACAGTAACATTAACATAACAGTAACATAACACTAACATTAACAGTAACAGTAACATAACAGTAACAGTAACATTAACAGTAACATAACTAACATAGTGTAACAGTAACATAACAGTAACATAACAATAACAGTAACATAACAGTAACATAACTAACATAGTGTAACAGTAACATAACTAACATAGTGTAACAGTAACATAACAGTAACATAACAATAACAGTAACATAACAGTAACATAACTAACATAGTGTAACAGTAACATAACTAACATAGTGTAACAGTATCATAACAGTAACATAAACAGTAACATAACAGTAACATAAACAGTAACACAACAGTAACATAACAGTAACGTAACAGTAACATTACAGTAATAGTAACATAACAATAACAGTAACATAACAATAACATAACAGTAACGTAACAGTAACATTAACAGTGACAGTAACATAACAGTAAGATAACGGTAACAGTGACAGTAACATAACAATAACAATTACAGTAACAGTGGACTCTTCCAAAACACAAACCTGGAAATAATAAAAATATAAAGACGATGAGGACTCTGATATTTTCTTTTCTCTCTCAATACTGCACCTTTCACTATCTGTTAACTTCCTAAAATAAAACACCCATCAAGACAAGTCAAGGTGCTCTTGACAGCCATGGGACACCAGCAGACTGCTAGCGACTGCCAGCAGAGAGAGCACACAGGTCCTGTCCCTGCAAATTGCAGCAGCAAATGTCTCCTTTCTCTGTGTAGGAAAGAGCGATGGATGTGGGAAAACACGAACACAAATCCGCAAGCAGGAGGACTATGGTGTAGATTGCACGTGGCTATATACATTATAGTCATTTGTGATTATTAAAGAGTCAGTTCTATCTTTGCATTATACATATTTCAATATTAAATGCAGCTAATATTCTCCTTCTCAATCTTTTCCCATCACAGGAGATGCTTAAAGTTATTGGCCAGTGTGTTTTGCCTTTCAGAGGGGTTTTGAAAAGGAGATAATGATTTGAAGGCAGAAAGTCTATCAGGTGGATGTTAATAAGAAATGTAACTTGCTAGTTAGAGAGAAAAAGGCTACAGATGTGTCCACATATATCTATCCTACAAGTCGCATTACACATAATGCGTGAACGCCGTGGTGTGACTCGGTAGCGCCGAGCATCTTTTTGTGTGACTTTTTCCCTTCACATGTGTCTTTTTTGCACAGCGATGCTAATAGGACGCACAAGCAGCTACTGCTGGTTAAAATTATATGCGGCATGTCTATATTCTGTGTGTGACTGCGGGTGTATCTGCATGTGAGACGCTACGTTACAGTGTCACAGAGGCTGCAGCATGCCTATGTTCTGTGTGTGACTGCGGGTGTATCTGCATGTGAGACGCTACGTTACAGTGTCACAGAGGCTGCGGCATGTCTATATTCTGTGTGTGACTGCGGGTGTATCTGCATGTGAGACGCTACGTTACAGTGTCACAGAGGCTGCAGCATGCCTATGTTCTGTGTGTGACTGCGGGTGTATCTGCATGTGAGACGCTACGTTACAGTGTCACAGAGGCTGCAGCATGTCTATATTCTGTGTGTGACTGCGGGTGTATCTGCATGTGAGACGCTACGTTACAGTGTCACAGCGGCTGCAGCATGTCTATATTCTGTGTGTGACTGCGGGTGTATCTGCATGTGAGACGCTACGTTACAGTGTCACAGCGGCTGCAGCATGCCTATATTCTGTGTGTGACTGCGGGTGTATCTGCATGTGAGACGCTACGTTACAGTGTCACAGAGGCTGCAGCATGCCTATATTCTGTGTGTGACTGCGGGTGTATCTGCATGTGAGACGCTACGTTACAGTGTCACAGCGGCTGCAGCATGTCTATATTCTGTGTGTGACTGCGGGTGTATCTGCATGTGAGACGCTACATTACAGTGTCACAGCGGCTGCAGCATGCCTATATTCTGTGTGTGACTGCGGGTGTATCTGCATGTGAGACGCTACGTTACAGTGTCACAGCGGCTGCAGCATGCCTATATTCTGTGTGTGACTGCGGGTGTATCTGCATGTGAGACGCTACGTTACAGTGTCACAGCGGCTGCAGCATGCCTATGTTCTGTGTGTGACTGCGGGTGTATCTGCAGGTGAGACGCTACGTTACAGTGTCACAGCGGCTGCAGCATGTCTATATTCTGTGTGTGACTGCGGGTGTATCTGCATGTGAGACGCTACGTTACAGTGTCACAGCGGCTGCAGCATGTCTATATTCTGTGTGTGACTGCGGGTGTATCTGCATGTGAGACGCTACGTTACAGTGTCACAGCGGCTGCAGCATGCCTATATTCTGTGTGTGACTGCGGGTGTATCTGCATGTGAGACGCTACGTTACAGTGTCACAGGGGCTGCAGCATGTCTATATTCTGAGTGTGACTGCGGGTGTATCTGCATGTGAGACGCTACGTTACAGTGTCACAGCGGCTGCAGCATGTCTATATTCTGTGTGTGACTGCGGCTGTATCTGCATGTGAGACGCTACGTTACAGTGGCACAAGGGCTGCAGCATGTCTATATTCTGTGTGTGACTGCGGCTGTATCTGCATGTGAGACGCTACGTTACAGTGTCACAGCGGCTACAGCATGTCTATATTCGGTGTGTGACTGCGGCTGTATCTGCATGTGACACGCTACGTTACAGTATCACAGCGGCTGCAGCATGTCTATATTCTGTGTGTGACTGCGGCTGTATCTGCATGTGAGACGCTACGTTACAGTGTACCAGCGGCTGCAGCATGCCTATATTCTGTGTGTGACTGCGGGTGTATCTGCATGTGAGACGCTACGTTACAGTGTCACAGCGGCTGCAGCATGCCTATATTCTGTGTGTGACTGCGGCTGTATCTGCATGTGACACGCTACGTTACAGTATCACAGCGGCTGCAGCATGTCTATATTCTGTGTGTGACTGCGGCTGTATCTGCATGTGAGATGCTACGTTACAGTGTACCAGCGGCTGCGGCATGTCTATATTCTGTGTGTGACTGCGGGTGTATCTGCATGTGAGACGCTACGTTACAATGTCACAGAGGCTGCAGCATGCCTATGTTCTGTGTGTGACTGCGGGTGTATCTGCATGTGAAACGCTACGTTACAGTGTCACAGCGGCTGCAGCATGTCTATATTCTGTGTGTGACTGCGGGTGTATCTGCATGTGAGACGCTACGTTACAGTGTCACAGCGGCTGCAGCATGCCTATATTCTGTGTGTGACTGCGGGTGTATCTGCATGTGAGACGCTACGTTACAGTGTCACAGCGGCTGCAGCATGTCTATATTCTGTGTGTGCCTGCGGCTGTATCTGCATGTGAGACGCTACGTTACAGTGTCACAGCCGCTGCAGCATGTCTATATTCTGTGTGTGACTGCGGGTGTATCTGTATATGAGACGCTACATTACAGTGTTACAGCGGCTGCAGCATGTCTATATTCTGTGTGTGACTGCGGCTGTATCTGCATGTGAGACGCTACGTTACAGTTTCACAGCGGCTGCGGCATGTCTATATCCTGTGTGTGACTGCGGCTGTATCTGCATGTGAGACGCTACGTTACAGTGGCACAAGGGCTGCAGCATGTCTATATTCTGTGTGTGACTGCGGCTGTATCTGCATGTGAGACGCTACGTTACAGTGTCACAGCGGCTGCAGCATGTCTATATTCTGTGTGTGACTGCGGCTGTATCTGCATGTGACACGCTACGTTACAGTGTACCAGTGGCTGCAGCATGCCTATATTCTGTGTGTGACTGCGGCTGTATCTGCATGTGACACGCTACGTTACAGTATCACAGCGGCTGCAGCATGTCTATATTCTGTATGTGACTGCGGCTGTATCTGCATGTGAGATGCTACGTTACAGTGTACTAGCGGCTGCGGCATGTGTATATTCTGTGTGTGACTGCGGCTGTATCTGCATGTGAGATGCTACGTTACAGTGTCACAGCGGCTGCGGCATGTCTATATTCTGTGTGTGACTGCGGGTCTATCTGCATGTGAGTCGCTACGTTACAGTATCACAGCGGCTGCAGCATGTCTATATTCTGTGTGTGACTGCGGGTGTATCTGCATGTGAGACGCTACATTACAGTGTCACAGCGGCTGCAGCATGCCTATATTCTGTGTGTGACTGCGGGTGTATCTGCATGTGAGACGCTACGTTACAGTATCACAGCGGCTGCAGCATGTCTATATTCTGTGTGTGACTGCGGGTGTATCTGCATGTGAGACGCTACGTTACAGTGTCACAGCGGCTGCAGCATGCTTATATTCTGTGTGTGACAGCGGCTGTATCTGTATATGAGACGCTACGTTACAGTGTCACAGCGGCTGCAGCATGTCTATATTATGTGTGTGACTGCGGCTGTATCTGTATATGAGACGCTACATTACAGTGTTACAGCGGCTGCAGCATGTCTATATTCTGTGTGTGACTGCGGCTGTATCTGCATGTGAGACGCTATGTTACAGTGTCACAGTGGCTGCAGCATGCCTATATTGTGTGTGTGACTGCGGCTGTATCTGCATGTGAGACGCTACGTTACAGTGTCACAGCGGCTGCAGCATGTCTATATTCTGTGTGTGACTGCGGGTGTATATGCATGTGAGACGCTACGTTACAGTGCCACAACGGCTGCGGAATGCCTATATGCTCTGTGTGACTGCGGGTGTATCTGCATGTGAGAAGCTACGTTACAGTGTCACAGCGGCTGCAGCATGCCTATATTCTGTGTGTGTCTGCGGGTGTATCTGTATGTGAAACGCTACGTTACAGTGTCACAGCGGCTGCGGAATGCCTATATGTTCTGTGTGACTGCGGGTGTATCTGCATGTGAGACGCTACGTTACAGTGTCACAGCGGCTGCAGCATGTCTATATTCTGTGTGTGACTGCGGGTGTATCTGCATGTGAGATGCTACGTTACAGTGTCACAGCGGCTGCGGCATGAATATATTCTGTGTGTGACTGCGGGTGTATCTGCATGTGAGACGCTACGTTACAGTATCACACTGGCTGCAGCATGTCTATATTCTGTGTGTGACTGCGGCTGTATCTGCATGTGAGACGCTACGTTACAGTGTACCAGCGTCTGCGGCATGACTATATTCTGTGTGTGACTGCGGGTGTATCTGCATGTGAGACGCTACGTTACAGTGTCACAGCGGCTGCAGCATGTCTATATTCTGTGTGTGACTGCGGCTGTATCTGCATGTGAGACGCTACGTTACAGTGTCACAGCGGCTGCAGCATGTCTATATTCTCTGTGTGACTGCGGCTGTATCTGCATGTGAGACGCTACGTTACAGTGTCACAGCGGCTGCAGCATGTCTATATTCTGTGTGTGACTGCGGGTGTATCTGCATGTGAGACGCTACGTTACAGTGTCACAGCGGCTGCAGCATGCCTATATTCTGTGTGTGACTGCGGGTGTTTCTGCATGTGCGATGCAACGTTACAGTGTCACAGCGGCTGCAGCATGTCTATATTCTGTGTGTGACTGCGGCTGTATCTGCATGTGAGACGCTACGTTACAGTGGCACAAGGGCTGCAGCAAGCCTATATTCTGTGTGTGACTGCGGCTGCATCTGCATGTGACACGCTAAGTTACAGTATCACAGCGGCTGCAGCCTGTCTATATTCTGTGTGTGACTGCGGCTGTATCTGCATGTGAGACGCTACGTTACAGTGTACTAGCGGCTGCAGCATGCCTATATTCTGTGTGTGACTGCGGGTGTATCTGCATGTGAGACGCTTCGTTACAGTGTCACAGCGGCTGCAGCATGCCTATATTCTGTGTGTGACTGCGGCTGTATCTGCATGTGACACGCTACGTTACAATATCACAGCGGCTGCAGCATGTCTATATTCTGTGTGTGACTGAGGCTGTATCTGCATGTGAGATGCTACGTTACAGTGTACCAGCGGCTGCGGCATGTCTATATTCTGTGTGTGACTGCGGGTGTATCTTCATGTGAGATGCTACGTTACAGTGTCACAGCGGCTGCAGCATGTCTATATTCTGTGTGTGACTGCGGGTGTATCTGCATGTGAGACGCTACGTTACAGTATCACAGCGGCTGCAGCATGTCTATATTCTGTGTGTGACTGTGGGTGTATCTGCATGTGAGACGCTACGTTACAGTGTCACAGCGGCTGCAGCATGCCTATATTCTGTGTGTGACTGCGGGTGTATCTGCATGTGAGATGCTATGTCACAGTGTCACAGCAGCTGCGGCATGTCTATATTCTGTGTGTGACTGCGGCTGTATCTGTATATGAGACGCTACGTTACAGTGTCACAGCGGCTGCAGCATGTCTATATTCTGTGTGTGACTGCGGGTGTATCTGTATATGAGACGCTACATTACAGTGTTACAGCGGCTGCAGCATGTCTATATTCTGTGTGTGACTGCGGGTGTATCTGCATGTGAGACGCTACGTTACAGTATCACAGCGGCTGCAGCATGTCTATATTCTGTGTGTGACTGCGGGTGTATCTGCATGTGAGACGCTACGTTACAGTGTCACAGCGGCTGCAGCATGCCTATATTCTGAGTGTGACTGCGGGTGTATCTGCATGTGAGACGCTACGTTACAGTGTCACAGCGGCTGCAGCATGTCTATATTCTGTGTGTGACTGCGGCTGTATCTGCATGTGAGACGCTACGTTACAGTGTCACAGCGGCTGCAGCATGTCTATATTCTGTGTGTGACTGCAGCTGTATCTGCATGTGAGATGCTACGTTACAGTGTCACAGCGGCTGCGGCATGTCTATTTTCTGTGTGTGACAGCGGGTGTATCTGCATGTGAGACGCTACATTACAGTGTCACAGCGGCTGCAGCATGTCTATATTCTGTGTGTGACTGCGGGTGTATCTGCATGTGAAACGCTACGTTACAGTGTCACAGCGGCTGCAGCATGTCTATATTCTCTGTGTGACTGCGGCTGTATCTGCATGTGAGACGCTACGTTACAGTATCACAGCGGCTGCAGCATGTCTATATTCTGTGTGTGATTGCGGGTGTATCTGCATGTGAGACGCTACGTTACAGTGTCACAGCGGCTGCGGCATGTCTATGTCCTGTGTGTGACTGTGGCTGTATCTGCATGTGAGGCGCTACGTTACAGTGTGACAGGTGCTGCAGCATGTCTATATTCTGTGTGTGACTGTGGGTGTATCTGCATGTGAGACGCTACGTTACAGTGTCACAGCGGCTGCGGCATGTCTATATTCTGTGTGTGACTGCGGGTGTATCTGCATGTGAGACGCTACGTTACAGTGTCACAGCCGCTGCGGCATGTCTATATTCTGTGTGTGACTGCGGGTGTATCTGCATGTGAGACGCTACGTTACAGTGTCACAGCGGCTGCGGCATGCCTTTATTCTGTGTGTGACTGTGGGTGTATCTGCATGTGAGATGCTACGTTACAGTGTCACAGGGGCTGCAGCATGCCTATATTCTGTGTGTGACTGCGGCTGTATCTGCATGAGAGACGCTACGTTACAGTGTAACAGCGGCTGCAGCATGTCTATATTCTGTGTGTGACTGCGGGTGTATCTGCATGTGAAACGCTACGTTACAGTGTCACAGCGGCTGCAGCATGTCTATATTCTGTGTGTGACTGCGGCTGTATCTGCATGTGAGATGCTACGTTACAGTGTCACAGCGGCTGCAGCATGCCTATATTCTGTGTGTGACAGCGGGTGTATCTGTATGTGAGACGCTACGTTACAGTGTCACAGCGGCTGCAGCATGCCTATATTCTGTGTGTGACTGCGGGTGTATCTACATGTGAGACGCTACGTTACAGTGTCACAGCGGCTGCAGCATGTCTATATTCTGTGTGTGACTGCGGCTGTATCTGCATGTGAGACGCTACGTTACAGTGTCACAGCGGCTGCAGCATGTCTATATTCTGTGTGTGACTGCAGCTGTATCTGCATGTGAGATGCTACGTTACAGTGTCACAGCGGCTGCGGCATGTCTATATTCTGTGTGTGACTGCGGGTGTATCTGCATGTGAGATGCTACGTTACAGTGTCACAGCGGCTGCAGCATGTCTATATTCTGTGTGTGACTGCAGTTGTATCTGCATGTGAGATGCTACGTTACAGTGTCACAGCGGCTGCGGCATGTCTATATTCTGTGTGTGACTGCGGGTGTATCTGCATGTGAAACTCTACGTTACAGTGTCACAGCGGCTGCAGCATGCCTTTATTCTATGTGTGACTGCGAGTGTATCTGCATGTGAGACGCTACGTTACAGTGTCACAGCGGCTGCAGCATGCCTTTATTCTATGTGTGACTGCGGGTGTATCTGCATGTGAGACGCTACGGTACAGGGTCACAGCGGCTGCAGCATGTCTATATTCTCTGTGTGACTGCGGGTGTATCTGCATGTGAGACGCTACGTTACAGTGTCACAACGGCTGCAGCATGCCTATATTCTGTGTGTGACTGCGGGTGTATCTGCATGTGAGACGCTACGTTACAGTGTCACAGCGGCTGCAGCATGCCTATATTCTGTGTGTGACTGCGGGTGTATCTGCATGTGAGACGCTACGTTACAGTGTCACAGCGGCTGCAGTATGTCTATATTCTGTGTGTGCATGTGAGATGCTACGTTACAGTGTCACAGCAGCTGCAGCATGTCTATATTCTGTGTGTGACTGCGGGTGTATCTGCATGTGAGACGCTAGGTTACAGTGTCACAGCGGCTGCAGTATGTCTATATTCTGTGTGTGACTGCGAGTGTATCTGCATGTGAGACGCTACGTTACTGTGTCACAGCATCTGCAGCATGCCTATATTCTGTGTGTGACTGCGGCTGTATCTGCATGTGAGATGCTACGTTACAGTGTCACAGCGGCTGCAGCATGCCTATATTCTGTGTGTGACTGCGGGTCTATCTGCATGTGAGACGCTACGTTACAGTGTCACAGCGGCTGCAGCATGCCTATATTCTGTGTGTGACTGCGGGTGTATCTGCATGTGAGATGCTATGTCACAGTGTCACAGCAGCTGCGGCATGTCTATATTCTGTGTGTGACTGCGGCTGTATCTGTATATGAGACGCTACGTTACAGTGTCACAGCGGCTGCAGCATGTCTATATTCTGTGTGTGACTGCGGGTGTATCTGTATATGAGACGCTACGTTACAGTGTCACAGCGGCTGCAGCATGTCTATATTCTGTGTGTGACTGCGGCTGTATCTGCATGTGAGACGCTACGTTACAGTGTCACAGCGGCTGCAGCATGTCTATATTATGTGTGTGACTGCAGCTGTATCTGCATGTGAGATGCTACGTTACAGTGTCACAGCGGCTGCGGCATGTCTATTTTCTATGTGTGACAGCGGGTGTATCTGCATGTGAGACGCTACATTACAGTGTCACAGCGGCTGCAGCATGTCTATATTCTGTGTGTGACTGCGGGTGTATCTGCATGTGAAACGCTACGTTACAGTGTCACAGCGGCTGCAGCATGTCTATATTCTCTGTGTGACTGCGGCTGTATCTGCATGTGAGACGCTACGTTACAGTATCACAGCGGCTGCAGCATGTCTATATTCTGTGTGTGATTGCGGGTGTATCTGCATGTGAGACGCTACGTTACAGTGTCACAGCGGCTGCGGCATGTCTATGTCCTGTGTGTGACTGCGGCTGTATCTGCATGTGAGGCGCTACGTTACAGTGTGACAGGTGCTGCAGCATGTCTATATTCTGTGTGTGACTGTGGGTGTATCTGCATGTGAGACGCTACGTTACAGTGTCACAGCGGCTGCGGCATGTCTATATTCTGTGTGTGACTGCGGGTGTATCTGCATGTGAGACGCTATGTTACAGTGTCACAGCCGCTGCGGCATGTCTATATTCTGTGTGTGACTGCGGGTGTATCTGCATGTGAGACGCTACGTTACAGTGTCACAGCGGCTGCGGCATGCCTTTATTCTGTGTGTGACTGTGGGTGTATCTGCATGTGAGACGCTACGTTACAGTGTCACAGCGGCTGCAGCATGTCTATATTCTGTGTGTGACTGTGGGTGTATCTGCATGTGAGATGCTACGTTACAGTGTCACAGGGGCTGCAGCATGCCTATATTCTGTGTGTAACTGCGGCTGTATCTGCATGAGAGACGCTACGTTACAGTGTAACAGCGGCTGCAGCATGTCTATATTCTGTGTGTGACTGCGGGTGTATCTGCATGTGAAACGCTACGTTACAGTGTCACAGCGGCTGCAGCATGTCTATATTCTGTGTGTGACTGCGGCTGTATCTGCATGTGAGATGCTACGTTACAGTGTCACAGCGGCTGCAGCATGCCTATATTCTGTGTGTGACTGCGGGTGTATCTGTATGTGAGACGCTACGTTACAGTGTCACAGCGGCTGCAGCATGCCTATATTCTGTGTGTGACTGCGGGTGTATCTACATGTGAGACGCTACGTTACAGTGTCACAGCGGCTGCAGCATGTCTATATTCTGTGTGTGACTGCAGTTGTATCTGCATGTGAGATGCTACGTTACAGTGTCACAGCGGCTGCGGCATGTCTATATTCTGTGTGTGACTGCGGGTGTATCTGCATGTGAAACTCTACGTTACAGTGTCACAGCGGCTGCAGCATGCCTTTATTCTATGTGTGACTGCGAGTGTATCTGCATGTGAGACGCTACGTTACAGTGTCACAGCGGCTGCAGCATGCCTTTATTCTATGTGTGACTGCGGGTGTATCTGCATGTGAGACGCTACGGTACAGTTTCACAGCGGCTGCAGCATGTCTATATTCTCTGTGTGACTGCGGGTGTATCTGCATGTGAGACGCTACGTTACAGTGTCACAACGGCTGCAGCATGCCTATATTCTGTGTGTGACTGCGGGTGTATCTGCATGTGAGACGCTACGTTACAGTGTCACAGCGGCTGCAGCATGCCTATATTCTGTGTGTGACTGCGGGTGTATCTGCATGTGAGACGCTACGTTACAGTGTCACAGCGGCTGCAGTATGTCTATATTCTGTGTGTGCATGTGAGATGCTACGTTACAGTGTCACAGCAGCTGCAGCATGTCTATATTCTGTGTGTGACTGCGGGTGTATCTGCATGTGAGACGCTAGGTTACAGTGTCACAGCGGCTGCAGTATGTCTATATTCTGTGTGTGACTGCGAGTGTATCTGCATGTGAGACGCTACGTTACTGTGTCACAGCATCTGCAGCATGCCTATATTCTGTGTGTGACTGCGGCTGTATCTGCATGTGAGATGCTACGTTACAGTGTAACAGCGGCTGCAGCATGCCTATATTCTGTGTGTGACTGCGGGTGTATCTGTATTTGAGACGCTACGTTACAGTGTCACAGCGGCTGCAGCATGCCTATATTCTGTGTGTGACTGCGGGTGTATCTACATGTGAGACGCTACGTTACAGTGTCACAGCGGCAGCAGCATGTCTATATTCTGTGTGTGACTGCGGCTGTATCTGCATGTGAGACGCTATGTTACAGTGTCACAGCGGATGCGGCATGCCTTTATTCTATGTGTGACTGCGGGTGTATCTGCATGTGAGACGCTACGTTACAGTGTCACAGCGGCTGCAGCATGCCTATATTCTGTGTGTGACTGCGGGTGTATCTGTATGTGAGACGCTACGTTACAGTGTCACAGCGGCAGCAGCATGCCTATATTCTGTGTGAGACTGCGGGTGTATCTACATGTGAGACGCTACGTTACAGTGTCACAGCGGCTGCAGCATGTCTATATTCTGTGTGTGACTGCGGCTGTATCTGCATGTGAGACGCTACGTTACAGTGTCACAGCGGCTGCGGCATGTCTATATTTTGTGTGTGACTGCGGGTGTATCTGCATGTGAGACGCTACTTTACAGTGTCACAGCGGCTGCAGCATGCCTATATTCTGTGTGTGACTGCGGCTGTATCTGCATGTGTAATGCTACGTTACAGTGTCACAGCGGCTGCAGCATGCCTATATTATATGTGTGACTGTGGGTGTATCTGCATGTGAGACGCTACGTTACAGTGTCTCAGCGGCTGCAGCATACCTATATTCTGTGTGTGACTGCGGGTGTATCTGCATGTGAGACGCTACGTTACAGTGTCACAGCGGCTGCAGCATGCCTATATTCTGTGTGTGACTGCGGCTGTATCTGCATGTGACACGCTACGTTACAGTATCACAGCGGCTGCAGCATGTCTATATTCTGTGTGTGACTGCGGCTGTATCTGCATGTGAGATGCTACGTTACAGTGTACCAGCGGCTGCGGCATGTCTATATTCTGTGTGTGACTGCGGGTGTATCTGCATGTGAGACGCTACGTTACAATGTCACAGAGGCTGCAGCATGCCTATGTTCTGTGTGTGACTGCGGGTGTATCTGCATGTGAAACGCTACGTTACAGTGTCACTTCGGCTGCAGCATGTCTATATTCTGTGTGTGACTGCGGGTGTATCTGCATGTGAGACGCTACGTTACAGTGTCACAGCGGCTGCAGCATGCCTATATTCTGTGTGTGACTGCGGGTGTATCTGCATGTGAGACGCTACGTTACAGTGTCACAGCGGCTGCAGCATGTCTATATTCTGTGTGTGCCTGCGGCTGTATCTGCATGTGAGACGCTACGTTACAGTGTCACAGCCGCTGCAGCATGCCTATATTCTGTGTGTGACTGCGGGTGTATCTGTATGTGAAACGCTACGTTACAGTGTCACAGCGGCTGCAGAATGCCTATATTCTGTGTGTGACTGCGGGTGTATCTGCATGTGAGATGCTACGTTACAGTGTCACAGCGGCTGCAGCATGTCTATATTCTGTGTGTGAATGCGGGTGTATCTGCATGTGAGATGCTACGTTACAGTGTCACAGCGGCTGCAGCATGTCTATATTCTGTGTGTGACTGCGGGTGTATCTGCATGTGAGACGCTACGTTACAGTATCACAGCGGCTGCAGCATATCTATATTCTGTGTGTGACTGCGGCTGTATCTGCATGTGAGACGCTACGTTACAGTGTCACAGCGGCTGCAGCATGTCTATATTCTCTGTGTGACTGCGGCTGTATCTGCACGTGAGACGCTACGTTACAGTGTCACAGCGGCTGCAGCATGTCTATATTCTGTGTGTGACTGCGGGTGTATCTGCATGTGAGACGCTACGTTACAGTGTCACAGCGGCTGCAGCATGCCTATATTCTGTGTGTGACTGCGGGTGTATCTGCATGTGCGATGCAACGTTACAGTGTCACAGCGACTGCAGCATGTCTATATTCTGTGTGTGACTGCGGCTGTATCTGAATGTGAGATGCTACATTACAGAGGCACAAGGGCTGCAGCAAGCCTATATTCTGTGTGTGACTGCGGCTGTATCTGCATGTGACACGCTACGTTACAGTATCACAGCGGCTGCAGCATGTCTATATTATGTGTGTGACTGCGGCTGTATCTGCATGTGAGACGCTACGTTACAGTGTACCAGCGGCTGCAGCATGCCTATATTCTGTGTGTGACTGCGGGTGTATCTGTATGTGAGACGCTACGTTACAGTATCACAGCGGCTGCAGCATGCCTATATTCTGTGTGTGACTGCGGCTGTATCTGTATATGAGACGCTACGTTACAGTGTCACAGCGGCTGCAGCATGTCTATATTCTGTGTGTGACTGCGGGTGTATCTGTATATGAGACGCTACATTACAGTGTTACAGCGGCTGCAGCATGTCTATATTCTGTGTGTGACTGCGGCTGTATCTGCATGTGAGACGCTACGTTACAGTTTCACAGCGGCTGCGGCATGTCTATATCCTGTGTGTGACTGCGGCTGTATCTGAATGTGAGATGCTACATTACAGAGGCACAAGGGCTGCAGCAAGCCTATATTCTGTGTGTGACTGCGGCTGTATCTGCATGTGACACGCTACGTTACAGTATCACAGCGGCTGCAGCATGTCTATATTATGTGTGTGACTGCGGCTGTATCTGCATGTGAGACGCTACGTTACAGTGTACCAGCGGCTGCAGCATGCCTATATTCTGTGTGTGACTGCGGGTGTATCTGTATGTGAGACGCTACGTTACAGTATCACAGCGGCTGCAGCATGCCTATATTCTGTGTGTGACTGCGGCTGTATCTGTATATGAGACGCTACGTTACAGTGTCACAGCGGCTGCAGCATGTCTATATTCTGTGTGTGACTGCGGGTGTATCTGTATATGAGACGCTACATTACAGTGTTACAGCGGCTGCAGCATGTCTATATTCTGTGTGTGACTGCGGCTGTATCTGCATGTGAGACGCTACGTTACAGTTTCACAGCGGCTGCGGCATGTCTATATCCTGTGTGTGACTGCGGCTGTATCTGCATGTGAGACGCTACGTTACAGTGGCACAAGGGCTGCAGCATGTCTATATTCTGTGTGTGACTGCGGCTGTATCTGCATGTGAGACGCTACGTTACAGTGTCACAGCGGCTGCAGCATGTCTATATTCTGTGTGTGACTGCGGCTGTATCTGCATGTGACACGCTACGTTACAGTGTACCAGTGGCTGCAGCATGCCTATATTCTGTGTGTGACTGCGGCTGTATCTGCATGTGACACGCTACGTTACAGTATCACAGCGGCTGCAGCATGTCTATATTCTGTATGTGACTGCGGCTGTATCTGCATGTGAGATGCTACGTTACAGTGTACTAGCGGCTGCGGCATGTGTATATTCTGTGTGTGACTGCGGCTGTATCTGCATGTGAGATGCTACGTTACAGTGTCACAGCGGCTGCGGCATGTCTATATTCTGTGTGTGACTGCGGGTCTATCTGCATGTGAGTCGCTACGTTACAGTATCACAGCGGCTGCAGCATGTCTATATTCTGTGTGTGACTGCGGGTGTATCTGCATGTGAGACGCTACATTACAGTGTCACAGCGGCTGCAGCATGCCTATATTCTGTGTGTGACTGCGGGTGTATCTGCATGTGAGACGCTACGTTACAGTATCACAGCGGCTGCAGCATGTCTATATTCTGTGTGTGACTGCGGGTGTATCTGCATGTGAGACGCTACGTTACAGTGTCACAGCGGCTGCAGCATGCTTATATTCTGTGTGTGACTGCGGCTGTATCTGTATATGAGACGCTACGTTACAGTGTCACAGCGGCTGCAGCATGTCTATATTATGTGTGTGACTGCGGCTGTATCTGTATATGAGACGCTACATTACAGTGTTACAGCGGCTGCAGCATGTCTATATTCTGTGTGTGACTGCGGCTGTATCTGCATGTGAGACGCTATGTTACAGTGTCACAGTGGCTGCAGCATGCCTATATTCTGTGTGTGACTGCGGCTGTATCTGCATGTGAGACGCTACGTTACAGTGTCACAGCGGCTGCAGCATGTCTATATTCTGTGTGTGACTGCGGGTGTATATGCATGTGAGACGCTACGTTACAGTGCCACAACGGCTGCGGAATGCCTATATGCTCTGTGTGACTGCGGGTGTATCTGCATGTGAGAAGCTACGTTACAGTGTCACAGCGGCTGCAGCATGCCTATATTCTGTGTGTGTCTGCGGGTGTATCTGTATGTGAAACGCTACGTTACAGTGTCACAGCGGCTGCGGAATGCCTATATGTTCTGTGTGACTGCGGGTGTATCTGCATGTGAGACGCTACGTTACAGTGTCACAGCGGCTGCAGCATGTCTATATTCTGTGTGTGACTGCGGGTGTATCTGCATGTGAGATGCTACGTTACAGTGTCACAGCGGCTGCGGCATGTATATATTCTGTGTGTGACTGCGGGTGTATCTGCATGTGAGACGCTACGTTACAGTATCACACTGGCTGCAGCATGTCTATATTCTGTGTGTGACTGCGGCTGTATCTGCATGTGAGACGCTACGTTACAGTGTACCAGCGTCTGCGGCATGACTATATTCTGTGTGTGACTGCGGGTGTATCTGCATGTGAGACGCTACGTTACAGTGTCACAGCGGCTGCAGCATGTCTATATTCTGTGTGTGACTGCGGCTGTATCTGCATGTGAGACGCTACGTTACAGTGTCACAGCGGCTGCAGCATGTCTATATTCTCTGTGTGACTGCGGCTGTATCTGCATGTGAGACGCTACGTTACAGTGTCACAGCGGCTGCAGCATGTCTATATTCTGTGTGTGACTGCGGGTGTATCTGCATGTGAGACGCTACGTTACAGTGTCACAGCGGCTGCAGCATGCCTATATTCTGTGTGTGACTGCGGGTGTTTCTGCATGTGCGATGCAACGTTACAGTGTCACAGCGGCTGCAGCATGTCTATATTCTGTGTGTGACTGCGGCTGTATCTGCATGTGAGACGCTACGTTACAGTGGCACAAGGGCTGCAGCAAGCCTATATTCTGTGTGTGACTGCGGCTGCATCTGCATGTGACACGCTAAGTTACAGTATCACAGCGGCTGCAGCCTGTCTATATTCTGTGTGTGACTGCGGCTGTATCTGCATGTGAGACGCTACGTTACAGTGTACTAGCGGCTGCAGCATGCCTATATTCTGTGTGTGACTGCGGGTGTATCTGCATGTGAGACGCTTCGTTACAGTGTCACAGCGGCTGCAGCATGCCTATATTCTGTGTGTGACTGCGGCTGTATCTGCATGTGACACGCTACGTTACAATATCACAGCGGCTGCAGCATGTCTATATTCTGTGTGTGACTGAGGCTGTATCTGCATGTGAGATGCTACGTTACAGTGTACCAGCGGCTGCGGCATGTCTATATTCTGTGTGTGACTGCGGGTGTATCTTCATGTGAGATGCTACGTTACAGTGTCACAGCGGCTGCAGCATGTCTATATTCTGTGTGTGACTGCGGGTGTATCTGCATGTGAGACGCTACGTTACAGTATCACAGCGGCTGCAGCATGTCTATATTCTGTGTGTGACTGTGGGTGTATCTGCATGTGAGACGCTACGTTACAGTGTCACAGCGGCTGCAGCATGCCTATATTCTGTGTGTGACTGCGGGTGTATCTGCATGTGAGATGCTATGTCACAGTGTCACAGCAGCTGCGGCATGTCTATATTCTGTGTGTGACTGCGGCTGTATCTGTATATGAGACGCTACGTTACAGTGTCACAGCGGCTGCAGCATGTCTATATTCTGTGTGTGACTGCGGGTGTATCTGTATATGAGACGCTACATTACAGTGTTACAGCGGCTGCAGCATGTCTATATTCTGTGTGTGACTGCGGGTGTATCTGCATGTGAGACGCTACGTTACAGTATCACAGCGGCTGCAGCATGTCTATATTCTGTGTGTGACTGCGGGTGTATCTGCATGTGAGACGCTACGTTACAGTGTCACAGCGGCTGCAGCATGCCTATATTCTGAGTGTGACTGCGGGTGTATCTGCATGTGAGACGCTACGTTACAGTGTCACAGCGGCTGCAGCATGTCTATATTCTGTGTGTGACTGCGGCTGTATCTGCATGTGAGACGCTACGTTACAGTGTCACAGCGGCTGCAGCATGTCTATATTCTGTGTGTGACTGCAGCTGTATCTGCATGTGAGATGCTACGTTACAGTGTCACAGCGGCTGCGGCATGTCTATTTTCTGTGTGTGACAGCGGGTGTATCTGCATGTGAGACGCTACATTACAGTGTCACAGCGGCTGCAGCATGTCTATATTCTGTGTGTGACTGCGGGTGTATCTGCATGTGAAACGCTACGTTACAGTGTCACAGCGGCTGCAGCATGTCTATATTCTCTGTGTGACTGCGGCTGTATCTGCATGTGAGACGCTACGTTACAGTATCACAGCGGCTGCAGCATGTCTATATTCTGTGTGTGATTGCGGGTGTATCTGCATGTGAGACGCTACGTTACAGTGTCACAGCGGCTGCGGCATGTCTATGTCCTGTGTGTGACTGTGGCTGTATCTGCATGTGAGGCGCTACGTTACAGTGTGACAGCTGCTGCAGCATGTCTATATTCTGTGTGTGACTGTGGGTGTATCTGCATGTGAGACGCTACGTTACAGTGTCACAGCGGCTGCGGCATGTCTATATTCTGTGTGTGACTGCGGGTGTATCTGCATGTGAGACGCTACGTTACAGTGTCACAGCCGCTGCGGCATGTCTATATTCTGTGTGTGACTGCGGGTGTATCTGCATGTGAGACGCTACGTTACAGTGTCACAGCGGCTGCGGCATGCCTTTATTCTGTGTGTGACTGTGGGTGTATCAGCATGTGAGATGCTACGTTACAGTGTCACAGGGGCTGCAGCATGCCTATATTCTGTGTGTGACTGCGGCTGTATCTGCATGAGAGACGCTACGTTACAGTGTAACAGCGGCTGCAGCATGTCTATATTCTGTGTGTGACTGCGGGTGTATCTGCATGTGAAACGCTACGTTACAGTGTCACAGCGGCTGCAGCATGTCTATATTCTGTGTGTGACTGCAGCTGTATCTGCATGTGAGATGCTACGTTACAGTGTCACAGCGGCTGCAGCATGCCTATATTCTGTGTGTGACAGCGGGTGTATCTGTATGTGAGACGCTACGTTACAGTGTCACAGCGGCTGCAGCATGCCTATATTCTGTGTGTGACTGCGGGTGTATCTACATGTGAGACGCTACGTTACAGTGTCACAGCGGCTGCAGCATGTCTATATTCTGTGTGTGACTGCGGCTGTATCTGCATGTGAGACGCTACGTTACAGTGTCACAGCGGCTGCAGCATGTCTATATTCTGTGTGTGACTGCAGCTGTATCTGCATGTGAGATGCTACGTTACAGTGTCACAGCGGCTGCGGCATGTCTATATTCTGTGTGTGACTGCGGGTGTATCTGCATGTGAGATGCTACGTTACAGTGTCACAGCGGCTGCAGCATGTCTATATTCTGTGTGTGACTGCAGTTGTATCTGCATGTGAGATGCTACGTTACAGTGTCACAGCGGCTGCGGCATGTCTATATTCTGTGTGTGACTGCGGGTGTATCTGCATGTGAAACTCTACGTTACAGTGTCACAGCGGCTGCAGCATGCCTTTATTCTATGTGTGACTGCGAGTGTATCTGCATGTGAGACGCTACGTTACAGTGTCACAGCGGCTGCAGCATGCCTTTATTCTATGTGTGACTGCTGGTGTATCTGCATGTGAGACGCTACGGTACAGGGTCACAGCGGCTGCAGCATGTCTATATTCTCTGTGTGACTGCGGGTGTATCTGCATGTGAGACGCTACGTTACAGTGTCACAACGGCTGCAGCATGCCTATATTCTGTGTGTGACTGCGGGTGTATCTGCATGTGAGACGCTACGTTACAGTGTCACAGCGGCTGCAGCATGCCTATATTCTGTGTGTGACTGCGGGTGTATCTGCATGTGAGACGCTACGTTACAGTGTCACAGCGGCTGCAGTATGTCTATATTCTGTGTGTGCATGTGAGATGCTACGTTACAGTGTCACAGCAGCTGCAGCATGTCTATATTCTGTGTGTGACTGCGGGTGTATCTGCATGTGAGACGCTAGGTTACAGTGTCACAGCGGCTGCAGTATGTCTATATTCTGTGTGTGACTGCGAGTGTATCTGCATGTGAGACGCTACGTTACTGTGTCACAGCATCTGCAGCATGCCTATATTCTGTGTGTGACTGCGGCTGTATCTGCATGTGAGATGCTACGTTACAGTGTCACAGCGGCTGCAGCATGCCTATATTCTGTGTGTGACTGCGGGTCTATCTGCATGTGAGACGCTACGTTACAGTGTCACAGCGGCTGCAGCATGCCTATATTCTGTGTGTGACTGCGGGTGTATCTGCATGTGAGATGCTATGTCACAGTGTCACAGCAGCTGCGGCATGTCTATATTCTGTGTGTGACTGCGGCTGTATCTGTATATGAGACGCTACGTTACAGTGTCACAGCGGCTGCAGCATGTCTATATTCTGTGTGTGACTGCGGGTGTATCTGTATATGAGACGCTACGTTACAGTGTCACAGCGGCTGCAGCATGTCTATATTCTGTGTGTGACTGCGGCTGTATCTGCATGTGAGACGCTACGTTACAGTGTCACAGCGGCTGCAGCATGTCTATATTATGTGTGTGACTGCAGCTGTATCTGCATGTGAGATGCTACGTTACAGTGTCACAGCGGCTGCGGCATGTCTATTTTCTATGTGTGACAGCGGGTGTATCTGCATGTGAGACGCTACATTACAGTGTCACAGCGGCTGCAGCATGTCTATATTCTGTGTGTGACTGCGGGTGTATCTGCATGTGAAACGCTACGTTACAGTGTCACAGCGGCTGCAGCATGTCTATATTCTCTGTGTGACTGCGGCTGTATCTGCATGTGAGACGCTACGTTACAGTATCACAGCGGCTGCAGCATGTCTATATTCTGTGTGTGATTGCGGGTGTATCTGCATGTGAGACGCTACGTTACAGTGTCACAGCGGCTGCGGCATGTCTATGTCCTGTGTGTGACTGCGGCTGTATCTGCATGTGAGGCGCTACGTTACAGTGTGACAGGTGCTGCAGCATGTCTATATTCTGTGTGTGACTGTGGGTGTATCTGCATGTGAGACGCTACGTTACAGTGTCACAGCGGCTGCGGCATGTCTATATTCTGTGTGTGACTGCGGGTGTATCTGCATGTGAGACGCTATGTTACAGTGTCACAGCCGCTGCGGCATGTCTATATTCTGTGTGTGACTGCGGGTGTATCTGCATGTGAGACGCTACGTTACAGTGTCACAGCGGCTGCGGCATGCCTTTATTCTGTGTGTGACTGTGGGTGTATCTGCATGTGAGACGCTACGTTACAGTGTCACAGCGGCTGCAGCATGTCTATATTCTGTGTGTGACTGTGGGTGTATCTGCATGTGAGATGCTACGTTACAGTGTCACAGGGGCTGCAGCATGCCTATATTCTGTGTGTAACTGCGGCTGTATCTGCATGAGAGACGCTACGTTACAGTGTAACAGCGGCTGCAGCATGTCTATATTCTGTGTGTGACTGCGGGTGTATCTGCATGTGAAACGCTACGTTACAGTGTCACAGCGGCTGCAGCATGTCTATATTCTGTGTGTGACTGCGGCTGTATCTGCATGTGAGATGCTACGTTACAGTGTCACAGCGGCTGCAGCATGCCTATATTCTGTGTGTGACTGCGGGTGTATCTGTATGTGAGACGCTACGTTACAGTGTCACAGCGGCTGCAGCATGCCTATATTCTGTGTGTGACTGCGGGTGTATCTACATGTGAGACGCTACGTTACAGTGTCACAGCGGCTGCAGCATGTCTATATTCTGTGTGTGACTGCAGTTGTATCTGCATGTGAGATGCTACGTTACAGTGTCACAGCGGCTGCGGCATGTCTATATTCTGTGTGTGACTGCGGGTGTATCTGCATGTGAAACTCTACGTTACAGTGTCACAGCGGCTGCAGCATGCCTTTATTCTATGTGTGACTGCGAGTGTATCTGCATGTGAGACGCTACGTTACAGTGTCACAGCGGCTGCAGCATGCCTTTATTCTATGTGTGACTGCGGGTGTATCTGCATGTGAGACGCTACGGTACAGTTTCACAGCGGCTGCAGCATGTCTATATTCTCTGTGTGACTGCGGGTGTATCTGCATGTGAGACGCTACGTTACAGTGTCACAACGGCTGCAGCATGCCTATATTCTGTGTGTGACTGCGGGTGTATCTGCATGTGAGACGCTACGTTACAGTGTCACAGCGGCTGCAGCATGCCTATATTCTGTGTGTGACTGCGGGTGTATCTGCATGTGAGACGCTACGTTACAGTGTCACAGCGGCTGCAGTATGTCTATATTCTGTGTGTGCATGTGAGATGCTACGTTACAGTGTCACAGCAGCTGCAGCATGTCTATATTCTGTGTGTGACTGCGGGTGTATCTGCATGTGAGACGCTAGGTTACAGTGTCACAGCGGCTGCAGTATGTCTATATTCTGTGTATGACTGCGAGTGTATCTGCATGTGAGACGCTACGTTACTGTGTCACAGCATCTGCAGCATGCCTATATTCTGTGTGTGACTGCGGCTGTATCTGCATGTGAGATGCTACGTTACAGTGTAACAGCGGCTGCAGCATGCCTATATTCTGTGTGTGACTGCGGGTGTATCTGTATTTGAGACGCTACGTTACAGTGTCACAGCGGCTGCAGCATGCCTATATTCTGTGTGTGACTGCGGGTGTATCTACATGTGAGACGCTACGTTACAGTGTCACAGCGGCAGCAGCATGTCTATATTCTGTGTGTGACTGCGGCTGTATCTGCATGTGAGACGCTATGTTACAGTGTCACAGCGGATGCGGCATGCCTTTATTCTATGTGTGACTGCGGGTGTATCTGCATGTGAGACGCTACGTTACAGTGTCACAGCGGCTGCAGCATGCCTATATTCTGTGTGTGACTGCGGGTGTATCTGTATGTGAGACGCTACGTTACAGTGTCACAGCGGCAGCAGCATGCCTATATTCTGTGTGAGACTGCGGGTGTATCTACATGTGAGACGCTACGTTACAGTGTCACAGCGGCTGCAGCATGTCTATATTCTGTGTGTGACTGCGGCTGTATCTGCATGTGAGACGCTACGTTACAGTGTCACAGCGGCTGCGGCATGTCTATATTTTGTGTGTGACTGCGGGTGTATCTGCATGTGAGACGCTACTTTACAGTGTCACAGCGGCTGCAGCATGCCTATATTCTGTGTGTGACTGCGGCTGTATCTGCATGTGTAATGCTACGTTACAGTGTCACAGCGGCTGCAGCATGCCTATATTATATGTGTGACTGTGGGTGTATCTGCATGTGAGACGCTACGTTACAGTGTCTCAGCGGCTGCAGCATACCTATATTCTGTGTGTGACTGCGGGTGTATCTGCATGTGAGACGCTATATTACAGTGTCACAGCGGCTGCGGCATGCCTATATTCTGTGTGTGACTGCGGGTGTATCTGCATGTGAGACGCTACGTTACAGTGTCACAGCGGCTGCAGCATGCCTATATTCTGTGTGTGACTGCGGGTGTATCTGCATGTGAGACGATACGTTACAGTGTCACAGCGTCTGCAGCATGACTATATTCTGTGTGTGACTGCGGGTGTATGTATCTGCATGTGAGACGCTACGGGAAGCATGGGTTTCCCCCGGGTGCCCGTTTCCTCCTACACCCCAAAAACATGCAGGCAGGTTAATTGGAATATGTTTTTGTCCATGTGATGGGAACATATATCGTAAGCTCCACTGGAGCAGGGACTGATCTGAATGACTGTAATGTTTTCTGTAAAGCGCTGCGGAATATGTGTGCGCTATTAATAAAATAGGTGTTTATCAAGCACCCCCAGAGCACTGGAAATATTTATTCAGTAATTCCTTATTTGTGCTAGTTTGCAACATGTATACAGGGGCGTAGCAACCGGAGATCGTGTGTTTGGTGCTCCACGGGCTCATTCTCAGCTGTGAGTCTGTATCGCAGTAGAGCAGATTAAGCAGTGGGGATCAGTGCTCTCCTTTCTGCACAGAGCACGACCCCTTCCTCCACGCTGCTTCGTAACTGCATTCTGTGCCCATGCTCCGCACCCTGACAGAGGTGGAACTGGCGGTGGGCTCCTTCTCTTTGCCACCTCTGAGTTGGGCCCCAGCTTCCACTCTGGCCCTGACGTCAGCTGGCACGGGTCGCACAGATTGAGCATCAGTCGCTGAGGGCAGGCCTGAACTGGGTGCTGCTGCTGAGTGCCCGGGTTTCGGCATCTGTGACTGGGAGGTGCATGAACGGTGAGTCTGGTGAGTTCACGCCAGACTGTTCTGATGCCAATAAGGGGCACTACTGTGGCATAATGTGTATATGGGACACTACTTTGTGGCATAACATGAATTGTGGGCACTACAGTGTTTCGTAACGTGAATTGTGGTCACTATTGTGTGGCGTAACATACATTGTAGGCACTATTTTGTGGTGTAACGTAAATTGTAGGCACTATTGTGTGGCATAGTGTGAATAAGGGGCACTGCTGAGGGGGGCTCCATAGCATACACTTGCTTTGGGCGTCATGACTCCAGGATACACCTCTGAATGTATATCCCTACATCTATGAAGGCTTAATGCTGAAAATGACAGGAATCTATTATTTCCCATTAAATTCACTGCCTGTATAACCCTTTTCATCTATATAAGGCTGCCTCAGGGTTACATGATGCTCAGTTTATATTAGGCTCAGTATGGTGTAATGTGAATTTTGGCCACTACTGTGTGGCGTAACGTGAATTGTAGGCATTACTGTGTGGCATAACGTGAATTGTAGGCACTACTGTGTGGCGTAAGGTGAATTTCAGGCTCTACAGTGTGGTGTATCGTGGATTGTAGGCACTACTGTGTGGTGTAATGTGAATTGTAGGCACTACAGTGTGGTGTAATGTGAATTGTAGGCACTAGTGTGTGGTGTAACGTGAATTGCAGGCACTACAGTGTGATGTAACGTGAATTGTAGGCACTACTGTGTGGTGTAATGTGAATTGTAGGCACTACTGTGTGATGTAACGTGAATTGCAGGCACTACAGTGTGGTGCAACTTGAATTGTAGGCACTACTGTGTGGTGTAATGTGAATTGCAGGAACTACAGTGTGGTGTAACGTGAATTGTAGGCACTGTGTGGTGTAACGTGAATTGTAGGCACTACTGTGTGGTGTAATGTAAATTGTAGGCATCTACTGTGTGGTGTAACGTGAATTGTAGGCACTGTGTGGCGTAACGTGAATTGTAGGCACTACTGTGTGGTGTAATGTAAATTGTAGGCACTACTGTGTGGCATAATGTAAATTGTAGGCACTACTGTGTAGCACAAGATGAGTTGTAGGCATCTACTGTGTGGTGTAACGTGAATTGTAGGCATTGTGTGGCATAAAGTGAATTGTAGGCACTACTGTGTTGCGTAACGTAAAATGTGGGCACTAGTGTGTGGCATAACGTCAATTATAGGCACTACAGTGTGGTGGTAACATGAATTGTAGGCACTACTGTGTGGTGTAACGTGAATTGCAGGCACTACAGTGTGATGTAACGTGAATTGTAGGCACTACTGTGTGGTGTAATGTGAATTGTAGGCACTACTGTGTGATGTAACGTGAATTGCAGGCACTACAGTGTGGTGCAACTTGAATTGTAGGCACTACTGTGTGGTGTAATGTGAATTGCAGGAACTACAGTGTGGTGTAACGTGAATTGTAGGCACTGTGTGGCGTAACATGAATTGTAGGCACTACTGTGTGGTGTAATGTAAATTGTAGGCATCTACTGTGTGGTGTAACGTGAATTGTAGGCACTGTGTGGCGTAACGTGAATTGTAGGCACTACTGTGTGGTGTAATGTAAATTGTAGGCACTACTGTGTGGCATAATGTAAATTGTAGGCACTACTGTGTAGCACAAGATGAGTTGTAGGCATCTACTGTGTGCTGTAACGTGAATTGTAGGCATTGTGTGGCATAAAGTGAATTGTAGGCACTACTGTGTTGCGTAACGTAAAATGTGGGCACTAGTGTGTGGCATAACGTCAATTATAGGCACTACAGTGTGGTGGTAACATGAATTGTAGGCACTACTGTGTGGCGTAACTTGAATTGTAGGCACTATTGTGTGGCATAGTGTGAATAAGGGGCACTGCTGGGGGGGCTCCGTAGCATACACTTGCTTTGGGCGGCGTGACTCCACGATACACCTCTGCATGTATATCCCAACATCTATAAAGGTTTAATGCTGTAAATAACAGGAAATTATTATTTCCCATTAAATTCACTGGCTGTATAACCCTTTTCATCTATATAAGGCTCCCTCAGGGTTACATGATGCTCAGTTTATATTATTCTCAAAGTTCCTATTTCTCCATCTGATACATTGAGAATGATAAGTTGTATACATTGTACGCAGTGCGGTTGCTGACTGGCGATATGTTAATGTATATTTACTCCTGATTATTGCTGTTATAGGGAGAGTCACAAGACAGCTGCTATGTATACGCTCTGGGAGGACCCTTTCATCATTGTTAGTTGGTAAAATCATCTGTAACGACCAATCCAAAAAGAAGATTATATTTATTTTGGCTGCTTGCGATTCGTTATAATCAACAAAGCTTTTCATTAGCCCCCTGCTGATGTCCTTATAGCAGCCGTTCCCTGGGTCTCCGAGCGCACAGCGACACAATACATACAGTAAAATCCTGCGAGTAATACAGATCTATACCTCTCACTGCACTCATTACGGAACAGGTTTAACTCGCAGGATCATTGTAAAAGCAACACTTCACTATGGCATCATTATACATAACAGCGCAGAATGAATGGATGATCCCGCTGCGAGTACAATACGTTATACATTGCGGTGTCCGTACTGAGCACATTGCATCAGCCACCATCACATGACTTCAAATTGTATCTTTCTGGATTTAAACTGTGCTTTTCAGCCATTTTGTTATACAATCGGTCTTAGGGCCTGATCCAGCAAGAATCGCCGTTGATGATACACACGCAATTGGGCAAGTACTACGCACTGCACATTCGTATGCATCGCAAGTGTGCGAACAAGCCAAGGCGATCGGGACTGCGATTACAGAGGCTACGCAGACCCATTGCAGAGTAGTTGACAGGAAGTGTCGTTTGTGGGTGGTGACGAGGGGTGGTCGTACGAATGCAGGCGTGTCAGTGCGTCTCAACGCCGTTTTAGGTGTGTGTATAAATGATCCACTCACCAGCCACACGCAGTGCGAAGACTCATAGCGTGCATGGCTGTTAGCAATTTCTGAGTAAGGTCAGGGCTTGTGCAAGTGTGCGTATGGGTCCGATGTTACTCCATTGTACCGATGGTTTCGCTACTCTGCTAAGTATTACGGAAAACAGTAAGGGGAAGTGGGCGTCCTTATGTCAGGCTGTGATCGCAATGCGAATGCAATTATTTGCATATCACCGTTGATATTGGCAACTGCGTTGCGTGTGTATTAGCAGAATAGCGATCCGTAGAGAATCAGGCCCTTAGTTATTTCTTTTCTTTGCTCTAGGATACAACATGAATTTGCTCTATGAATAAATTTGTAGCAAACAATTTAGCCTGATGATGTGAATGTACAGTACAGAACGCCATAAGCTGCTGAGATAGAGCATTGCACTTAGCACTAGTGGTGGGAGGGCACAAGCCTAGGAAGGAGGAGGAGTCACATTATATCCCCTTATTCTCCAAGGATAAATATCAGGAGGCCGGGTCACATGATGCTCAGTTTCCGTATTTCATAACAATAAACTGATAACTGACAACTGATAGCTGACAACTGATAGCTGACAACTGATAGCTGACAACTGATAGCTGATAACTGACAACTGATAGCTGACAACTGATAGCTGACAACTGATAGCTGATAACTGACAACTGATAGCTGACAACTGATAGCTGACAACTGATAGCTGACAACTGACAACTGATAGCTGATAACTGACAACTGATAGCTGACAACTGACAACTGATAGCTGACAACTGATAGCTGACAACTGATAGCTGACAACTAGGAACTTGTTTGTTAACAGTTGTTAACAGTAATATATATATATATATAGATATATTTAAAGCTGTAAAACAATGAAAATTGTTATTAACTTAAAACTGGACAACGAGTTCCATCGCTCATTCACAGACACAAGTTTGGTCTTATGCGGGCCATACAAGGGACAATTTGAAAACGTACGACACCTCGGTACGTTTTCAGATTCAGCCCGATGCATCGCATGTAGCTGTGAATGGTAAACAATGTATCTTACAAGATGCTTTGGTTACCTATGTAACAGCATGACGGATCGCAGATCTTATGGTTATGGTTTTTCCATAAGATCTACGATGCCAAACCACACACGATATGCACGATTGATTGTTGCGATCAATCGAAATTGCGCACATCGCATAAAATATCTTACCGTGTAAGGCCGGCATTAGTTCACAAAACACGGAAATTCTCTACTCAGATAGACACATATGTATGGAAAAGACAACACCGTTGCACAGAGAATGAGGAATATATGCAGACACATATACTTTTGTTTGCATAGCTGCAACGTATTGCACATGGCCCTGCAGTCTGCAGAGTATATGTAATAATAATACACATTACAGACATTAATACTGCACCACCAGTGTCTTAATACTGTAGAAAAAAAATGGAGCCTACGGAGGAAGTCCCTGCAAATATGGAGAGAACATAAAAACTCTATAGAAACTGGATCCTGATCAGAACAGAATCCATGACCCCAAGCACATGAGAAAAAGATGTTAATTAGCTAATCACTGTACCACAATGTTGCCCATACATGTGTGTGTGTATATATATATATATATATATACACACACACACAGTATTTGCATTTTTTTTTTTTATTAATATCGCAACTGACAGCTTTAGTTTGGACAGGTATCCGGATGGAAGATCTACAGTGTCTAGAGAGACAGTCATTAGGTTCACACCACTCCACTTGGAGGAGGGTTAGGGTTATGCTACAGAAGGGGATATTTAGGGTTTGGCACTAGGGGGAGGGTTAGGCTGCGGAAGGGGACAGTTAGGGTTAGGCACTAGGGGGAGGGTTAGGCTGCGGAAGGGGACAGTTAGGGTTAGGCGCTAGGGGGAGGGTTAGGCTGCGGAAGGGGACAGTTAGGGTTAGGCACTAGGGGGAGGGTTAGGCTGCGGAAGGGGACAGTTAGGGTTAGGCACTAGGGGGAGGGTTAGGCTGCGGAAGGGGACAGTTAGGGTGAGGCACTAGGGGGAGGGTTAGGGTTAGGCTGCGGAAGGGGACACTTTGGGTTAGGCACTAGGGGGAGGGTTAGGCTGCGGAAGGAGACAGTTAGGGTTAGGCGCTAGGGGGAGGGTTAGGCTGCGGAAGGGGACAGTTAGGGTTAGGCACTAGGGGGAGGGTTAGGCTGCGGAAGGGGACAGTTAGGGTTAGGCGCTAGGGGGAGGGTTAGGCTGCGGAAGGGGACAGTTAGGGTTAGGCGCTAGGGGGAGGGTTAGGCAGCGGAAGGGGACAGTTAGGGTTAGGCACTAAGGGGAGGGTTAGGCTGCGGAAGGGGACAGTTAGGGTTAGGCACTAGGGGGAGGGTTAGGCTGCGGAAGGGGACAGTTAGGGTTAGGCACTAGGGGGAGGGTTAGGCTGCGGAAGGGGACAGTTAGGGTTAGGCGCTAGGGGGAGTGTTAGGCTGCGGAAGGGGACAGTTAGGGTTAGGCACTAGGGGGAGGGTTAGGCTGCGGAAGGGGACAGTTAGTGTTAGGCACTGGGGGAGGGTTAGGGTTAGGCTGCGGAAGGGGACAGTTAGGGTTAGGCACTAGGGGGAGGGTTAGGGTTATGCTACAGAAGGGGATATTTAGAGTTTGGCACTAGGGAGAGGGTTAGGCTGCGGCAGGGGACAGTTAGGGTTAGGCGCTAGGGGGAGGGTTAGGCTGCGGAAGGGGACAGTTAGGGTTAGGCTGCAGAAGGGGACAGTTAGGGTTAGGCACTAGGGGGAGGGTTAGGCTGTGGAAGGGGACAGTTAGGGTTAGGCACTAGAGGGAAGGTTAGGGTTAGGCTGCGGAAGGGGACAGTTAGGGTTAGGCACTAGGGGGAGGGTTAGGGTTAGGCTGCAGAAGGGGACAGTTAGGGTTAGGCACTAGGGGGAGGGTTAGGCTGCGGAAGGGGACAGTTAGGGTGAGGCACTAGGGGGAGGGTTAGGGTTAGGCTGCGGAAGGGGACACTTAGGGTGAGGCACTAGGGGGAGGGTTAGGCTGCGGAAGGGGACAGTTAGGGTGAGGCACTAGGGGGAGGGTTAGGCTGCGGAAGGGGACAGTTAGGGTTAGGCTCTAGGGTTAGGCTGCGGAAGGGGACAGTTAGGGTTAGGCACTAGGGGGAGGGTTAGGCTGCGGAAGGGGACAGTTAGGTTTAGGCGCTAGGGGGAGGGTTAGGCTGCGGAAGGGGACAGTTAGGGTTAGGCACTAGGAGGAGGGTTAGGCTGCGGAAGGGGACAGTTAGGGTTAGGCGCTAGGGGGAGGGTTAGGCTGCGGAACGGGACAGTTAGGGTTAGGCACTAGGGGGAGGGTTAGGCTGCGGAAGGGGACAGTTAGTGTGAGGCACTAGGGGGAGGGTTAGGGTTAGGCTGCGGAAGGGGACAGTTACGGTTAGGCACTAGGGGGAGGGTTAAGATTATGCTACAGAGGGGGATATTTAGAGTTTGGCACTAGGGGGAGGGTTAGGCTGCGGCAGGGGACAGTTAGGGTTAGGCGCTAGGGGGAGGGTTAGGCTGCGGAAGGGGACAGTTAGGGTTAGGCACTAGGGGGAGGGTTAGGCTGCGGAAGGGGACAGTTAGGGTTAGGCACTAGGGGGAGGGTTAGGCTGCGGCAGGGGACAGTTAGGGTTAGGCGCTAGGGGGAGGGTTAGGCTGCGGAAGGGGACAGTTAGGGTTAGGCACTAGGGGGAGGGTTAGGCTGCGGAAGGGGACAGTTAGGGTTAGGCACTAGGGGGAGGGTTAGGCTGCGGAAGGGGACAGTTAGGGTTAGGCACTAGGGGGAGGGTTAGGCTGCGGAAGGGGAAAGTTAGGGTTAGGCTGCAGAAGGGGACAGTTAGGGTTAGGCACTAGGGGGAGGGTTAGGCTGTGGAAGGGGACATTTAGGGTTAGGCACTAGAGGGAGGGTTAGGGTTAGGCTGCGGAAGGGGACAGTTAGGGTTAGGCACTAGGGGGAGGGTTAGGGTTAGGCTGCAGAAGGGGACAGTTAGGGTTAGGCACTAGGGGGAGGGTTAGGCTGCGGAAGGGGACAGTTAGGGTGAGGCACTAGGGGGAGGGTTAGGGTTAGGCTGCGGAAGGGGACACTTAGGGTGAGGCACTAGGGGGAGGGTTAGGCTGCGGAAGGGGACAGTTAGGGTGAGGCACTAGGGGGAGGGTTAGGCTGCGGAAGGGGACAGTTAGGGTGAGGCACTAGGGGGAGGGTTAGGCTGCGGAAGGGAACAGTTAGGGTTAGGCACTAGGGTTAGGGTTAGGCTGCAGAAGGGGACAGTTAGGGTTAGGCACTAGGGGGAGGGTTAGGCTGCTGAAGGGGACAGTTAGGGTTAGGCGCTAGGGGGAGGGTTAGGCTGCGGAAGGGGACAGTTAGGGTTAGGCACTAGGGGGAGGGTTAGGCTGCGGAAGGAGACAGTTAGGGTTAAGCTGCGGAAGGGGACAGTTAGGGTTAGGCACTAGGGGGAGGGTTAGGCTGCGGAAGGGGACAGTTAGTGTGAGGCACTAGGGGGAGGGTTAGGGATAGGCTGCGGAAGGGGACAGTTAGGGTTAGGCACTAGGGGGAGGGTTAGGATTATGCTACAGAAGGGGATATTTAGAGTTTGGCACTAGGGGGAGCGTTAGGCTGCGGCAGGGGACAGTTAGGGTTAGGCGCTAGGGGGAGGGTTAGGCTGCGGAAGGGGACAGTTAGGGTTAGGCACTAGGGGGAGGGTTAGGCTGCGGAAGGGGACAGTTAGGGTTAGGCACTAGGGGGAGGGTTAGGCTGCGGAAGGGGACAGTTAGGGTTAGGCACTAGGGGGAGGGTTAGGCTGCGGAAGGGGACAGTTAGGGTTAGGCACTAGGTGGAGGGTTAGGCTGCGGCAGGGGACAGTTAGGGTTAGGCGCTAGGGGGAGGGTTAGGCTGCGGAAGGGGACAGTTAGGGTTAGGCACTAGGGGGAGGGTTAGGCTGCGGAAGGGGACAGTTAGGGTGAGGCACTAGGGGGAGGGTTAGGGTTAGGCTGCAGAAGGGGACACTTAGGGTTAGGCACTAGGGGGAGGGTTAGGCTGCGGAAGGGCACAGTTAGGGTGAGGCACTAGGGGGAGTGTTAGGCTGTGGAAGGGGACAGTTAGGGTTAGGCACTAGGGGGAGCGTTAGGCTGTGGAAGGGGACAGTTAGGGTTAGGCACTAGAGGGAAGGTTAGGGTTAGGCTGCGGAAGGGGACAGTTAGGGTTAGGCACTAGGGGGAGGGTTAGGGTTAGGCTGTGGAAGGGGACTGTTAGGGTTAGGCACTAGGGGTAGGGTAGTAATGATTAGGCACTAGGGTTAGAGTTAAGCACTAGGGGGAGGATTAGGATTAGAATATCAAAACAAAAAAAGTGTTGACGCTTTCTGTGTGACCATTTGTGTATCGCCCATTTGACCCTGTTGACCTTAGTCCATGTTGACCTTTTAACTTTAGACCAATGGACCTGTCAAAATTTTTACCCACTTGACCTATTGTCAGGCAACTCTCTGGTGCCAATCTATTGACTGTCTATCTAGACGCTGTCTATCTTTTTTACTTCACCAGTTTGGACACAATATAATGACCATAATGTACGCAATGGTTTACAAGCAAATATATCACAATGGACATTGCGCGCCCCACTACAGATCACCATAGAGCTGGTAACGGAGTTTCTGCGTACGTAAAGTTATGCTGGGTTACACTAAATATCTAATCAGAGTCCATCGACTGAGAAAGAACGTGTAACGGACATTATTTCCACCAGTTATTATTATTGTCCTTGATGTAAATTCTCACTGTTCCGTCTTCTAAATAAGGCCGAGAGCCGGTGCCGGTAAAGGGCACCGTACACTCTCGGCTCGTGTTTGGCTATGAAGTGTTTCCATAGAAAGTGTTGTCATACGCGTCCTGCAGTCATTAATCACAGCTTGGCACTTTAAACAAGCGCCATTAACACCAAGCCACATATTCCCCCTCCTTGCCCGCAAGTTATTGCCTGTTGGGTATTATATTAATTGCTAAATAATTAGAAAAAGTATGTTTGCCCTTATTACTGAGAACTCATTTAATTTTCTTCTTCCACCTGGGAGGAACAATTTCAGTTTTAATGATTCACAGATAAGGATTTAAGAAAAATAAGCAGATGGGGTTTCCGCACAGATCACACTGATGTGAGTAATAGATCTCGCCTCACGCTTACAGTGACTCTTAGTGACAGGCTGGCATCACATCCACCAGCAGGACCAAGTGGAAACCTGGCGCCGGACTTCCGCATACGCCGAATTTCCGCTTACTGACATACAGAACAGCCACAATAATCATTTGCGTAGATTATACTTTGATTATACTTTGAAATGTGCAAACTTCCGATGCGTCTTCACAGGACATAACTTTCTCAGTCTTACTGACACATTGGGACTGACGCAGTGTTGAAGCCAAGTGAGATTTGTGTATCTACAAAGATCCAGAGCCGAGCGCACCCCACTTCGGTTGATGCTCGGTTGTGCGCAGTGCAGGGGCATCTCCAGGAGGGTAACTGGCTGGTATCAGGGAGCTGGCAGTGTGGACAACACAACAGGAATGCAGAGTTATACAGATACATAATTAGCCTTTTATAGACTGATCTTTTGCACCTGTGATAATTAAAGGGTTTTGTCATTTTCACTCACTTTATTGTGTATTTTTTACATGTTTTCCTTCAACATTTATAGGACATATTACTGTATTTTCCAGCTTCTCTCTGTATGGTATGGGGCTTTTACAGGTACCGATGTAGATTCTACTGGAGAAGGGGACAGACCAGCGCTAGGGACAAAGTAAGTATGTAGTGTGAGTGAGTACAGGTGAGTGTGAGGGAGTGTCAGTGAGTGTGAGTCAGTACAGGTGAGTGTCAGTGAGTGTGAGGGAGTGCAGGTGAGTGTGAGTGCAGGTGAGTGAGTGTAGGTGAGTGTGAGTGAGTGAATGAGTGACTACAGGTGAGTGCAGTTGAGTGTGAGTGAATGAGTGACTCCAGGTGAGTGTTGTATTTTTAAAAATATTTAATTTGCAGATGAACTAGAGATACCAGCGCACCTTTAATAATCTACATGCTGGTACTTGTGGTTCTCCAAATACCAGCCTGTGGGGGAGGCTTGCTAGAACCTGTAGTTCTCCTTTAAAGGATAATATTATTTCACCTATTTTTGACACACTCATCTCAGGACCAAACGCCCAGGGGTGCCGGGGATAGTCCTAAGCCCAGGCCTGTGGTGCCTTGGAGAGGGTGAAGCCAATTACTGGAGGGTCCCCACCTCCCTAGGGATCCCCACCCTGGGCTGATTAGCGTGGGGTGATGAATGCTTATGACAGGTTCACACCCGCGGTAGAAAGACTCTGGTGCCGGTTGTGGCTAATACGGGGGACCCCTACTGTGTTTTTTCCCCATATTTCCACAACCAGGATCGGCTCACAGAGCCTGGTGCTGGTTGTTGAAAATACAGGGGACCCCTCCATATTTTTCTCTTGTATTTTCACAACCTGGACCGGATCACACAGTCCAGGGCTGGTTGTGCTTTTAGCGGGGACCCAACATATATTTTTTTTAAATATTACACTTTTATAGCTTTTTTTCACAGAGAAGCATGCATGGATCTCACTGATCTGTGCATGCTTCAGTGTAACTCACACTTTGTAATGAAAGTCACATTACAACGTGCAAGTTTAACTTGCATGCGAGTCAAGCAGAGATCCCTAAACTCGCACTCTATTACAATTGCAGGTTTAGGGACAAACTCGCACCTTCCAAATGTGTGAGAAGGTGCGTGTTTGTCCCACACTAAAAACTTGCACCCTATTACATCCCGCCCTATATATCTTGCCCTATAGGATTCAAAAATAGGTTTCTTAGTTAGTTCAGTGACAATCGTGCGCAACAGGTACCGAGCATCGTGTAGTCACAGCGTAGACCCCCTAAAAATGGTAGAGTAACAGACCAGCCCACAGTGCGTCCCACATATATAACAGAGGACACATACAACGCTCCAGCAAACAAACCAAGCAGAGCAGGATTATGACAAGCAATAGAGGCAAAGCTTAGCCGAACCACAACGGAGTAACGCACCACGAACAACGAGTCATACTCATCTCACTAACTGTGCATACAGTACACCGGCATCCATGCACAAACAACAGACTTTGGGCCTCATTCAGATTTGACCGCAATGCTGATATTTACACAGATTGAGTGGTTGTTAGTCATTGCACACGCGCAGCGATTGAATTGTGATTACGCTCACACAGAGGATTTATTCACAAAGTGAGTGACAGGTAGTCAGCGTTTGGGGGAGGTAACGGGGGGGAGAGGAACGCAGGTGTGTCGTACAGATTAATCACTGATTTCTGTGCATCTATAAATCAGTGACTGTGCGCCCGTGCTCACAGCAGGAGAGCCCTCTGTGTGTCTCTGTGGCGTTATGAGGGGGGTGCAGGCCACATCCGGGTGTTGCCCTTTGAGGGGGTGACACCAAAATGCCGGCTCCTCTGCAGTGACAGGGGCCAGGCGCTGCAGTGTGACGCTATCCTGCAGCACCCGGTGATGCTAGACTGCCCCCCCCCGAAGTGACGTCATCAGAAACCATGCTAGGCCAAGCCCCTTTACTTTAGTCCATGTCCCCCTTTTCGGGCGCGGATGCGCCTATGACGCCCAGGGACACTGGGTCAGTCAGGGTGTGCACCGTGTGTCACCAGACAGTGAGGGGACTCGGAGGAGTGAGAGTAATCGGAGGAGTGAGGGTGAGGGAACTCGGAGAAGCGGAGATGAGGGGCCTCGGAGGAGTGGAGGTGAGAGTAGTGGAGGTGAGGGGATGCGAGGAGTGGAGGTGAGGGGACTCGGAGGTGAGGGGACTCGGAGGAGTGGAAGTGAGAGGACTCAGAGGAGAGACTTGGAGGAGTGGAGGTGAGGGGACTCGGAGGAGAGGGGACTCGGAGCATTGGAGGTGAGGGGACTCGGAGGAGTGGAAGTGAGGGGACTCGGAGGAGTGCAAGTGAGGGGACTCAGAGGAGAGGGGACTTGGAGGAGTGTAGGTGAGGGGACTTGAAGGAGTGAGGGAGAGGGGACTCGGAGGAGTGAGGGAACTTGGAGGAGTGGAGGTGAGGGAACTTGGTGGAGTGGAGGTGAGGGGACTCGAAGGAGTGAGGGAGAGGGGACTCGGAGGAGTGAGGGGACTCAGAGGAGTGGAGGTGAGGGGACTCGGAGGAGTGGAGGTGAGAGGAGTGGAGGTGAGGGGACGCGGAGGAGTGGAGGTGAGGGGACTCGGAGGTGAGGGGACTCGGAGGAGTGGAAGTGAGAGAACTCAGAGGAGAGACTTGGAGGAGTGGAGGTGAGGGGGCTCGGAGGAGAGGGGACTCGGAGCATTGGAGGTGAGGGGACTCGGAGGAGTGGAAGTGAGGGGACTCAGAGGAGAGGGGACTTGGAGGAGTGGAGGTGAGGGGACTCGAAGGAGTGAGGGAGAGGGGACTCGGAGGAGTGAGGGAACTTGGAGGAGTGGAGGTGAGGGAACTTGGTGGAGTGGAGGTGAGGGGACTCGAAGGAGTGAGGGAGAGGGGACTCGGAGGAGTGAGGGTACTCAGAGGAGTGGAGGTGAGGGGACTCGGAGGAGTGGAGGTGAGAGGAGTGGAGGTGAGGGGTCGCGGAGGAGTGGAGGTGAGGGGACTCGGAGGAGAGGGGACTCGGAGGAGTGGAGGTGAGGGGACTCGGAGGAGTGGAAGTGAGGGGACTCAGAGGAGAGGGGACTTGGAGGAGTGGAGGTGAGGGGACTCGAAGGAGTGAGGGAGGGGGGACTCGGAGGAGTGAGGGAACTTGGAGGAGTGGAGGTGAGGGAACTTGGTGAAGTGGAGGTGAGGGGACTCGAAGGAGTGAGGGAGAGGGGACTCGGAGGAGTGAGGGGACTCAGAGGAGTGGAGGTGAGTAGACTCGGAGTGGAGGTGAGAGGAGTGGAGGTGAGGGGACTCAGAGGAGTGAGGGTGAGGGGACTCGGAGGAGTGGAGGTGAGGGGACTTGGAGGAGTGGAGGTGAGAGGAGTGGAGGTGAGGTGAGGGGACTCAGAGGAGTGAGGGGGAGAGGACTCGGAGGAGTGGAGGTGAGGGGACGCGGAGGAGTGGAGGTGAGGGGACTCGGAGGAGTGGAGGTGAGGAGACTCGGAGGAGAGACTTGGAGGAGTGGAGGTGAGGGGGCTCGGAGGAGAGGGGACTCGGAGCATTGGAGGTGAGGGGTCTCGGAGGAGTGGAAGTGAGGGGACTCAGAGGAGAGGGGACTTGGAGGAGTGGAGGTGAGGGGACTTGAAGGAGTGAGGGAGAGGGGACTCGGAGGAGTGAGGGAACTTGGAGGAGTGGAGGTGAGGGAACTTGGTGGAGTGGAGGTGAGGGGACTAGAAGGAGTGAGGGAGAGGGGACTCGGAGGAGTGAGGGGACTCAGAGGAGTGGAGGTGAGGGGACTCGGAGGAGTGGAGGTGAGAGGAGTGGAGGTGAGGGGTCGCGGAGGAGTGGAGGTGAGGGGACTCGGAGGAGAGGGGACTCGGAGGAGTGGAGGTGAGGGGACTCGGAGGAGTGGAAGTGAGGGGACTCAGAGGAGAGGGGACTTGGAGGAGTGGAGGTGAGGGGACTCGAAGGAGTGAGGGAGGGGGGACTCGGAGGAGTGAGGGAACTTGGAGGAGTGGAGGTGAGGGAACTTGGTGGAGTGGAGGTGAGGGGACTCGAAGGAGTGAGGGAGAGGGGACTCGGAGGAGTGAGGGGACTCAGAGGAGTGGAGGTGAGTAGACTCGGAGGAGTGGAGGTGAGAGGAGTGGAGGTGAGGGGACTCAGAGGAGTGAGGGTGAGGGGACTCGGAGGAGTGGAGGTGAGGGGACTTGGAGGAGTGGAGGTGAGAGGAGTGGAGGTGAGGTGAGGGGACTCAGAGGAGTGAGGGGGAGAGGACTCGGAGGAGTGGAGGTGAGGGGACGCGGAGGAGTGGAGGTGAGGGGACTCGGAGGTGTGGAGGTGAGGAGACTCGGAGGAGAGGGGACTCGGAGGAGTGGAGGTGAGGGGACTCGGAGGAGTGGAAGTGAGGGGACGCGGAGGAGTGGAGGTGAGGGGACTCGGAGGAGTGGAGTTGAGGAGACTCGGAGGAGTGAGGGGGAGAGGACTCGGAGGAGTGGAGGTGAGGGGACGCGGAGGAGTGGAGGTGAGGGGACTCAGAGGAGTGGAGGTGAGGAGACTCGGAGGAGTGAGGGGGAGAGGACTCGGAGGAGTGGAGGTGAGGGGACGCGGAGGAGTGGAGGTGAGGGGACTCGGAGGAGAGGGGACTCGGAGGAGTGGAGGTGAGGGAACATTGGAGAGGGGACTTGGAGGAGTGGAAGTGAGGGGACTCAGAGGAGAGGGGACATGTAGGAGTGGAGGTGAGGGGACTCGAAGGAGTGGAGGTGAGGGGACGCGGAGGAGTGGAGGTGAGGGGACTTGGAGGAGAGGTGAGGGGACTCGAAGGAGTGGAGGTGAGGGCACATTGGAGAGGGGATTCGCAGGAGTGGAGGAGAGGGGACTTGGAGGAGTGGAGGATTTGTAAGACAGGCGTGAGGTCAGCGTATACATGTGTCCTCCCTCAGATCAGAAAATGCGATGAACGACCAGCAGGAGCGCGCAATAGTCCGTACACACTAGACGATGTGTCTGATATGTCAGGCTTGATTGGCCATATCATACAACATATTGCCTAGTGTGTACCCAGCAAAAGGTAGCAGAGAGGTGCAGAAGGGTAAGGATGGAGACGTGACCCTTAGACGTAGCAGTGAGGAGACCGTTGCTGACTTTAGTGATGGCTGTTTCCACCAGAAGCAAAAGGTAAGTAGGGAGATATGGTGCTTACAGGAAGGAAGGTCCTTATTACTATGGAGGAGACTGGGTAAATTTACGTTACACTTTATTAGCAAACTATACGATTAGTAGCGCTGTGCATCACGCACCTCACACACAGTACCGCACTCTTCCTTACAGTTCTTACTGTGGAGCCTGAGGGATGTGAGTACTTTATTTATGTTGGTAAGGTTGGGATATCCGATATCCTCATATTTGGCTGCACACACACAAAAAAAAAAAAAAAATTCCACATAATCAGGTGGAAACTGCTTTTCCAAATAATTAACCGAGCCAAAAGGTTTTATAATAGCCTCTTACAGCTGTAAGCACCCTTGGCATTATTAGAGGCGGGATAAAGGGCAGGACATGGGAGAAGGAATGCATGGGGGAAAACAGGGGTATGGGAAATGGATAGGGGGTAGTTTGGGGCAGGAGGACAGATCAGGGTCAATGTATGGAGGTGTGGGGAGCTATGCAGCCCATGGGTGAGGGTCAGGGGTCTGGGAACTGCATGAGGGAGAATAGATATATAAATATAGCAGAATAATATGTAAAGTTCCATGGCCATACAAAAGCATGGGCTGTAGTGAGTGCAGGGCGCACTGCTCCTTACAATAATATACACTAAACTCATGTCATCGGAACTCACTGCTTACACCAGTTGTATGTACAGTACAGGTCTTTATACATATATTAACCTCACTGTGAGCGCAATATTCCATAGAAATCTTGTGCACTGTAATATTTAGGAAATGTTTCTAGAGTGCAATCATGGAGTATTATACAATACAATATAAACATATAGAACTCCCCTATTAGCCTAATAGAACAAAATGATGCTAATCAAAGTGTAAATGCAGAGATGTATAATAATCTTTGCCAGCCAATCAGACAACTGCCCTCTGAGTGCCCCCTACTCCTAAAGGTTTTTTTTAAAAAGATGCAAAAACGAGAGAAAGATCTCTAAATGACCAGGGCCGCAGAGAGCGGGGGCCGGGCATGGGTACTAATAACGTGGCATGGCCACGTCCCTTACAAAACAAAATCTGGGGGAAAATATTATCGATTTGCTCCGTGATGTTATTGATCTGCCCCTGAATTACTATCGATCCCCCCCCCCCCCAAGTATAAGAACCTGGGTGGGGCAATCAGTGCAACCGCTCCCCTCCGACCATCATAACCATCACCTGGCCGCTCGCAAAAGCTGTGGGTGACCAGGAGGCCGGCTCTTAAATAAAGAAGCGGCCGCCCTGATTCGGAGCGAGCGCTCACGTTTTGCGAGCCGCTCTGAATCAGGGCCAATGTGTGTACCCAGCTTTATTAACTTCCAGTAGTAGAACTCTTTGCTATGGGTGTGGAAACGAATGACAGTCATTTTCCCAGGGTGTTAGATAGAATGAATCTGTGGAAGGGGGAGAGTAGAGAGACAGAAGCGTTAAGGCCCCCAAACACCTACTGAGATCCTGTGATAGGAAGATCTTCAAATTCTCTATGTTACATTTCACCGATCTGCAAATCACGACCATAATTTGACCAACAAATCAGCGATCCTGAGATGCTGGATTGCAGGAACGCGGCGATCCGTCGCTAGTGTATGGGCCCCTTTAGTTACTTCACTGGACATACCTTTGGGTGAGTGGGGTCAGGGTATGAATGGTCTTTATCACCTCAGCTGCATTACGTACAGACTACAATGCAGTGTGACCTCATTAGACTGATCTGTTTCCAGTGAGGGGAGCAGGTGTGTATGACATAAGCTCTCAGTATGGCCAGTGACTGCTGGTGATGTCCATTAGTATGACGTTACTTTGCACTATTGTACTTGGTGACATGTTACATAAATATTCCATTAATGATGCAATCTGTCCAACTGCCGCTCTAATATTTACCCCCTTGTTATAACCTATTTTGTGTAATGCTCTTAAATGTTGTCCTGGGTCCCCCAAAGTTTTACTCTGAGTGTGGGGGACCAATCATTTTACAGGACTTCTGTACAGAGGGCAAAATTGTAAGAAAACAAATCTGGTAAAACACGGACGTTTCCCTTACGGTCTTATGCTGGCCATACACCTGCACGATTTCGGGCCGATTGGCCGATTTTCGACGAGTCTTGCGATGAATCGTGTAGAAATCACGTATTTTTGGAGTAGGATCCGATCCGATGCGCGCTCCCGCAGCTCCTCAAATGGATGGTATGATCAGATGTGCAGCCTATATTATCCACCATATTCGTATGCTGATCGCACCGTGTATTCTGTGCATGCGATGCATTGTGCGTATATTCATGTCATTTCAATGACTTTTCCCTGATGAGCGCGTGAGGCACACGATCGATCGTACGACAGATCGTGTGCAATGAAATACAACAAATTGTGCCGCCGGGACTGCAGGGAGCTCCGGGGAATCGTATGTGAATGTGATCTTAAGCTGGTCGTGCAGTGTATGGTCAGCATAACCAGGGGCGGATTGGCAGTTACATTCTGCGGGGAAAATCCCGGTGGGGGGCCGCTTTTCCATTGAGGCCCCGCCCCCTTATCCCCGTCACCCGCGGCCGCTGGGTCCTGACACAGACTATTTTTTTACAGGCACCCGGGCCAGCTGACTGTCAGCTCTGCCTCTGCCTTGCCGCGCCTGAGCCTCTCTCGCAAGGCCAGAAAAGAAGTGGAGACGCCTGCGGGTGACAGTGGCGGAGGCAATGGTAGGCAGCCCAGGCAGTCTGTCTCCTCTCTACTCTTCCCTCCCCAGGCTGTGAAGTTTAATTTCACAGCCTGGGGAGAGGGCAGAGAGGAGAGGAGACATTCTGGCTAGCTGCAGTGCAGGGCATTGGGGCTATGTCCATCAGGAGAGACTCGGGATGTCTGGGGTGGGGGCCCTTCTAAGGGGGAGAGGAGAAGATCTGTCTAAGGGGAAAGGGGGATGATGTGTGTAAGGGGGAGGGGGTGAGGGGAGATGATCTGTCTAAGGGGGAGGGGGTGAGGGGAGATGATCTGTCTAAGGGGGAGGGGAGATGATGTGTCTAAGGGTGGGGTTGAGGGGAGATGATCTGTCTATGGGGGAGGGGGTGAGGGGAGATGATCTGTCTAAGGGGGGGGAGATGGACTTTCTGTGGGGGAGGGGGATCTGCTATACTGAGATGATCTGTCTGTGGGGTGGGCTCATTTTGTTCTAAGGAGATATGATATTTCTGTGGGGGAGGGGGGCTGCTATACTGAGATGATCTGTTCTAAGGGGAGATGATCTGTCTGTGGGGAGGGGCTCTGCTACACTAGGGGTGTGGGAGACGATGATCTGTGGGGAGGGGGTATTCTGTGCTAAGGGGAGATGACCTGTGTGTGAGAAAGAAGGGCTATTCTGTGCTAGGGCAGGAAGGCACCACTGAGGAGACACAGGATGATGGAGCTGGGGAGGCGCAGGAGGATGGCGCTGGGGAGGCGCAGGAGGATGGCGCTGTGGGGAGACACAGGCGGATGGTGCCAGAGAGAATTGGGGGTGGCACTGGAGAGGCGCAGGGGGATAGCGCTGAAGAAACACGTAAGGGGATAGACTGGAGACACACATAGAGGACGGTAGGACCACTGGTACTATTAGAAGAAAACACCGGGGCACAGTCATCTTCAGTAAGATAACAATTCTAATGAAACCATGTTCTGATGTAAATGGTACCGATGAGCAAATATATTTTATTAATATTAAATTGTTCAATATAGGAAACTCCCATTTTGTCCTGCCCCAAAACATCTGTTACAATGTATTATCTGGTTAAACCTCTGTTGCATGATGATGACATTGGCTTTATTGCTACACAAACAGGCGGCTTCCGGACCATGTGATCTCAGCATAAATAGTGATCACCGACTCAAGAAACTGCCTGTCCAGGGAGGATCAATTTCCTCAGAGGTTCTCCGCTGCAGAGAGATCATATAGGTAAGAAAATACTCCTTCACCTGCTCGCTGTGCTTATTCACTAAAGAGAGGGATTGGGGGCATGGCCATCATCTGCTGGAGCTGTGGGCATGCCCCTAGCATGAAATAATGGGGGAAGTGGCTTGTGGGCATGGCATTTCTCATTAGACCACACCCCTTGTAATTACGCCACACCCACTTTTCCGGGCGCGCGCCTACGGTGCGCGCAAATAGGGCCTCTTCCGCATTTTTTTCCAGGGCCACTTTTAATTCCGAATCCGCCCCTGAGCATAACCCTGCAGCTTGGTATAAATCGAATGTTCTTTGGCCTAAATTGCTTGTGGTTTACACGTTGGCATATCAGATGCATTTTCAGTTTTCAGCTTCCACATATTAAATCTCTCCCTTAATGGTGACATCGCCCCCAATGTGGCATAACACGGCCTTGCTCTGTACGTCACTCTCATGGATGACATTAATAAGATAATGATATGAATGGCAGATAGATGGCTGATCCTAGAAGTCATGTGATCATATAATCCACCGCGAGGATCGGATCCAGACCAGCAAAAGTCTGTACAAAGCGAAAACGCGACGTCTTCCCAGAATGCTAAATAACGCTGCACTGTGGGAGTGTTCTGTAATAGGCAGAGCGCTAAAGGCCTGAATCAGCAAAGAGCGCACGTTAGCAGACGTAAGCACCAGTCCGCTGCGAGAATATGCTAATCGATGCATACGTACCGAGACCGCAGCACACGATGCAGATGCCCAGCGCCATACTATGCAGCCCATCTCCCTTTACTCACAGCCTGATCAGCGCGCAAGATAGCGTAATCATGGGTAACATCGAGAACCATCGGAGCCATTAGCATAATAGTGGGTGACCTGACCTGCCGCAGGAATTTGGCCGCTTCCTGTGTACAGCTTACAGTACGGATGCATATGAACTACCTGTCAATCAGTTTCGGAAGGGTCTGCGTACACACTGCGTGTAGTCCGAGTACCATAACCCAAACGCACTGGCTAGTTCACACACGTGCAATGCGATGCATACACAGATCAAAAACATCGGCCAAGTGCCTGCGTTCTCTCCTTTGCGTTCCTTGCTGAATCAGGCCCTAAGTACAGAGGTGCAAAGATGGTATTGTGTGCGTCCATATTGTGTGCGTCCATATTGTGTGTGTCTCCATACTGTGTGCATCTCCATACTGTGTGTGTCTCCATACTGTGTGCATCTCCATACTGTGTGTGTCTCCATACTGTGTGCATCTCCATACTGTGTGTGTCTCGATACTGTGTGTGTCTCCATACTGTGTGTGTCTCGATACTGTGTGTGTCTCCATATTGTATGTGTCTCGATACTGTGTGTGTCTCCATACTGTGTGCATCTCCATACTGTGTGTGTCTCCATACTGTGTGCATCTCCATACTGTGTGTGTCTCGATACTGTGTGCATCTCCATACTGTGTGTGTCTCGATACTGTGTGTGTCTCCATATTGTGTGTGTCTCCATACTGTGTGTGTCTCCATATTGTGTGTCTCCATACTGTGTGTCTTCATACTGTGTGTGTCTCCATATTGTGTGTGTCTCCATATTGTGTGTGTGTCTCCATATTGTGTGTCTCCATACTGTGTGTGTCTCCATATTGTGTGCGTCTCCATACTGTGTGCGTCTCCATATTGTGTGTGTCTCCATATTGTGTGTGTGTCTCCATATTGTGTGTCTCCATACTGTGTGTGTCTCCATATTGTGTGCGTCTCCATATTGTGTGTGTCTCCATATTGTGTGTGTGTCTCCATATTGTGTGTCTCCATACTGTGTGTGTCTCCATATTGTGTGCGTCTCCATACTGTGTGTGTCTCCATATTGTGTGTGTCTCTATATTGTTTGTGTATCTCCATACTGTGTGCTATGTAGATTTTATCTTCCACTTTGGGCATTACAGGCGGCTGCTGATGTTAGTACATCTCTCCCTGTGACTATGAAATGCTACTTTAAGACACAATTGTTCTGTTCATCTTTTTGTTCAGCAATGTCCAATGGCCTTTAAGCCAATTCCAGTATTATATTAGTGTAGGTTCATGGCAGGAGAAAACAGCTGTCTGCTAATGCAGATAATAAAATCCAGCCTGCGAGGGAAATCCGTACACAAAGCTTCCCTCAGACGTCTAATCAGAGCTCAGTCTACAGGGAAAACTCAGTCACATCTGATATACATGTTATCATATCAGCTCTCCATAATTAAAATTATTGTTGCCATGACAATTCCTGGGTTTCAAACACTCACCAATAAATGGCACTCTGCAACACTGTATCAAGTGTTTTATTTGTAACTATTGTTAGTAATATGATAAAGGCAAAGTCACCGCTTAAAGATTCACATAACTGCAAACGTATCTCTTATTGAGGTAATAAGTCGCAGGATAATATCTGTGACAAAAGTTACCGTTAGACACGGTGCCCACCCAAACATGTATTGTAGGTAATCCTCCAGCAAAGTACGGGAATGGGCCCAGGACATGTTCTGATTGGTAGGGGGAAATGCACTTGAATGGATGTCTCTCATGGACTAATTTAATCTTTAATTTAGGAGTAATATATAGAGAAATATTAGAAAGATGTAGTGAAGCCACTGAAATCCCCCGGGTCCCCATCGCACCCATGGTTGTTCCACCATAGAATCTGGATATTCTTCAGCTTACGCAGTTTGTAGTCTGAACACAATCATTATAAATATATGTATATTTCTATTTGCTACACAATACATTGTCATTACAGTATCACGTTGGCACAAAGCTTTAGAAGTGATAGTGAGTAGTTTCGGGCATCTTGAAATGGTAATAAAACATAAATAACCAAAAAATTATTTATTATCTGTCACTGGCTGCAATGGGACAATACTCCTGTCACTCTTTACTGTTACAAAGGAAAAGTAAATTCCAAGTTACAATGTTGCTTCATTCTTACAAAGTTAATGTTACAATGGAGGCAGAGAGATTCCTGGCATGAAGTAATCCAGTAGTTGGGACCATTCCAAAATCATTTTATGCAACTTTGAACTTATAAATGTAAATGTACAGAGCGCAGACAATTTCCTTCTCTTACCTCTCTGTGTTGGACGTCAGCTGCTGCCACACACTGTACTAAGCAGGTCAGCGCCAAAGGGTCGCTCCTGGTGCAATCTAACCAAGTCACATAATCGGAACACAGCGTTCTCTCACTTAGGTTTTGCAGTACTTTGCTAATGTTAACTATCGTTTCCTCAATAGGTGACATTTAATAACATGTAACAGGAAAGAGAACATACGAAGCAAAGGGACAGTTTATAGCATGTTGCACCGTGAGACAGGACCCAGCTCCCTGGGATGTAAAATGCTGCTTCTTAATTTCACTGCAATTATAAGGTTACGTTTTGGTTCAATATTTAAAAACAATGGGCCTCATTCACTACAGATCACAGCTACAATTACGCACGCAGTCTGACTGCGATGATATGCTAATCCATTGCAATCGCTATGACGTCGCACTATATAAGGACACCCACCTTACCTTACACACATCCGTAATGTATAGCAAGACTGCAAAACCATCAGTAACATGGAGTACCATCACAGCCTCACACACACTTACACAGGCTCTGACCTTACTCAGGGATTACTAACCTCATCACACGCAGTGACTACACAAGACTGAGATACCATCAGTAACATGGAGTACCATCACAGCCTCACACACACACACAGGCTCTGACCTTACTCAGGAATTACTAACCTCATCACACACAGTGACTACACAAGACTGAGATACCATCAGTAACATGGAGTACCATCACAGCCCCACACACTTACACAGGCTCTGACCTTACTCAGGAATTACTAACCTCATCACACACAGTGATTACACAAGACTGAGACACCATCAGTAACATGGAGTACCATCACAGCCTCACACACACTTACACAGGCTCTGACCTTACTCAGGAATTACTAACCTCATCACACACAGTGACTACACAAGACTGAGATACCATCCGTAACATGGAGTACCATCACATCCTCACACACACTTACACAGGATCTGACCTTACTCAGGAATTACTAACCTCATCACACGCAGTGATTACACAAGACTGAGACACCATCAGTAACATGGATTACCATCACATCCTCACACACACTTACACAGGCTCTGACCTTACTCAGGAATTACTAACCTCATCACACACAGTGATTACACAAGACTGAGAAACCATCAGTAACATTGAGTACCATCACAGCATCATGCACACTTACACAGGCTCTGACCTTACTCAGGAATTACTAACCTCATCACACACAGTGATTACACAAGACTGAGACACCATCAGTAACATGGAGTACATCACAGCCTCACACACACTTACAGAGGCTCTGACCTTACTCAGGAAATACTAACCTCATCACACACAGTGATTACACAAGACTGAGAGACCATCAGTAACATTGAGTACCATCACAGCCTCACACACACTTACACAGGCTCTGACCTTACTCAGGAATTACTAACCTCATCACACACAGTGATTACACAAGACTGAGAAACCATCAGTAACATTGAGTACCATCACAGCATCATGCACACTTACACAGGCTCTGACCTTACTCAGGAATTACTAACCTCATCACACACAGTGATTACACAAGACTGAGACACCATCAGTAACATGGAGTACCATCACGTCCTCACACACACTTACACATTCTCTGACCTTACTCAGGAATTACTAACCTCATCACACACAGTGATTACACAAGACTGAGAAACCATCAGTAACATGGAGAACCATCACAGCCTCACACACACTTACACAGGCTCTGACCTTACTCAGGAATTACTAACCTCATCACACACAGTGATTACACAAGACTGAGAGTCCATCAGTGACATGGAGAACCATCACAGCCTCACACACACTTACACAGGTTTTGACCTTACTCAGGAATTACTAACCTCATCACATGCAGTGATTACACAAGACTGAGACACCATCAGTAACATGGAGTACCATCACATCCTCACACACACTTACACAGGCTCTGACCTTACTCAGGAATTACTAACCTCATCACACACAGTGACTACACAAGACTGAGAAACCATCAGTAACATGGAGTACCATCACAGCCTCACACACACTTACACAGGCTCTGACCTTACTCAGGAATTACTAACCTCATCACACACAGTGATTACACAAGACTGAGACACCATCAGTAACATGGAGTACCATCACAGCCTCACACACACTTACACAGGCTCTGACCTTACTCAGGTATTACTAATCTCATCACACACAGTGACTACACAAGACTGAGATCCCATCAGTAACATGGAGTACCATCACATCCTCACACACACTTACACAGGCTCTGACCTTACTCAGGAATTACTAACCTCATCACACACAGTGACTAGACAAGACTGAGAGACCATCAGTAACATGGAGTACCATCACATCCTCACACACACTTACACAGGCTCTGACCTTACTCAGGAATTACTAACCTCATCACACACAGTGACTAGACAAGACTGAGAGACCATCAGTAACATGGAGTACCATCACATCCTCACACACACTTACACAGGCTCTGACATCACTCAGGAATTACTAACCTCATTACACACAGTGATTACACAAGACTGAGAAACCATCAGTAACATTGGTACCATCACAGCCTCATACACACTTACACAGGCTCTGACCTTACTCAGGAATTACTAACCTCATCACACACAGTGATTACACAAGCCTGAGACACCATCAGTAACATGGAGTACCATCGTACCCTCACACACACTTACACAGGCTCTGACCTTACTCAGGAATTACTAACCTCATCACACACAGTGATTACACAAGACTGAGACACCATCAGTAACATGGAGTACCATCACAGCCTCACACACACTTACACAGGCTCTGACCTTACTCAGGAATTACTAACCTCATCACACACAGTGATTACACAAGACTAAGAAACCATCAGTAACATCAGTACCATCACAGCCTTACACACACTTACACAGGCTCTGACCTTACTCAGGAATTACTAAACTCATCACACACAGTGATTACACAAGACTGAGATACCATCAGTAACATGGAGTACCATCACAGCCTCACACATACTTACACAGGCTCTGACCTTACTCAGGAATTACTAACCTCATCACACACAGTGATTACACAAGACTTAGAAACCATCAGTAACATGGAGTACCATCACATCCTCACACACACTTACACAGGCTCTGACCTTTCTCAGGAATTACTAACCTCATCACATGCAGTGACAACACAAGACTGAGATACCATCAGTAACATGGGAGTACCATCACATCCTCACACACACTTACACAGGCTCTGACCTTACTCAGGAATTACTAACCTCATCACATGCAGTGACAACACAAGACTGAGATACCATCAGTAACATCGGTACCAACACAGCCTCACACACACTTACACAGGCTCTGACCTTACTCAGGAATTACTAACCTCATCACACACAGTGATTACACAAGACTGAGAAACCATCAGTAACATGGAGTACCATCACAGCCTCACACACACTTACACAGGCTCTGACCTTACTCAGGAATTACTAACCTCATCACACACAGTGATTACACAAGACTGAGATACCATCAGTAACATAGAGTACCATCACAGCCTCACACACACTTACACAGGCTCTGACCTTACTCAGGAATTACTAACCTCATCGCATGCACTGAGCACTCAGGCTGCATATGGCATCGCAGTGGATAATGTATGCACGCCCCTGTAATGGTGCTCGGATGCACTGGCACGCCTGTGTTCCGCCGCTGATGTCAGTGCGACCGCCCCCAAAACGGCAGTGTAGCCACTCCCCCGCCCCACCTACAAAACGGGGCGAGCTGTCAATCACCATCGACAGCCTTTTGTATGTAATACATCAGACATATACAGGGCCAGTGATCACAGTAACCCATTATATGCGGCAGTAGGGCCTCACTGACAGGAATACACATCACTGCCTCACTGACAGTAATACACATCACTGCCTCACTGACAGTAATACACATCACTGCCTCACTGACAGTAATACACATCACTGCCTCATTGACAGGAATACACATCACCACCTCACTGGCAGGGAAACACATAGCTGCCTCACTGACAGGAATACACATCACTGCCTCACTGACAGGGAAACACATCGCTGCCTCACTGACAGGAATACACATCACCACCTCACTGACAGGGAAACACATCGCTGCCTCACTGACAGGAATACACATCACTGCCTCACTGACAGGAATACACATCACTGCCTCATTGACAGGAATACACATCACCACCTCACTGACAGGGAAACACATCGCTGCCTCACTGACAGGAATACACATCACCACCTCACTGACAGGGAAACACATCGCTGCCTCACTGACAGGAATACACATCACTGCCTCACTGACAGGGAACACTTCACTGCCTCACTGACAGGAATAAACATCATTTCCTCACTGACGGGTAAACATATCAGCCTCACTGACAAGGAAATACATGGCTGCCAAACTGACAGGGAAACACATCGCTGCCTCACTGACAGGAATACACATCACTGCCTCACTGACCATAATACACATCACTGCCTCACTGACAGGAATAAACATCACTGCCTCACTGACAGGGAAACACATCGCTGCCTCACTGTCAGGGAAACACATCATTACCTCACTGACAGGAATACACATCACTGCCTCACTGACAGGAATAAACATCACTGCCTCACTGACAGGGAAACACATCGCTGCCTCACTGTCAGGGAAACACATCATTACCTCACTGACAGGAATACACATCACTGCCTCACTGACAGGAATAAACATCACTGCCTCACTGACAGGGAAACACATTGCTGCCTCACTGTCAGGGAAACACATCATTACCTCACTGACAGGAATACACATCACTGCCTCACTGACAGGAATACACATCACTGCCTCACTGACAGGAATACACATCATTGCCTCACTGACAGTAATACACATCACTGCCTCACTGACAGGAATACACATCACTGCCTCACTGACAGGGAAACACATCGCTGCCTCACTGACAGAAATACACATCACTGCCTCACTGAGAGGGAACACATCACAGCCTCACTAACAGGGAAATACAAGGCTGCCTCACTGACAGGGAAACACATTGCTGCCTCACTGACAGGAATACACATCACTGCCTCACTGACAGGAAAACACATCGCTGCCTCACTGACAGGAATACACATCATTGCCTCACTGACAGTAATACACATCATTGCCTCACTGACAGTAATACACATCACTGCCTCACTGACAGGAATACACATCACTGCCTCACTGACAGGGAAACACATCGCTGCCTCACTGATAGAAATACACATCACTGCCTCACTGAGAGGGAACACATCACTGCCTCACTGACAGGAATAAACATCACTGCCTCACTGTCAGGGAAACATATCACAGCCTCACTAACAGGGAAATACAAGGCTGCCTCACTGACAGGGAAACACATCGCTGCCTCACTGACAGGAATAAACATCACTGCCTCACTGACAGGGAAACACATCGATGCCTCACTGTCAGGGAAACAGATCATTACCTCACTGACAGGAATACACATCACTGTCTCAAAGACAGGAATACACATCACTGCCTCACTGTCAGGGAAACATATAGCTGCCTCACTGACAGGAATACACATCACTGCCTCACTGACAGGAAAACACATCGCCACCTCATTGTCAGGGAAACATATAGCTGTCTCACTGACAGGAATACACCTCGCTGTCTCACAGACAGGAATACACCTCGCTGCCTCACAGACAGGAATACACCTCGCTGTCTCACAGACAGGAATACACCTCGCTGCCTCACAGACAGGAATACACATCACCACCTCACTGACAGGGAAACACATCGCTGCCTCACAGACAGGAATACACCTCGCTGCCTCACAGACAGGAATACACCTCGCTGTCTCACAGACAGGAATACACCTCGCTGCCTCACTGACAGGAATACACCTCGCTGCCTCACAGACAGGAATACACCTCGCTCCCTCACAGACGGGAAAAAAATGTTGACGCCTCACTGACAGAAAAATTTAAAATATGTGAAAAGTATTAAATAACTCAAAGGACATAACATCAATCCTCACCAAAGACGACTGGTACAATGATGATCTATTCAAAGGACTTGAGCAGGACTTACCTGAGCAGCTACCTCAGAATCCAGCACAGCACACAGTGAGCAGACATGGCAGCCCTGACTACACGTAAACCTCTCTTACAGTGACTGCAGTCATTAATGTCCAACTTATTGATCAGACAATTCTGAATATTCAACTTTTATTCACTGACACTGTTATCCAGTTACATGTTTACACATCAACAATAATTGTAATTAAACAGCCTATTCTGAACTATTATTATCTCCTATTCTGTATCTGTGTCACCCTGCATCATTCTCCATGTAGAACTATTTTGTTACAACAGGGACCATTTTATAAAAGAGATATAACACTCATGGGTGCATACAGTATATTCTCCATCCATGATGCCAGGGCTGCCTATGGTCTGTGCAAACCCATGAGCACAAAATAAATTGAGGAAAGTTA